>JAPDVU010000002.1:209914496-210296389 GCA_026230045.1 Corynorhinus townsendii | reverse complement strand
ATTTCCCTCCCAGCCCCTATCTCTTTGGCCAGCTCTAGTTCAGACTTCAACTTGAAACTCATCCTTGACCTACTTCTGACTGTCTCTTGGGACACATGCAGCATGTCTTTAAGATGCCATCCTCTTAACTGTTCTTTTAATTCCATGCAGCTAAGCCAGTGGCAAAGGGAACCCCACCTATGCACCTTACCTAGGCCCCTAAGGGAGCACACCTGGCCCCATCTTGGCGGATATGGAGTCACTCACAGGCTGTGAGAGGGTCTCAACGTCACCCTCTGTAGCCTCTTTCCCACGTCCTCTAGTTCTTTTGACTAAGGAGAAGAGGAGTTTGACGAAGAGGCGATCTTATTTCATCACGAGAGTATCCGGACCTGAAGTCTGGGCCATGTCGGACACTGCTGCCTTAAGCTATCAGATGGCCAACTCTACTAAATGCCTGGTTGAGAGAACTTTTATTTGGAGTAGTTCAGCTCAGCCATTCCTCTTGATCAGCATTCCTTAAACTGTGGTCCCTACATCTCAAACATGGTCTCTAGCTTTCTGTGAGCTTCTAGAAGACACTCCTGAGAAAACTGGAGGTGGATGTAGGGGAAGGTTCCATCCAGTTGGAGAGTCCCATGGCATTAGAGTGTGAAAAGCTCTTGGAAATTCTGAAGTTAAAAAGCTAGCTTGACTTTTTAATTCTGATTTTATCTCAAACTAATCTGCCTGTGACACTCTCTTCTTTTGGAACAGTTATTAATGCTGTGTATAGCTGAGATTTTGAGAGTTTGGGAAATGCTGTTGAATCACCTAAATCACCAGAATCTTGCATTTGACTCCGCTTTCTAGAGTCTCTCAAGAGTTGTATTTTGGGGCTATTTTGTTGCCTTCCTTCAAAGGATACTCTGAGAACTAAGCTTGTGAATCTACATAATTGATTCTTTCCCATTTTTGCTTTGGCCACCAGAAAGCTGAATGATAGCAACTGTGAAATATCACATTTGGCATGTGGTACTGCAGTCCATCCCCATCCTAATAGTCTACACTTCCTTTTCTAGTTTATGATTTACCTAGTCCTTGTATATATTTTCTGTAAATTGTTCTAAAATCATTGTGGAAAGAGGAGATGTAAGAAGAAGGAGAAGGAGGAGGAAGAAGGGGAGGAGGAGGGGGAGGAGGAGGGGGAGGAGGAGGAGGGGGAGGAGAGGAAGAGGAAGAGGAAGAGGAAGAAGAAGAGGAAGAAGAAGAAGAAGAAGAAGAAGAAGAAGAAGAAGAAGAAGAAGAAGAAGAAGAAGAAGAAGAAGAAGAAGAAAAATAAGAGGAAAAATAAGAGGAAGAATTGGTAAATATGGGACAGAAGGCAGAGGTGGGGATTGAGAGTGTGGGCGTGTAGCCTGGCATCTCTCTTGAGATTAAACCCATGAACTCTCGCCTCCTCAGACTCATGCTGTCCTGGATACTCGAGGCTTGGAGACGACATGTGCCTATCTGAAAACACCTCTCCACTGTCCACTGCACACCACATTCCAGGCAGCACAGACCTGGGATCAGGACCGCTGGACCATGTGAACATTAATCCTCCCAAGCACAGTGTGTGACCCATTAAGCTACTCTGCAAGGTGGTTAGGCCAAGGTCAGAGGCTGTCAAACCAGCTCCTCTCTCACAATGTCTAGTGCTGGCCTTTGCAGAGTCCCCCTGGGAGAAACACACTGGACTAGACATAATGGAGGTTCCTGGGCACCTGGGCTTTGAATCAGTAGTGGGAAGACTGTGCTTGAACAGACTGGCTGATCCAACAGAGCTGTGTTTAAATCTTAGCTGTGTGTCCTTGAGCAACCAACTTCATGTCTCTGATTTTTAGTTTCCTCATCTGCCTAATGGAGATCAAAAGAGTGTCTGTGCCTAAGGAATCTCTGGTTCTAGAGTCAGATAACTCAACTCAAGCTTGTACAGCTCACAAATAACGGATGTTTCTTGGCTTATGTGACTGAGACGTCCATAGGTGGTCTGGCTTTAGGTAAGCCTTGCCAACATGGCTCTCACGAGGGTTAGCATTTGCTGAATGTATTCAAGGATCAGTCATTTAGTCCCTCCAACACAACCTCCATGGCTCCAACCCCATCCCTTCTACAGGGATAGCCTCTCACATCAGTTTGGGGGTCTCCCTCAGACCTGTTGTTAGGCATTTGTGTTTTCCTCTGAAACACACTGGACAGGGAGTTCCTGGTCCCCTTTGATGATCCTGGCGCATTAGTGTTTTCTCTGGAAAAGAGCTCCACCTGTAACTGAAACCCAGGTTCAGCTGCCTGATGCAACGAAAGCCACACTTGTAAGACAGGTGCTGGTGTGAAAGGAAAGAGGTTTATTCACGTGTTGGCCGCCTGCCTCGGTGTAGGCAGAGGTTTTTATAAGTAGGGAGAGGGAAATCAGAACAAATAAATCCAGGGGAGGGCTCTGGAAAGTCTATTTTGGTCTGGACCTTGAAACTAGTCAAATGGTGATCTGGTGTGCATCCTCCTGGTTTTTATTTGAAGGTCAGCAAACCTCTTGGAACGGGAACGCCTGAACATCAGAGGCTGCATCTTTTGAAGTTAGTTTTGAGGATTTTTATACAAACATGCTGTTTATCTACAAGCTACATATTAGTCAGAGTCAGCATTTACAGAAACAATGTCAAAAGAATGATGGGGTGGGTTACAGTCCCCCCCCCCCTACACACCTGCCTTCTCCCTCTCTTTTCTCTGTTGACCTTGATTTTACTTATCTCTTTAATAAAAATAGCACAACATCTCACCAGCAATCAAGCCACCCTCCTCTGCAGAGGCTGCGAGACTTATTTCCATCTCAGGGGAAAGTCCTGGTTTGTAGTCTTGTCCCAGCCTTGTCCCTATGTCACAGGAAAAATCACCAGGATTGTTTGTATTTTCCTTGACAGTGACCTTGTCCTCTAAAATGAGCAGCTCCGACCTGAAAAAAGGAGGAAGGAAAGACAGAATATGTCCCAAATGTAAGAGCGAGAGGGTCATGCAGGGGTGAAGGGTGGGCTTGGAATGTTTTTCTTTTTTTGTTCACCTTCTGTGGTGACTGTCTTTGCCCTACAGAGTCAGCAGTGCCCATTTATCTTCAAGAAAACAACTTCTAAAACAACTAAGACAGCAACTACTCCAGTTGGTGTTGGTACTAAGGTCAAAGCTGTGTAAGTTTACTGGCAAAAAAAAAAAAAAAAAAAAAAAAAAAAAAGGATCTCTTATTAAAAATAAAATGGAAATCAATCCAAGCAATTCACCTTAAATCAAACTTTGTTTAAGGAGTGTGAAGGATATATCACTTGTATATATGTGACATTTACAGGTAAGTCTGTATTTTTGTTCTCATAATGGTGGATAGTTTCTCCTCCTTCATCCCAAGAAGGTAGTCAGAAGCAGAAGTTCCCAGGCCCTCTTTCAGCAGAGTCTCCCCACAACTGAGTTTCCCTGGATGTCCAGAGTGGGATTGTCTGAGAGAATATGGGGCACCAAGGGCTGGGATAGGCAACCCATAGGGAGAGGACAGAGGAGGACTTTAAGAGAGCTTCCTCAGAGAATAATAACTTTAGGACAGAGAAATTTTAAGAGTTCCAGAAAAGTGGAGGAGGCAGGATCTCTGATGGGAATCATTATGGGCTGAGCAGAGGGAGTTCTGAGCCCAGACACACCAACTCCTGGCCTGGACAAGGACCTCCTGTGCTCACAGTTTGCTCGGAGGCATCAGAAATGCCACCTTCAAGGTAGGCTAGGATGGTGAACCTAGTAAGTCCAGTGTGGGCTGACAATTGGTACGTCTCTTCCAGAATGTTCTAGATTGCACAAGTCTCGAGAGCTTTTGCACAATCCTCGAGAGAGGAGGGCCTTGGAAAATGTGACTGAGATGGGATTTTCCTGCAGCCAGGCAGGTATTAGATTTACAGAATGAGCATTTCCTTATGCCAGATTGTTAGGGAGTTCAATGAACACCCATTAAAAAACACTTACTTTGATACAAATAACAATTTTTATATATTTCTTTTACTTTCAATTTTTACCTATATGGGTGTATTCCATTGAATACTTGACAAGATTCCAAAACCGCCCTGCCACATACAAAATCTCATTTTATCCTCACATTACACTTTGCTGGTGAATAAGGCAGGTATTGTCTAATTTGCTGACGCCCAGAGAGAAATCTGATCCATAAAGAAGTCTTTCATGGCTCTTTCCTGTGTCCTTGGAGGCCTATGATGGGCCCCAAGCTGTTCCACTGAGTCTTCAGATTGACTGCCAGCATTTTCAGTCTTGTGGTGGCTTCTACTGGCCTTAAAATTTGCCAACATTTTGCTTCTCTAATTCGTACTCCTTTAATCTGCCTTGTGCCATGCACATGAGACTACCCCACGGCCTGTTTCTGTACCCCATCAGTACTCCATGCCTGGCTGTTATCCCCATCAATTCTAATCTTGTCAACATGAGGATACTTCTGTTTCTTTGCTTCAACAACTGGTTCAGATCTAATATATATATATACACACACTCTAGAGGCCCAGTGCATGAAATTCGTGCACCTAGGGGTGTGTCCCTCAGCCCAGCCTGCACCCTCTGCAATCAGGGACCCTTCGAGGGCAGTCGGATATCTCTCTCACAATCCAGGACTGCTGGCTCCCAACTGCTCGCCTGCCTGCCTTCCTGATTGCCCCTAACTGCTTCTGCCTGCCAGCCTGATCACCCTCTAACCACTCCTCTGCCAGCCTGATTGATGCCTAACTGCTCTCCTGCCAGCCTATTTGCCCCTAACTGCCCTCCCCTGCAGGCTTGATCACCCCCAACTGCCCTCCCTTGCAGGCCTGGTCCCTCCCAAGTGCCTTCCCCTGCTGGCCATCTTGTGGCAGCCATCTTGTGTCCACATGGGGGCAGCCATCTTGTGTGTTGGAGTGACGGTCAATTTGCATATTACTCTTTTATTAGATAGGATATATAAATATATATCAGTCATATATATATATGGCATTCTCGAATGGTACTTCATTTACTCTTCATGTGGTAGGTATAACTGGGCCTGGTTTTCAGATGTAACATCTAAGGTTTGGAAACATTGATATGCATGCCCAAGGTCACCCAGGTAGGAAGTGGTAGAACAAGGATTCACATCTTCCTTTTCTGGGTATGAGTCTGTTCTGTTTTGGTTGCCTTACAGCGTTCCCAGGCTCTCTATCCATTTCCAAATAGAAAATAAGGTAAATGTTAAAAGTAAATCTATGCTGTATTTCTCTGAATCCCAATTAGTACCTGTCCTGATTCAAAGTTACCCCAGGAGTAGGAAATTGGTTTTGACTAACATCTTAGATACCCCACTATAATGGCAGCCTTGGTTCTTACAGCTTAGTGTCCCAGAGTGAGTCCCATGGAACAGCTATTGGAGGGGATGCTTTGCAAACAAGGGAATCCACTGGCAAACAAGCTTGGAAAATGGGGTGTTAAGTAAAATGAAGCAGGATTTGATTCTGCACATGTTCTTATACAAACACGTGCATTTGAATTGACAAGGGATGATGGGGGAGACATATTTCACAATGTTTCCAAAATTTGTTTGATGGCGGAACCTCCTCTTCTCTTTTTAGATAGAACATTTTCCAGGACTTGAATTCAGCAGAGCAGGGCTCAGAAACTCGGCTCCAGCTTCATTCAGCTGAAGACAATTTCAGCTTTTCAGCATGTGGCCCTAACAACCACCAAAGTGATCCTGGTCTCTGAAAACAGTCAGTGGGAAACTGAGCTGATGTGGCTTCCATAGCAGGAAAAGTCCTTTCTTCATATATAAAGATGATGGAGTTGGGCACTGCTGCTTCAGGGTCCTGAATGATGATCAGAGCAATTCAACATCCTTCAGAAGGGGAAACTGAGCGCAAAGAGAGAAACCAACTTGTCCTAGATCACCCAGATAAGACCACAGTCCCACTACCCAACACCAAGGGGATTTAAACCTCACTGAGCTCCAGACACTTTACCTTGTTCAACTTTTAAGAATGATATGTGCACAAGATTTGTATACTCTTCTTAGTAACTAAGAAAATAAACTTAGTAACTTAGTAAATAAAGGGTGGGTTGCCAGATAAAATTCAGGACAGTCAGTTGAATTTGAACTTCAGATAAACAACAACTAACACTTATACCAGAAACTATTCATTACTTACCTATATTTTTACTTGCTAAGTCTTGCACTTTTGAAGCTCTGTTGGTGGAATTTTAGCCAGTGTGACATGTCAGTATAGGAGATTCATTTGGGGGCAGGGACAAATAGCGACGCAAACTGATGAAATTGAGGCAGCACTTTCCTTGTCCAAGGGGTGGGCCTTAGCGACAAAACATTCTTCAGACTTCATTCTAAAGTAAGATGGAGAGAGGGACCCATGGGAAACCCTTTGATGGGAGTTAACCTCTGTACGACTTTGAAGAAATGAGAAGAAATAGCAACTGAAAGAACATGACACTTAAATCTTCAACAGCCACCTAGGTGGTGGAACAGGTGTATCCAGGTTGCCATCTGCACCCATCCTGCTGTTTTCAGAGGAACCCTCTTCTCTTCCTGGTGTTCTTTGCTCTAGGGTTCATCTTCCTCGCTGACTCTGAGTGAGGCTGGGCCCCAGGGAAGCCATCTGTTCCCTCTCTGTCTCTCAGTGTCTGGACATACGTCTGTAGGCAGGGAAGGATCACTGACGTGAGTGTCAAACCAAAGGTCTGCTGCTTCCTAACTAGGTGGCCAGGGCAGGGGTCTTAACCTCTCTGGGCCTCAGAAAGTGACAAAAATAATAGAATCTTTATTAGAGAGTTGTGTGGGGATTAAGCAAAATAATGCATGAACATGCTTCAGCATAGGGGTGAACGCTTAATTAATGGTAACTTGGATGATTATAAGTGTCCTGAAAAGTCAACATATGGGATCATCCAATCCTTAGGGAGACTCATGAACCTGGAATGCCCCTGTCTCCCACTGCCCTCTCCCTTATGGCCCAGAGTCTACTTTGTATATTTCTTAGAAAAGAAGTGGCTTTCCGTATGGGTAAAGTCCCCCACTACAGGAGGAAATTCAGGGGGGTGGGACAGACTGGGTGTTGGTTTCTGATCTTTGTTATGACTCACCTGTTTTGACTTGGAAACTGCCTTTGAAAATGGGGACAATAAAACATTTCCCCCTTTACTGCCCTACCCTTGTTTCCCAGTTTATGAGGCTGGCAGGAGCAACGATTAGCTTGTAAACTGTCTGGTCTTCCTTGCAAAGTAACACCTGAGAGAAGTGACGAGGTTAGCTGTCGTTTACAGGTATGAGGATTTGTTTTCAAAGCAGTCCTTCCTGATACCTGGAGCCGAAGACTTTGTTCTATCAGGACTCAGGCAGGTATAGGTGGACATAGTATGAAGCACACGCAATCTTGGCGAACCAATAGTCCTAGGGTTGGTTTTGTGCCTGAATCCATGTACTCAGAAACATTAGCTTCATCAAATAGGCAGCTGAAAGATTGAGCTGAACTTTTGACAGTCTCTCAGAGGTAGGGGAACCGAAGTAGGATTTTGAATTCCATCAAGGGTAGTAATCTTGGTAAACAATTTCAATTTTTAGCTGAGGCTCAAAAGGGGTATGGTCTAGCAAAAAAGGGTCAAATAGAAGTAAACCAGCTGTAGCACAGACTGTAGCCAGTCTTTGAAACATCAGCGTGACCTTCTAACCTCAATCTTTCAAATTTGATTAAATTGTCCTAGACAGATAGTACCCTCAGGTGTTTGATAGACACTAATGAAAATCCTCTTTGGAAGAACATATCATCTTAGACCTCAAATTATTTTAACAAATAGGTTTAAAAATACAATATCCAATAAGTAATTAAAGATAACCAGCACACCAAAAGATAATAGTCAATAGAAACAACAGACAACAGAAACAGACCCAGGGGACCCGTGCTGTTAGATTAATCAGAAATCAACAATAAAGCAACTGCACTTACTATGTTCAAGGAGATACAAACTAAGCTGAAAAATTTTGTCAGGAAACAGGAAGTGATAAAAAATGACATAGCAGATTTAAAAAAAGAACCAAATAGAAAATCTAGAACTGAAACTTATAAGAAATAAAGTGGAGAACCCAATGCATCAGATAAGACACAGCTAAAGAAAGAATTAATTAATAGCAGTGAACTGCAAGACAAGTCCAAAGAAAATCTCCAGAAAAAAAGAACAGGGAGTAAAAAAATGTGTGAGCTACAGAAGAGAGGTAAATGACATGGAATGTCTAATTTAGGATTACTTAGACTCTTAGAGGAAAAAAACAGAACGGAGACAAACTATCAATGAAGTTGTAGTGGATGGTGAGCTAATAGGGGTTGATGAGCAAAAGGGAGGCCAGGCCCATTTTTCAAATTCCTACTATGTGCCATTTGTTTTGCTAGGAGCTTTATATTCATTATCTCATTTTTAAAGTGGATGAAAATATGAGGTATGTAGTTCTCTTCTTCCCTCTCAGATGCTTGAGAACTAAAAGCCTTTCAGGGATATCCTTAGAGAACTGTCCTAGAGGGAGAAGGGGAAAGAGAAAAGATGTTTTATATCCTGGGGAAGGTCTTGATTTTCAAGCTCCACGGCAAACTGAGCTCAAGGAGGAGGGAGATTACTTAGTTGAGCAAGATTCTCTCCTCCTATATCCCCAGGCAATTAAAAAAATTTTTGGTAACAAGTCTGCAAGGTCCTGGGGGCCTAATATTCCTCTTCGTATAGTCACTAACCTTCCAATAAATGAACATTCAGTACAGTAAAAATTATCCCTTTTTGGAAAGGCGAGAAGGGGGAAAGGGTTAAAATCTCATGAGACTGCCCTAGCTGGTTTGGCTCAGTGGACAGAGCATAGGCCTGTGGACTGAAGGGTCCCGGGTTTGATTCCAGTCAAGGGCACATACCTCGGTTGCAGTCTCCTCCCTGACACGAGCCCTGGTTTCACGAGGCTGATTTCATAAGATTCAAACCCTATCCTCAGTTATGTTCAGCCAGCATTCACTTTGAATAGGCAAGGTATGACACATTCAATTTTTACAACACTTTAAGCTTGTATTAGTATAATAATGCTAGGTGTTATAACAAATACACCCTAAAATTCAGAAGTTGAACAGAATCACAGTTTGGTTTCCTCCCATTTACAGTCCAATGAGGGCATTCCTGATAAAAGGGTGGTTTTTCTCCATATGGAAACTCAGAGACCCAAGCATGGAATTGGTACACATCACTTCTGTTTACATCTCAGTGGCAAAAATTTGCCCTTGGCCACATCTGGATGCAAGAGGAACTGGAAAATGGAACCCATGGTTGGGCAGCTGCCTTTTATTTTTTTTTATTTATTTTTTCTTATAAATCTTTATTGTTCAGATTATTACAGGTGTTCCACTTTTTTCCCCCCCCATAGCTCCCCTCCACCTGATTCCCCACCCCACCCCATGCCCTTACCCCCCGCCACTGTCTTCATCCATAGGAGTAAGATTTTTGTCCAATCTCTTCCCGCACCCCTCACACTTGCTTCCCCTGAGAATCGTCAGTCCACTCCCTTTCTATGTCCCTGATTCTATTATATTCACCAGTCCATTCTGTTCTTCAGATTTTTTATTCACTTGATTTTTAGATTCACTTGTTGGTAGGTATGTATTTGATGTCATTTTGTTGTTCATAATTTTTATCTTTACTTTTTTCTTCTTCTTCCTCTTCTTAAAGAATACCCTTCAGCATTTCATGTAATCCTGGTTTGGTGGCGATGAACTCCTTTAGCTTTTTCTTGTCTGTGAAGCTCTTTATCTGACCTTCAACTCTGAATGATAGCTTTGCTGGGTAGAGTAATCTTGGTTGTAGGTTCTTGCTGTTCATCACTTTGAATATTTCTTGCCACTCCCTTCTGGCCTGCATAGTTTCTGTTGAGAAATCAGCTGACAGTCGTATGGGTACTCCCTTGTAGGTAATTAACTGTTTTTGTCTTGCTGCTTTTAATATTCTCTCTTTGTCTTTTGCCCTTGGCATTTTAATTATGATGTGTCTTGGTGTGGTCCTCTTTGGGTTCCTCTTGTATGGGGTTCTGTGCGCTTCCTGAACTTGTAAGTCTATTTCTTTCACCAGGTAGGGAAAGTTTTCTGTCATTATTTCTTCTAATAGGTTTTCAATATTTTGCTCTCTCCCTTCTTCTGGCACCCCAAAAATTCGGATGTTGGTTCGCTTGAAGTTGTCCCAGAGGCTCCTTACACTATCTTCATATTTTTGGATTCTTTTCCTTTTTGTTTTTCTGGTTGGATGTTTTTTGTTTCCACATATTTCAGATCTTTGGTTTGATTCTTGGGGTACGTTGATCTACAGTTGAGTTTCTGTATATTTTTTATTTCAGACAGTGTATGCTTCATTTCTGACTGATCCTTTTCCATTTTTTTGGCATTCTCATTAAGGTCCTTGAAGGTCTTACTAAGCTCCTCAGAAGTGTCATCAAGTTTCTCAGCGGTTTTTAGAAGATTCTTGAGTAACCTTATACATGTGGTTCTGAACTCTATGTCATCCAGTAGTTTGCTTTCCTCCATTTCTTTCATTCGTGACATGTTTCTTTGTTTCTGCATTTTGGCTGCTTCCCTGTGTTGATGGAGTGGCTTTGTGTGGTAGGTGACCTATACGGGGCAGTAGCTCAGCCTCCCCAATCACCTGATGTGGATGCTCTTGGTACACCCCTTTGTGGGCTGAGTGCAAAGTCTTGGTGTAGTTAAGCCTGAATTGCTGTTGGTACGCTGGGAGGAATTGACCTCCAGGCCAATTAGCTGTGAGCACTCCCTGTGTCTATAATGGAAGAACTGCTGTGCTGAAGACACGCAGGACTTGTTTCAGTGGGGCTTCGGTGCTCACTGAGTTTGCCTCTTGAATGTGTCACTTATGAATGTGAGGAGTTGAAATCTGGTGTCTCACACTGACCACTAGGTACACTGGCTTCTGGGTCTCCAATGGGGTGCAGGTCAGCTACTGTCTGAGGCCACTCAGCAGGAGCTACAGTGAGAGCTGCAGTTTTCTCCTCTTTGCTTGGGGTTTGGAGGTTTTGGAACTGTCTGACCCAGGCTGCAAGTTTGCTAGGTTAAGCTGCGATAGGGCAGGCTTTTATTATGCTAACTCGGTTGCTTGGAGCTTGGGTGGGTTTGTAGGTTGTGCAGGGAGGGGCCTCAGGGTGTCACTAGGTTAGGGCGTGGCAAACAGCAATGGCTGCTAGTTAGCCGGCTCTGAGTCCCTGTTGGCAGTCCCGTGCCCCAGTGCAGTAAACAATTATTCCTGCGCGCAGCTCTGCAAGCAAGCCACCCTCGCTGGCAGACAGTCCAGCTTCTCCCCGTAGGAGTTTGGGTCCCCCGCGTCTCCCCAGAGACTGTATTTCAGAGTAATCGGGGGCTTGTCTCAGTTCGGGTTGAAAAAGCAACCCACCCAGTCGCCCGCAGCCAGCCCGGATCACGCGCCTCCGTACCTGAGCTTTTCAGCGCTCGTGCACGTCTCAAAGCTCTTTTCTCTTTCCTTCTAGTTGTAGAACTTCCACTCAGCCAGCTTTCCCGTGGTTCTAGGTGATAGACGTTTTGTCTTTTAGTTGCAGTTTAAATTGTTGTGAGAGGCAGCAGTTTAGGTGTTTACCTACGCCGCCATCTTCTTTGCTATCCTTCGGGCAGCTGCCTTTTAGCAACAACGTCACACTACAGAAGAGGAAGCATGGATTTTTGATGGGCAGCTAGCCATCTCTCTGTAAAAGTATTACTATTAACCTCGTCATTATCACCATCATCGTCATTATCACCATCATCATCCCCATTCTTGGATGGGGAAACTGAGTCTCCATTGCTCAGGTAACTTCCCCAAAGTCTGTAGCTAGCTAACGATGGAGGCAGGATTTGAACCTAGGGAGTCCAGTTGCAAATTTCATGTGCTTGCCACTGTATCCTGCTAGCTAACAGTGATTATAAGATATGGCTCCCACTGTCAAGAGAAGAGAAAGGCGATGTTAGATTTGTCCTTGAAATTTTATCTCCAAGAATAAAACACTTGAAATAAGCTAAGTGAGCACTTGAAAGCAAGTGCTTTCATAGTCCATCAAAGTCAGAACTCAAATGCTACATTCTCAGAAGGGTCTTCCCTGCTCCGCTTGTCGTTCCACCACCCTGAACCCCCCGGGACTCGATTTCATGTAATCTTGTGTGTTTTCTTCCTGGTGTCATCACCACCTGAAATCAGGCACGTATTGGTTTCCTTATGGATTGCCTATCTTCCTGAGAGCAGGGAGCTTATCTGTGTTGCTCACTTTGTATTCCAGTGCCCATAAAAGAGCCTGGCACGCAGGAAATCTTCAATACATTTTTGTGAAATGCATGAGTAGGCTTATCTACAAAGTGCTGCCAGAGCGGATGCATTCATTTATTCATTCTCACATTCATTTACTCACAAAGGAGTTCATTCATTCATTCATTCATAGACTCTTTCTCAAATGCCAGGGCTTGATCTGAGGATAGAGGACAGTCCTTATTCTAAGGACTGTGAAACCTGAAGGCTTCTTGTAGGTGGTAATGTTAGAGCTGGAAGAATATTTAACCGTGAGTTGGGAAAGGGGGTGTTACGTTACTTTTTTTGGACACTTTTCATTTTCATTTGATCTGTTACCAAATGGGGCATTGCTCCCCCAGCTTTGTAAACTACTGTTGTTCAGCAAGGAGACCAGCCTGGCAACCACTTTATGACTGCAAAACTCCCGAACCATCTAAACAATAAACAGGAGGCAGCCGCTCAATGATTCTCTCATCATTGATGTTTCTCTCTCTCTCCCTCTCCCTTCCTCTCTAAAATCAATTAAAAATTTTTTTTTAAAAAGAGTAGAGAATAGACTCACAATGGGTTAAGGTGTCAAGATGGGCTTGTCCTTTCTTTTTCACTGAGAGGGGGCCAAGGGCAGGCTATAGGTTCATAAAAAAGGCTGGCAGCTTTCTTTAGCCTATAAATAAAATGACCCAGCCGTCCATGTGATGGCCAGCTCATCTCAAATTCCTGATGCCACAGCAATGCTAGTGACACAGCTGTAAGCATGAATGTCCCCAAGGAGGGTTTTTTTTTTTTTTTTTTAATTTGAGTTCCTACTCTCCAATGTTCCTTTTGGGCAAGCCAAGCCAATAATGGGCATTCCATTCCTGATTCTAATGGATATGCTTAGATAATGTCACAAGTGACATGCCTGGAATTAATCAAAATTAGGATTTGCTGCTGAAAGAATAGAATATTTGGCTTTGCCTCATAAAAGGCTGCTCCAGCCTTGGCATTGTGAGCTCTGGTGCAGAGGGAAGCTTTAGGCAATAGGATTAGAGCAAAGAGTCAGGTGTTCCAAGAATTATTCACATCTTTGGGGGCACTTCTTCTTACGCTCATTATACTAAAATTCTAATGTCTGAAATTTGGAAAAATATAAACATGCAATGATGCAAACAAATAAAATAAAAGTCACCTTCATTTCCAAGAGCCCAGAGGTAATCAATCAACTGAGCCTTTTGTGTGGTGTGTGTGTTTTTTAAGGGTTATATACTTTTTTAAATATATGTTTTTATTGATTTTTGAGAGAGAAGAAGGGAGAGGGATAGAGAGAGAGAAACATCTATGAGAGGAAAACATCATCAAAAGGCTGCCTTCTGCATGCCCCCTACTGGGGATGAGCCTGAAACCGGGGCGTGTGCCCTGATCAGGATTGCACACAGTGACCTCTTGGTTCCTGGGTGGGTGCTTAACCACTGAGCCGTACTGGCCAGATACCACTGAGCCGTACTGGCCAGATTCAACTGAGCATTTTGATATCTATTCTTTCATTCTTTCTCTTTGTCTGTGTCTTTTTTACAGAAATGGGATCCCTATCTCTTTACAAACTGCTTTTTTCACCTCATAACACATTGTATACATTATTTCCTTTCATTTCATTTGACTGATCATTTTCTGCCAGACTGCTTGGAATGGCTACAGATTATTCTATGGTATGGTAGCATCTAGTTTATTTGTAAAAAAAAACAAACAGGCTACTGGTAGACATTTAGGCTGTTTACCATTTCCATTTCCCATGATAACAAATGCCATAACGATTCATTTGAGGTTAGGCATCAAACAGTGCACACATCTTGGAAGCATGACCCATTTTAAAAATTAAGCATAGTTGACATACAACATTATATTCTTTTCGGGTGCAGAGCACAGTAATTCGGTATCTACAAACCTGATGGAGTAATCACCATGAAAATTCTAGTAACCTTCTGTCACCGTATGAAGCAGACTTATTTTTCACTCACAGAATGTGTGTGTGTGATAGTATGATGAACAATGGATACAAAAATGAAATACTCATTTCTTTGAATAGATCTATCCCAAATGGATCATTTGACTCCAATACCATTTTCTTCTAACGAAGAACGAGAATGAGAGGGAGAGAGAGTGTGTGTGGGGAGAGAGAAAGAGAGAGAGAGGTTTGCCTGGGCAGTAGCAGGGGTGGTGAAACCATCAGATTTCACCTTCTTTCAGGATGCTTTTGAGTTTGTGCTTTTGCATCTGGAGAGTCCACAGGAGTTTGAAACATTCACTTCATTTGAGAGATCCCATCTCTAGGTCTGAGTGTCTCCTAAACTTTGCTGGTATCTGCCCTGTATTCCCTCTGTCTCCTCAAAGAAGAGACATGGCCATAGAACCAAAGGCCGTTTCCTGGGATGTCAGTGATGGGCCTTCTTCAAAGGAAAGGCCATGTCTCGAGAAGGGCCGTGAACAGGACAGCAGTCACGGTCAGATTCCGGGTTTTTGTAACAGTGAGGAGTTTTCATTCCTGCTCGGTGACCACGTGGGTTCAGCTTGAATAGTCAATGGCAGTTCCCTGCCAAACCAGATTGCTAATAAAGTGGTTAGCATTGATAGAATGTGCACCGGGCGGTAAACCAGCGGTTTCAACCCATCGACTGGCGAAGTGGGCATTGGTGTCTCTAGCTTGCAGGTAAAGAGACAGAAATGACAAGGGGGTTAGCTAACTGGTCCAGGATCACACATCCAGGAAGTGGCAGAGTCAGGAATCCAACTGGGCTTTGCCTGATTTAGAGCCGCTAACCTCTTGCTAGCATGCCTCACGGCTACTGTGCTTGATGGTTGGCCCTGTGTTTTGCAGTTCAGTTACTAAGTCCACTTTAAACTCCTCAGGGTTAGGAAGATTCTGACTACTAAAGCTAATGTTTTTTTGGTTGTCTGTGTTGTAAGGCTTCAGCAATACCATTTTCTACCAGTAATACCTTTTAATTAGCTGAAAAACTTGGAGAAAAATGTAATTAAAGAATCCCAAGAACATGTCAACGCCTTTATCAGGAAATGTGGGCTTTTGGTGGCCGTGGTGAAAGGGAGCCACTCATCTTCCAGGAATGCGCTTAGGACAGTTTAGAAGCGTTCCCCAGGCTCTGGCCCCTCTCCTGAAGTTCTGGTGGGATGCCCTAGCCCCCCAAGTCTGGCACCGGAGAGGTGACATCATCATGAAGTGGCCAGCTTTGATAGCTGCTTCTCTCAGAAACCATCTTATCATCAGTGCTAATCTGCCTTGGCTGGGCTTGGCTCTCATTCTTTTCCTTCCTGCATTTGTCTGTTCCACTGGACACCCATTTCTGGAGCCTCTCAAGCCATAGATGACTGAGTGCCCAGCATGAACGAGCTGAGTCTAGTGGAGAAAAGCAGAGAGCAAATCTAAATATTTAATCACAAAGAATTGAAAACGAATAAGCAAGAGCTACATGCATCAATATGCATACATATTTAAAAATGTAACATTCCGTAAGTAATGTAAGTCATGGAATGATATATCTACTTTGGTGTCATTTATGTAAAGTTCAAAATGCTGCCCTGGCCAGTTTTGCTAAGTGGTTAGAGCCTCAGCCCACTGACTGAAGAGTCCCGGGTTCGATTCCGGTCAAGGGCACATACCTCAGTAGCAGGCTCAGTACCTGGCCCTGTTGGGGCACATGCAACCAATTGATGTGTCTCTCTCACATTGAGGTTTCTCTCCTCTCTCTCTCTCCCCGCACCTTCCTTCCACTCTCTCTAAAAATCAATGGAAAAAATATCCTCAGATGAGGTTTAACATCCCCCCTTCCCAAATGCTAAACAATCCTGTATATTGTGTAGTGGTACAAACCTATATACGATGAACACCAAATGTATGAGGCTGGTTACTGCAGGGAGCTAAAGAAGGGGTGTCTGTTGGGGAAGGCTGCTCATGGGGCTTCAGTTGTATGTGTGACATCTTATTTCCCAAGGAAACTGCTACACATATTAGTGTACATGACATTACTATCTCTATATATTTGTAATCATTAGTATTTTATTTAACAAGGCAGGCTTCAAAGATAACACAATATACACATATAAGCCTATCTCAATTTTGTATTTAAACATCCATTTATGTTCATTGTGGTGAAAAGGTGGGAGAATAGTCCTAGCTGATAGAGCGTCCGGGTTGTGGGCTCGATCCCCAGTGGGGGGCATGCAGGAGGCAGCCAAGCAATGATTCTCTCTCATCATTGATGTTTCTATCTCTCTCCCCCTCTCCCTTCCTCTCTGAAATCAATAAAAATGTATTTTAAAAATAGGTGGGAGAACATATTAGGCTAAATCGTATGAAATATTCAATTTTGCAGGTTAAAAATAGTCAAATATCAGCAATCTCATATGGTTCGACCTAATACACCAAACTGACAATAATCACTATCTCTGAGAGTGGGATTATGGGTACTTTTTTCCTTTTTTTTATTCGTTAATGTCTTTTTACATTTTCTACCATGAACGTGTTATATTTTTCATACCAGAAAAGTTTGCATGTGTAGTGTGTGAAAGAGAGAAAGTTGTCTTTCTGCTGCCCCCTTGTGTGCCCTACAGCACAGGGCTCCCCTTACGGTCACAGGCCAGCTTGGTTAACCTGTGCCACAGGGAGGGGTCAATGCTGGGTAGTTTATGCAGCTAGGTGATTATAACAACAGACAACAAACAAAAAATTGTTATGGAGCTGTAACAATAAATCCTGCGGCTCAAGGACTAGCGGAGTCCTTGAATGAGCATGAATGTCTAGTTCAGGGATAGGAGCCCCCGTGCCCACACCCATGGCCTTTCCCTGCCAGCAAGAGCTATTGATGAAACGGAGAAATCAAGTGAGAGTCACATGAAAACAAAAACCGATGTCTTTTATTCCCCTGGAGAGCAGTGTGAGCTGTTCTATTTAGTTGGCAGAAAAAGTAACAATGGAGAATATGAAACGATTCATTTTACATGTAGAAATAATTATTATATGTAATATATTTCAGTTTCATAGCCTGTAAAGAAAAGTGAAGAGAATGGATGTGGTGAGGTAGGGGGAAAAAACGGAGAATCGAGGGAGAGAGGAGGAAGGAACTATTTTGCCAATTGATCTTTAAAAATGCCATTTGTTCTTTCTATCAGTCTGGAGGACTGAGGGTGATAAGCACAATGAAAATGCTATCGAATAGGGCAAACCTCACAGACTGATTTCATAACGTGGCCCATAAAATACAGGGGTGGGCAAAAGTAGGTTAGCAATAATAATAATAATAATACAATAATAAATAAATAAATAATAACAAGAATAAACTGTGTTTTCACGTACTCACAACGGTAAACTTACTTTGACCACCCCTATACATTCCTCAGTCACTATGTAGTTCTGAGGGTATGCCCCTAGTGGGTATGATCTTTCCTAATAATATTTTGCAACTGCCAAAGCAGTGGCTTGTCAGCAAGGGAATACTTTAACCGAATGAGAAAACATGCAAACCATAACAAGAACAAATTTACAACCTGGGGAAGGTGGCAGCTGAATAAAATCCATTTGGCATGCTTTGAAAGGTCCTTTGGAAAGTCAGAATGTCCAGGGGCTGAAAGGATAGTCTTTTCTGGATTGTACTTAGGGCATACAGTACAAGTCCATTGTATCTCTTTGGTGGCCCTTGAGATATCTCTCCACCAGTATTGGTCCATGAAACTTATAAGTTTATCAGCTGCCCAGTGGGTTATCTGATGAGTCATTTCCAGGGTCTTTTCATGGACTCTGGAAGGACTGGTTTGTTGTTTGGGCCATACTGCAAATTGGTCAGTGGACTGAAACTATAACCACCGTCAGCTCAATCAAGTTTCTCCTTGTAGGCTGCCTTAGATTGAGCATCTATACTAATAAAAGAGAAAGATGCAAATTGACCGTATCTCTGCGACGCCCACCAGCCAATCAGGAGTATGCAAATTAACCCAACAAAGATGGTGGGTTAATTTGCATACACAGGCACTGAGCTGCCAGGGGTGGGATGCTTGCATCATCGCCATGGTGACAATGCAGGCGTTCCATACCTGCCCCAGCCGCTCTGGGCCTCTGGGCAGTGTGGGAAGGCAGAAAGGCGGCTCTGGCCAGAGAGAAGGCGGTGCCGGCAGCCAGGGGAAGGGAGGCCCATTTTTGCACGAATCTTTGTGCATTTGGGCCTCTAGTCCTTAATAATGAATTTTAGATTTCCCTTTGGGAAGTAAGTTAATGTTGGCTACGTGGGCCTTAGTTTTGGAAGATGTTAAGGCAGCAGTTCTCGCTGCTTGATCAGCCAAATTGTTGCCTTTAGCTTCTTCTGAGTCTTATTTTGAATGGCCAGGAACTTTGAGGATGGCCAAGGCATGGAGAAGTTGGACTGTGACTAGTCATTTATTAACAAAGAGCCCATTCTTAATTTGAGATCCTCAGAGGTTAGAAATCCTCTCTGTTTCCAGATCACATCAAAATCATGAGCGGCCCCAAAGGTGTAAGGACTGTCTGTGTAAATGTTTGCAGCTTTACCATTTGCAAAAGTGCGAGCTCCAGTTGAGGCCTAGAGCTCAGCCCGTTGACCTAAAGCGGCTGTCGGCAGCGCAGCTGCTTAGACCACCTTCATCTCAAATAGGAACCACCTGTGAACCGTGAGAGGCTGGCATTCATAATAGCAGTTTCCTGTAAATTAGCTCCAGGTGTCAGTAGTTGGTCCAAGTCAAAGTCACACTGTCAGGAGATGTCTCCTCCAAAGGCAGAGAAAGGCGAGCTGCAGGGTTGAGATGATTGCAGTGCGAGAGTGTGATGTGGGAAGAAGTCAGTAACAGGATTTCATAAGAGGTCAGGCAGCTTGCGGGAAGGTGTCGAGTGTGATGGGAATGTAATAAAGCTTCCATTGCCCGAGGAACATCAGCGCAGAGGGAAGAGCCCATGATGATTTCTTTCGGCAAGAGCTGCTGTGGCTGAAACGGCTCTCCTGCAAGGAGACTATCCTTTGGCTACTGGGTCTAATGAGGCTGTAATGGCCATGCGCAGGAAAAGCAACATGCTCGTTACAAATTCAAGTTAGCTGATCAAGCAGATCCCCAAAAGAACTCTGAAGGGAAGAACAGATTTTGTTAGTCCACTAAAATAATTTTGCTAATTATATACATAATACACAATTACCTTCTCCTCATTAAAAAGAACTACAGCCCTAGCCAGTTTGGCTCAGTGGATAGAGTGTCGGCCTGGGGACCAATGGGTCTTGTGTTTGATTCCGGTTCCTTGGTTGCAGGCTCCTCTCTGGCCTGGGCCCTGGTTGGAGTGCGTGCAGGAGGCAACCAATCGATGTGTTTCTCTCAATCGATCTCTCTCTCTGTCTTTCCCTCTCTCTTCCACCCTTCCTAAAAATCATCTGGGTGAGGATTAACAACAGCAAAATAATTACATATAAAAGTAAGGTCACATTCACTCTTTCCTTACTCCCCCCCCCCCCCCCCAACTCTTATCAATTTGGGCTTTATCTTTTCGGACCATTTTCTTTGTATTTAAGTGCACATGTATACCTGCAGAAAACAATACAGCTTTTCTGTTTGGTTTCATGCTATTGTTCTGTTTTGCGTAAAGGATACCTGGAATGGCTCGCTCTGCCACGTGTCCAGGGGAATATCCGTATGAGTTCACGTAGACCTACCTCATTTCCCCTCCACCTCATCCTTTTCAACTATGGCAGACTCTGACAAATGGCTGTTTCATAATTTAAGAAGCCATTTTCCTATTGATGGATGTTTACATTGTTTTTAATTATTTACTTTTTTACTCCATTATGCCTTAAGCATTCTTGGACACGTCTCCGAGTGCATGGGTGCATGATTTCTAGGATAGATAATGATCTGTGGTATTTCTGGGTCACCTGGCTTCTAGGATGTTACCAGAGACTGCCCAATGGCTCCCCAAAGCAGCCAGACTACTTTACCTTCCAACAGCAGGGTGTGAGGTCTTCATTTGAGCACTTTCTTGATGGCGTGTTCTTGCAAGTAAAGTTGCATTTCTTCACTAAATTTCTTCACAATTTTTTACTGATTTGTACCAAATACCACCCAATGAGGTTTGATGATTCTTTTAATTCACGCTGCTGACATTGGTAGAGCACCCACATAATTCCCAAGCACTCATTTGCTCTGACCTTTAGATATGATTTGTAAGCGGTATTGATTTGCACTCAAAGGGAGACACTGTCTAACATACACCTCTGCTGAGAGAAGAGCAACTAGCTCATTCACAATTCTAGGCATGGGTTGATAGGCCAAGGGCTTGTGCAAGGAAGGGTGTTTACGAGAAGGGCAAGTGTTTGCATGTCTGTCGATATTTTCACATGTCCTGCATTTCCATGTTTTGTGGTGACAAACCCTTCTTCCCTAGTTTCTGAGCTTTGCAGTGTCAGTTCCAAACCTTCCACAGAGGAATGATTCGAAGAACTTCATTAAGCTGTTATTTGCTGGGGCCTTGGGCTTTGCATTTTTCTTGAATCTTTACAACTCTCCTTTCTTGTGTTATCTAGTAATTTTGCAGAATAGAAAACTGAGGTTCAGAAGTTAAATAATTCACCTAAGGTGAAATTAGGATGGAAACCCAAGCCTACCAGGCTCTACATCTTTATGATCTGTTTTAACGGAGGCAAAGTTAAGCAGAAAATGAGGCAATCATGATATGGGACAACAGTGATGGTAGAAAGATTGTATTAGGGACAAATATGGGAAGCATATGCGAGTTAATAATGAAAAAAATTTATGTATAATGTAGAGTTCTTTACAGTTTATAACAAATTACTTGTGCAGTATAATATAGTGGTTAAAAGCATATACTCTGGAGCCAGATGGCCTGGTTTCAAATCATGGCTCTGCCACTTACTAGCCATGTGACTTTGGGAAAGTTACTTAACCTCTCTGTGCCTTAGTCTTCTCATCTACAGAGCAGGAATTAAAAAATAATTCATATTTCATTGGGTTGTTGTAATGATTAATAAGATAGTGCCTGTGAAGCAATTAGAATGGTGCCTGTACGTAGTAAACACTATAAAAGTTTGTCATTACTATCTTTATTATGGCATTTGGTCTTTATTGCTGTTATTCCCATTTTACCGGTGAGGAAAAGGAAACTAGGGAGGTGAAGCAACTAACCCAAAATCATGGAGTCAGTCAGTGATAGACCTGGACCGGAATCTGGGTCTCTGCCTTCCTGTGTGGGGGTTTTCCACTCCTCGCACTAACTCCCAACTTTACTAAATACAAGCCGAGGGGTCATTGCAGGCTTGGAATGCCTGTGCAAGAAAAGGCGGAGCCAGGCACAATTCATGCTCTTTTCCTCCTGAGAATCAAAGAAGGATCTGTCGAGAAAGAATTTCAGGAACTTGAGTGCAGCATGTAACACATTCCACAACAATTCAGTCCAATTCCGTTTCATGAATTTTTACTAACATGTGAATCTACCTTTTCACTCTATTTTTCTTCCCCTTCATCCCAGTCCCAGCCATCACCATCACTATCACCATCACCATCACCTGTCTTTGGACATCTAGAGGGGCCTCCTACCTGGCATTCCACCTTTAACCCATTCTCCCCACTATAGCCAAATACATATTTCTAAAATAGACCTGATCATGTCAGTTCCCTGATTAAAATCCTTCAATGGCTCCCCCTGGCTCCAAGGCTTTTGAACAAAACTCGTTCATATGCCCTGTGAGATTGTCCAAAGCTGAGCCTTCCTTCTGCTTCTGGCCTCATGGCTCAAGCCCTGTGCTCCTATTAGATTGCACTTCTTTCAGTTCCTCTGAACCAAGCTTCGGTGTTGGATACACAATCCCTTTTGCTTTGAGCTTTCTCAGTCTGGACAAGTCCTACTCATCCCTTAAGCTTCTGCTTAGAACTCAGATCTTCTGGGAAGCCTTTTTTAAAAAATAGATTTTAAAATATACATATATACATTTTTATTGATTTCAGAGGGGAAGGAAGAGGGACAGTGTGCCGCAGCAGCACAGCCAAGGGTTCGGCGAGCCTGAGGGGGGCCGGCGAAGGATGAAGAAAAGACAGACAAAGAGAATAGGCTGGGTCTAGGTGGATCTTCTCCTCCTGGCTGAGACCACAGAACAGATCCACACAGCAAGCTGATGCTTTATTTTACAGTCAGAGGTAAACAAGGTAGTGGTCACCATAGTTACAATGTTCTTGTGAGTTTCACTTGTTTTGGCAGCACTTGCTGCACCTCCCACAGCCCATTAGCTACCCAGGAAGGATCTAGGGAGGGTCATAAGGTCAAGCTTAGTTATGCTAAGAGGGCTTTGCCAGCAGGTCAGTTGGAGGCTTAACCCTATAACAGCTCCCTACAGGACAGAGAGATAGAAACATCAATGATGTGAGAGAATCATTGATTGGTTGCCTTCTGCATACCCTACACTGGGTATTGAGCCCATAACCTGGGCATATGCCCTAACCAGGAATTGAACTGTGACCTCCTGGTTCCTAGGTTGATGCTTTTGCATTTTTTCACTTCACTTTTCCTTATAGCACCCTGTACCTCCTCCTTGATAGCATTTGTCATGGAGTATTATTATAATTGCTGTGTCCTTGCCTGTGCCCCACTTGAATCTGAGCTTCCTGAGGGCAGCTGCTATGTCTCCTTGCTTCAGTGTTACACCTGACACCAGCACAGGCCTGACATGAGACTTATTTACACATCAAAGATAAATACAGATGTGAATTGACACTGAGGAAGTGGAGGCTATTGCCGAGGAGCGGGGATGAGGGAGCAGATGGGCCTGTTAATGGAGTTAGCTTCCAGAGTAGGTGGGTGTGGAATAAGATGACCAACTGTCCTGGTATGCCGGGGACTGTCCTGGTTTTAAAAGGGCAACTCCTGTGTCCCAGGAAGATCCTTCCTTAGTCCAGGCAAACCTAGGCTGGAATGAAGAGCACCTCTCCCTTGAATTATGAGGGACAGTAGAGAGGTCGAGAAGGGCAGGTTAAATCAACAAAGCGTATGGCTTTGGAACCAGGGAAAAAGCTCTGCATCTGAGCTCTGCGATCTAGAACATAGTTAACCTCTCAGATTCAGTTTCCTCTAATTTGGGACAATTAAACAAGAATGAGTCACGTGAAAACGCCTATCCCAAGTGTAGGCTCACAGCTAGAGTTTAAAGTTTCAGTGTCCATTCTTTCCTCACTTTTGCCACTATTCTCACCTCTCCCTCTCCCTCTCCCTTCATCTACCCTTTGGACTTTTTCATTTGTTCTCTGGACTCACTGGCTCCTCACTTGGAAGACCACCCACCGCTAGGGGGAAGCGCGGAACAAATAAGGATGGGCGCCTCTCTAGCCCTCCCAGGGGGAGCTCTCTATGGCGCCGACCCTCCACCTGCGCGGAGAGGGCGGGGTTTGCCACGTGACCTGGATGCCGGGTGTCGGCGCAGACGCCGTGGTCGCGTCGACCGCTCCGCTCCTCTTTCTGTGCACCTGAGCTGCCGCCCCGCGGTCCTGCGGCTTTTCCTCCTGCCGCTGCGGGCCGCGGGGCCGAGGCCATGTCCCGAAAGCAGACGGCCAAGAGCCGGCCGGGCAGCGGCAGCCGGAAAGCCGAGGCCGAGCGCAAGCGGGACGAGCGGGCGGCGCGCCGGGCCCTGGCCAAGGAGCGGCGGAACCGGCCGGAGTCCGGCGGTGGCGGCGAGGAGGAGTTCGTGAGCTTCGCCAACCAGCTGCAGGCCCTGGGGCTGAAGCTGCGGGAGGTGCCGGGGGACGGGTGAGGCGGGCCCGGGAGCGCGGGAGGCGGCGCCGGGGGACGCACCGGGCTTGGCGACCGTCGCCCGCTCTCGTCCACCCACTCATTCGGGCGACCCGAGCGCCGGCCGCGAGCCAGCCCTTCCCCGATGCAGGGGGTCCCGCGGCGGGCGAGGCGGCGAGGCCTCTCCCCGGAGACCTCCAGTAATCCCAAACCCCCCTAGTCGTGGCAAAGGCCGTGAGGAGGCTGTAAAGTGGTCCAGAGATAGAATACCGCAGCAGGTCTCCTCTAGGTCGGTGTCCGGGAAGGCCTCTGGGAAAGGTGACATTTAAGCTGAGACCTGCAGGGATGAGAGGGAGCAGTCACCTCAGGAGCCGGACCGCACGTAGAGCAGGCTTAACGACGGTCGTCCGACAAATGGAGGCGTGGTCACTTGGTGTAGCACTTGGCCTCCTTTGAGTCCTTACCTGCCCCTTGGGGAAATTAGTTCTGTGAGGGCCTGTTGTTGCTGAAGGCAACCTCTCTGATTCTCCCCTGGGAGGGCTTCAGATCGGGCTGGGGTCTAGGTCCAGCCTTTTTAGGGGACACGGGGTAAATAAGTGGGTAGGAGGGAGAGAATGGGAGAAAGGAAGGAAAAATGGCTTCGGGAAAGGGGCAGTGGAAACTGGAGTGTGGATGGGAGAAGGAAAAGGGTAGGCAGGGGACAGGGGAGGAGAACGGTTATGATGGATACTGTTTATGAACTGGCTCAGATTTCCCTTTCCTACGCGTTCTCAGTGCTTCAGGCTAACGGGATTTAGTTTGATTCCATTGTATTCACCACCACCTCGCACAGTGCCCAGCACATAGAGGCATTCAGTGCATTCTTGGTGAACGAATGAATGAATAATGGCAGTAAAGAGGGAGACCAGCTAGACCCTCAGCAGGGCCTCTCAAAGGGGCATTTCCTTAGTGGAGTCTCCACAGTGAAAGACTTGCTTTTCTGGGTCTTGCTTTTCATAGTACCTTGATTTTTGTCACATGGGAAGTTTTTAACAATCCAGGGCCTTACTTTAATCAAACTCACAAGCAAAAGGCACTGCTATATACACCGAAGTACCAGTTGAATACTTTACAGTGGGATTGGGGTGGGGCTACTCCTTGCAAATGATTGGCGTGCTTGTGTTTGCTATCCGAGGCCTGGTAGTCTCGATGTTAGGGTGCCAAGGAAACTGAAATACTCAACAGAAGGTTGCTTAGAAATCACACCACAGGGAGTTGTAAAATCTTGAAGGAGTTTCCTAATGCTGTGGGAAACTTTGGGGGTGCTATCTCCCCCTCGCCACCAACCATCAAAGAGAGCATACTTCAGTTAATTCAGCAAACGTCGGTTAAGCGGTTAAGCAAGGAGCTGGGAATACATCGATGACTAAGATACTTAAGGAGTCCATAGCCCAGTAAGAGAGAAACATAATAGCCGGTCTCAAACATTTTGGCCTTAGGACCCCTTTACACTCTTAAAAATTACCGGGGACTCCAAAGAGCTTTTGTTTATGTGGGTTACAGCTAGCAGTATTTACTACATTAAAAAGTAAAAGAAAATTTTAAACCAAGAAAACGCAAACATTCCATTAGCTGTCAGAGAGATACCCTCATTTCTCAGATAGCCTCTGGGAAACTCCACTGTACACTTGTGAGAGATCGAGAGTGAAAAGGATAAATAACATCTTAGTTCTGAACTCACGGATGCCCTGAAAGGGTCTCAGAGGTACTGTTCCCCACATCCTTAAACTGGGCCACACTATGAGAATGGATTATGTAAATAAGATAAAATTTGATGTATTCTTAATAGTGATTGAGTATCGTGTCACTGTTGAGAAGGAAGCGGCTGACACTCCCTGAAGTGGTCAGGGAGGCTTCATTCATTCAGGAATTCTCATTGAAACCTGTACTCTGCTAGATGCCTCTCAGAGGAGGTCACCATCAGACTAGTCATGGAGGATCAAGAGGAAGATGCCAAGAGAACTTTCCAGGCTGAGGAGTAATCCATGTAAAGGCACCAGCATGAAAGGAGTGTAGGATACAAGGGTAGAAGTCAGGGCCAATGAGGTGCAGAGGCCAGAGGTCAACTCGACTGGAATGCTTGTTTTCACTTCCACGGTCTTTATTCTTTGGACAGTGTTAGGTAAAACGATAATTTCTCTTCTGTGGGCTTCACGAGGCTAACAAGTTCTTCCCATGGGTACATGAGGTGGACTGGGTGTCACCCCTCCTTAGAATTGTGCTTAAGGTTATGTGTGATGGGTTTTATCCCTGCAGTGGATGGTGTTTCCTTTGTATGTGACGGGCTGGCAGGTATCAGCATATTCTTTTACTAACATTTATTGAGTACTCTTTGGTGAACTATAATAAAATTATGGTAACATAAGAAATGGTTGACAGTCTTCACTCTTCCGTCTTTCCATTCTGGTCTGAATACAACATTGAGTAGCCTGAGAGAGCGTCTTGCTATGTAGGCATGTTCATTGTTGTTGATGGTGTGGTACTTGTGGCACTCCGGAACCTCCAGGTCCTTGGGGATAAATTAGCTGGTATCCTCTGAGTCTAATATTTCCGTTACTTGAGTCAGTTTAGCATAGATTAATTAGGGAGCTACTTATGGGGTTTTGTAATGCATCATGGGCCACCTTTGTTATGTTGTTTGAAGGTGGACCCACATAAATTGGATTCAATTTCAAAACAAGAGAGACCGTTTAACTTTGATGTTGTCCTGAAAAACATCATTGGCTAGAGGGTGAAAAGAGCCTCTAATTGGATTAGGCAGTACAAACAACGTTAGCATCTCGCTGAGCGATATCCAGTTATAGCTCACTAAATATAGCCTCAATTACATAACTAATTAGTAGTGTTCTAAAATTATGACATTAAAGGATCCCTAAAGCCATTTGTCTCTGTCCCAAAACAAGTTGTTTTATGTTTTATTTTGTTTTCAGAACTGTAGGATCTTGATGGTGGAAGGGCATTTACCTGCCATCTTGCCTGTCTGTTAGTTGCCTGCATCGCCTATGCCCAGCCTCAGCTTTGGTTTCGGGCACAGTGGTTGTCAGCTTCGTGGCCCAATAGAATCACCTGGGGAACTTTGGAAAAAATACAGTGCCTGGGCTCTCCCCTAGATCAGCAACACCAGAATCTCAGGCAGTGCAGCCTGGTTACTGATGATTTTTGAAAAGGTCCACAGGTGATTCTTCCATGCAGTCATAATTAAAAACCACTTATTTATTAGAGTCTAGATTCTAGATGAGCCTTCTTTAGCCTAAACATTAGTAATTGTTTATGGTCTTATTATGCATTTTAAAACCACATCATTTTATCTGAACATGTCTCTTCTAGTGAATAGTACCCAATCTTCTAGCTGATCTCAAAGAATAGAACCTGTCCCCGTCCTTTTTCTGCACGTGGACTAGTATTACTACAGCCTAGGAGCCCATTAATTTTTTTGATGTCTAGCTTATAATAGTGGCCCATGCTAAATTATCAAGCCCTTAAAACCCTTACTACTTTGTGTACTTGATGGTTTTGTGAACTCAAATACAAGACCTTTACATGTATCATCCCTATAGCACAGTGGTTCTTAAGTGGGGATGATTTTGTTCCCCGGGCGAACGTTTGATCAATGTCTGGAGCATTTTTGATTGTCACAACTGGCGGGGAAGGAAGTGATGGTGGTGGTGCTACTGGTTGGTAGAGGCCAAGGATACTCCCAATAAACATTTTGCAGTTAATGGGACAGCCCCCACTACAAAGAATTATCCCCAAATGTCAATAGTGTGGGGTTTGAGAAGCCCTGCTGTAGGGTGTGGGTGAGGGTGTGGACTCCAGAAACAGTGGGATCTCCGAGAGGTCCTGAGCAATGACGCTTTGTTCTCAGAGTGCTCTCACTGCGGGGCTCCCCAAGGGAACTCAGGTTGCCTGTGGTGATTGTTCACATTCCTGTGTCCTTCCTTACCTTGCAACTGTCAGAAAAGGAAGTGATTTGTCTATCTTGATTTTTCATTTTGACTATTTTGAGTGATTTCAGGAAAGTTTGGTAAATATAGAGAAGTATATTAAAATAATATATAATTTAACATTTATTTCTAATTCTATTACCTAGGACAGTGGTTGGCAAACGGCGGCTCGCGAGCCACATGCAGCTCTTTGGCCCCTTGAGTGTGGCTCTTCCACAAAATACCATGGCCTGGGCGAGTCTATTTTGAAGAAGTGGCGTTAGGAGAAGTTTAAGTTTAAAAAATTTGGCTCTCAAAAGAAATTTCAGTCGTTGTACTGTTGATATTTGGCTCTGTTGACTAATGAATTTGCCGACCACTGCCCTAGGGGGATAGTACCTAGCTCAGTGTTGTGAAGTCTAAGCACTTTTCATACCTGTAAAGTGTTTTCAGCAGTGCCTGGCACATGGTAAGAGGTGTTTAATTTCCTTTGCATACATTTGTGTGTCGTGTGCAGATGAACACATTTGAGCTCATGCAATGTAGTTTTATACCTGCTTTTTTGTCTTATATGGAGAATATGTGCCCATGTTACTAAAAGTACTTAGAAAGCATGTTACTTTCTGTGTTTTGATATATTAAATATAAAAGAACTAAATGCACAATTTTGGGCTAAGTGACACCTCTTAAGCTAGATTAAAGAATAGACCTAAAGGTTTAAAAAAGTTTGAGAGAAAAGCTTAAAATTGAAAACGCTTTATTCATTAGCCTACTCCCCCCACCCCCATGGTTGAACAAGGACTGCCGTTGTTAGATTTCAGCAACAGACACCTCAGTCTAGTATACAACTGCTGTAGTCCAGTCCCTTCTAGAATCTTGCCTCGGATTGATGCAAAGCTTCTTGGTTTCTAGTTTATAGAATCTGTCATCTTTAAATATTTCCTCCTCCCTTGCAAAAAAAATAGTATGAATCCTTATACTTTTGAAGAGATGCGTGCCTCTGTATAACTTTCTACTGAAAATTCATTTTTCTGAACTGAAAAACAAAAACTTCTTTCTTGTATGCATTTGCGTCTGAAAGTCCTGGAAGGGATACGTTTATATTTTGGAATTAGAGTGTCAATGAGTTTTCATTTGGAAGAGGAAACAGTTTGGTGTGAAACTGGGCAACTGTTTGGCTTCAGAATTTTTTATTTCCTTAATTTAAGGACACCAGATTGTGTTTGTCTCTGAGCATCAGGGCTCTGTGTTTGTGATACAGTTTGGAATTTTAGAAGCCTTCGAGGGGTTTGAAAGTAATGATAAGTCTTAAAATTTATTGCCAGCATTTTAATTTTAGAGACAAAACAAAGTAAAAACTGTGTTTAAAGTTTTCATTTAGCAGGAATAACAAGAGCATGCGGCTCCCTGGGTGAGAAGTGAGCCAAGGAGGAGGGAAAGTGTCGTGTAGTACGCCTATGCCCTGGCCAAGTACCTTCCACGGCTTTCTCCACTGTGTTCTTAAGACTTAGGATGCCCGGTTCAGTTGTTAGTATTGGGAGTTGGACAAATTACTCTCTTTTGGGTACTCTGTTAGGTGAACGACCGGTCAGCTGGGCAGCTGTAGGGAAACTTGTTTCCGGAAAGAGGCAGTGGATACGCTTTATCATTTGGGAAGAGCATGTGGGAATCAGAGCCCTGAGAAATGGCCTGTAGTGTCTGGACCCTGCCTTCAGGTGGTTAGTGTGTCACCAGCCTCACTTGTTGAAGCAGCTGAGGCCCAGGGATGTTGAATGACTTTCCTGAGTCGGCCAGCTGGTAAGTGGGGAATAGCGCTCTTGTTTGTGCCTCTTAGGAAGGTAATGTACTTGGACATCTGCCCTAGTGCTTTCCCTCAGTATCCGGGAAGAATCATGGAGTGTCAGACTTGAGGCTTTCTCTTGTCTCTGTGTGGAGGACGTCCATGGATGGCCTGGCATGAAGCCTTGTGGTTTTCGATGAACTAAATTAATTTTTAAAAGGTTGTGACCAACATTTTTGTTTTGATAGTAATTGCCTGTTCAGAGCTCTTGGTGATCAGTTGGAGGGACACTCACGAAATCATCTCCAGCACCGACAAGAGACCGTAGACTACATGATCAAGCAGCGGGAAGATTTTGAACCCTTTGTAGAAGATGACATTCCCTTTGAGAAACATGGTAGGTTCCCATGGGACACTGGATCCCCCAGGAGTAATACATTGGGTAACTAAATCCATCAGCATCCCCACCCTCCCAGCCAGGGATTTGGTTACGTAAGCTATGGCATGTATTCAACAAATATTATCGTCTGCTCTGTAATAGGCAACATGCTAGGCAGTTGGGTTTCAGTAGGTTTAGATGAGTATGCCCTTAATAACAATGATGATTGATGTTCATTGACCTGGAAAGCTGTTCACGACTTCTTCTTCAGTGGGGGGTGGGGGAAGCAGGCTGTGAAATAATGTGTGTAGATTGGTCCTATTTTTAAAAAGTATACACACAGAGAAGCATACTAGAAAAATTCTAGAAAGATACTAACATTTTATGATGGTTTATTCTTGGCTCCACTTATTTTTTACTCCCTTTACACATCTGTAAAGGGGAGGTAATAATAGCACCCATTATAGGCTTTTGTGATGAAGACTGAATGATATAATTAAAATAAGTTCTTAATTGTCATCTGGGGATGATGGGTCTATTCATATTTTAAAGTATCTTCTATAGATATTTCTGATTTTAAATGATCATGTATTATTTTTTAACCAGAAAAATCAATAAAGTCATTTTAATTTCTCACCCAAATCCCAGACACAATCTGTTTTCTTTGAGGCAAATTATTTAGTGATTTTAATTAGTTCCTTACAGGCACAAATCTAGTAAGAAAGTACATATAAACTTTTAAACTTTAATTTGACAATTATTTACTGAGGACATTCTGTGCTAGGTGCTGATATATTTATGTTTTACAATAACATTTTTATCACAGAGTTCAGTCTTATCTGTCTCTTATCAGGAAAGAGAGAGAATATTTCCTGTGTTTTAGAGTGCTAACTCTGGGAATCATGTCAAGAAAGAATGGGGAGAGAGACTGAGAAGGGAGATGAGTTAGGAGCTCTCCACATTGGCCAGATGAAAGAGTAAGAGGGTCTCCCCCAACACAGCTGCTGGGAATGATGAGCGGGTTCCAGACCAAGATACAACTGGTAGTATAATTGACAGGACTCATAGGAGGTGGAGAGGGGAGAGGCAAACGTGATTCTGAAGATTCTGCTGGTGAATGGCTAGGTAGAGGGCCATAGGAGGGAGTCTTGGGGGGAGGGGAGCTATCAGTGATTCATAACTCAAAAGGGAAGAACTCATTCACTAGGCACAGCAATAAAACTCCCACTGAGTAGTTGATAGTATTCACTGAGTTAATGGTCCCTCGCTGTGATCACTTTGTTTAGCACATAGGCACAGTTTACCAGATGGTCAGCAGTTTACAAATTAAATGCCAGTATATGGGGCATGTTTTGTAGTTTAGCTAAATAAAATGAATTGTGTCATTAGTCCAATTAAAATATTTTTGATGAAGTGAGTTTTTAGTTTGTGACTTGAAATTCCACTTTGAACATCTGGAATGAAGTGGTTGATTTGGAGGTATGACAGGGTAAGGGACTTGTGTCCAGTGTGATAGTCACTTTAGATGTACAATGGGAAATTGTTTTCTTGAAATGTCACTGTGTGTTCCTGATCGCTGGTTGGTGCTTCATAAAGAATTTGAGCTTCAAAGCGAGGAGTGGCTTAGCAGAAGTGGAAAGAAACCTAGATGTCTGCACATTACGTTTGTGTGCCAGTTGAAGACTAGACTTAGTACATTATCCCTCGTATCATAGTTACGCATTTTTAATGTCTGTCTACCTTGTTACACTGAGATTCTTGAGGGCAGGGACTGTGTCTCTTCCCCACGTGGTAGGCACTCCTAAGATGTTTGTTGAATGAATAAATGAATGGCTCACTTAACTTTTCAGGACCTGGTTACCCTGCATCTGGCTGTACTAGTATCTTTTAGGATTATTCTTTTCCTTTAGACTGGCTTTGGAGAATCAGCAACATGTTTTTTCCAATTGTACAAATGTCCAGATCACAATCCTCAGTGTTCTCAATGCTGCTCTCCCTCCCTCCTCGTACCCAGTCATTAAGTTTTGTCACATCTACCTTGATATTTTCTCCCACTGCTACCATCTTGTAAAATCAGGCCTCTGTGGTCATTAGCCTAGATTGCTTCAATACTTTTTTGACTGGTCTCATTGCCACTTGACCCATCAGTTTGTTTTTTTTTTTTGCAGCTGGAGTAGTGACCTAAAAATAAATCTTTCCCCTATCTACAACCCATTGGCTGCTCCCCATTGACCTCAGTCAGGATAAAGGCCAAACTCTTGAGCCCTTTACTATCTGTGATTTTCTTATTTATCTATTCTCACCTCCCACCCTGCTGTGTTAGCATTCTAAATTCCTGCAAAACGGTATAGCCCACAGACTCATCTATCTACCCCACTCATCTCTCCTCTCTCCCCCTCTCTCCTCTGCCTGGAACATCATTTCTCTTCTATCTCCTGTCATTTGGGAATTAGCTTAGTTGTCTAAGTCAAGAAGCTTATCTGATACACCTTACCTCCCCCTCCCTACTACCAAACTGACTCATGCTCCCGCACCTGGAGTTAGCCAGGCTGCAAGGTTTTAGGGCACAGTCTTTTCCAAGACTTCCCTTACTTTTGACGCTAGTTACAAGTTTGGAGTTTCCTGAACGGCTCTCAGGCTCAATGATTTGCTACAAGGACTCACAGTACTCACTGAAGGCCCTTATACTCACAGGTATAGTTTATTACATGGCAGGGTTAAAGGTCAAAATTAGCCAAAGGGCAGAGTGGGAAGGTTCCAAACACAAAGCTTTTCTTGTCCTCAGGATGCATCCTCCTCCTGGCATCTATGTGTGATAGAGTATTGTCAGCCACGAAGCTCACCTGAACTTTGGTGTCTAGAGTTTTTATTGGCGTTTCATTGTGTGGGTGTGATTGATTGCTTAGCTCCCCAGTTTCCAGATCTGGCTGACATCGCATGGTCAGAGAGTCATCTCATTAACTTAAACTGTCAGGTGTGGCTGAGGAGCCCACTGTGAATAACAGAGAAATTCCTATCACTTGGGAAATTTGAAGGGTTTAGAGGTTATCGCTCAGGAGCCAGAGATAAAGGTCAGACCTTTCTTTGGGCAAGGCCAGATTCTTTACCATACGTCCTTTCCTGTAGCACTTACATGCTTCAGTAACGCCTGTTTTCTTGTTTGCCCCATTGGTTATAAACTTCTCAAGGGCAAACTGACAGGCTGTGTAACAGAGTCGCCAAAAGCCAGGATCTTGGAGTCAGGATGCCTGGGATGTGATCTCAGCTCTGTTTTGTCCTGGTATTGTGACCTTACTTGGTGCCTCATCTCTAAGGTGGTGTGCATGATAATGCCTGTCAGAGGATTGTTTTGAGGATTAAAAGTGATAATCCTTGAGGAGTAGCGCAGTGCTTGACACATAATATGCATTCATTAATGCAAACTATTATACTCACTGCTTGTTACATTTCCTGGGTCTTTTCTAGAGTTAGGCTTATAGGAAACATTCAGCAAATATTTGTTGGAAGACTAGGTAAACGAATCCTTTCTTTAGAATGGTTGGTGCCCTTGTGAGTAGCAGTGTGCGTACTGTTCAAGCATCTGAGTTCCTAGACTCTGACAATGCTAATGGACTTTTTAGATGTCTACCCTTGTTTCTCACTATTTAGAACTAAGTAAGTACTAAAGCATGTTTGCATTTGGATTTTTCATTTTTCTCTCTCTCCTGTTTCCATGCAGTGGCCAGTTTGGCAAAGCCTGGTACATTTGCTGGCAATGATGCAATTGTAGCCTTTGCAAGAAATCATCAATTGAATGTGGTGATTCATCAACTTAATGCCCCTTTGTGGCAGGTAGGTCACCTATTCAAGAGTTTATCTGGCCCTGGCCAGTTTTGCTAAGTGGTTAATGTGTCAGCCTACACACTGAAAGGTCGTGGGTTCAATTACCAGTCAAGGGCATGTACCTGGGTTGCAGGTTCAATCCCTGGCCCCGATTGGGGTGCATGTGGGAGGCAACCAATTGATGTGTCTCTCTCACATCAATGTTTGTTTTTCTCTCTCTCTCTCCCTCATCCTCCCTCCCTCTCTTCCTCTCTCTCTAAAACTCAATGGGAAGAATATCCTTGGGTGAGGATTAAGAAAAACAAAAAAAAAAAGAGTTTATCTGAAGCTCTTCATTATAACTTAGCTTTTGGGATGTTTGGTTCCTTGAGTGTGGCTCTTCCACAAAATACCACGGCCTGGGCCAGTCTATTTTGAAGAAGTGGCGTTAGAAGAAGTTTAAGTTTAAAAAATTTTGGCTCTCAAAAGAAATTTCAATCGTTGTACTGTTGATATTTGGCTATTGACTAGTGAGTTTGCCGACCACTGTCCTCTAAGACGATGAGGCATGACCTATGCTATTGAACTGTATAGGGTAACCTGGATTGTGAGCCTAACCAAAGACTAGAAGCGTTTAGTGGATTGGGATTACCCTGTGCCAAGTTCACATGGAGTCTGGAGTATAATTCTGAAACCTTTAAATGCCAGAAACATTATTCAGCAGTCAGTTAATTGGGTAGTTTGGGGTAGAGAGCCTGATGTGGAAATACTATCTATAGTTCTGTAAAATATCTAAGCTCGGTTTTAAAAGATTAGTGCATACAAATTTAGTTTTGAAGTATGCCTAGTCCCACAGATATGTTTGTGTTTTTTAGTTGGAGGGACCCAGAGACCAAATTTACTATACTAACCATTGCTTAAAAAGGATGTTCTGAACAACAAAATTTATCTCATGGCCTAGGATGTCAAGCTCCATTGCTCTGGTCTGCTCAGCTGTATCTGTGGTCCCAGTGGTTTTCTACAGCAGATGAGATCGTACAGTAAATGTTCAGTTTGTGCTGCCGGATGGCACAGCACATTGTGGAGCCACTGAATGAAGCAGCTGTTTATTCAACTTTCTTTACCTTTGGTGCCCTCAATTAGCCTGGCCTCCCAATCCATCAAACCAGACATTTTGTTTGGAAGGTCAGAGGTTGAGGAGAAAGTATATGCAGGCCACCCCCTTGCTTTTCCTCCTTTTATTCAGAGTGCTTTCTGTACTTTGTAGCTCTCCTCCTGCAGACTGGGTGTGTGATTTCTATCAATCTTCCCCCTCCATTGCTCCTCTGGGTCTAACTTTTTTTTTAATTAGGTAAAACATACTAAATGTAGAAAAATTTGAAAATTCAGAAAAACTAACAAAGGCAAATAAAAACCAGCCAGAGTCACATTCCCTAGAGGTTATTACTGCTAAAATTTTAGTGTGTATCCCTGTCATTCACACATACACTTAGCTATACAAATATTCATATGGAAAGATATCTATCACAGTGTTTTATACACTCTTTAAACAGATCTACACAAATACATGTCTATATGTACACACACACTTATGAATCTATATATATTATTATTATTATAAAGGCAACTGTGGCCTTTTTTCTCACTTTTTCATAGACCACCAGCATATATTTTCCTTTGTAAATTGTTTATTCATAGTCTTTGATCATTAAAAATAAAGTGGAGTTTATAGAGATATAATTTGCATATAGCAAAATTAACCCTTCTTAGGCATACTTTTTTTTTTTTTTACAAAATAGTCATGTAACCACCACCACAGACAACACATAGAATATTTCCATTACCCCCAAAAGTTTCCTCATGCCCCTTTGAGTCACTAGTCCCCTCCCCATGTCCCCAATCCCAGTAACCACTAATCTGATTGGTTTCTTACAGTTTTGCTTTTCTAGAATGTTGTCTAAATGGCTGTATATAGCCTTTATGTCTGGCATAATGTCCTTTTAATAAAATTAAAGCAAAATAAATTAAATATTCCATGGGTTGGTGAGGGATTTTACTGGGAGGGAATTGATGTCTGTGTGTGTCCTTTGGGGCGGTGATGTTGGATGTACCGACACCAGGGAGAGCTGTATGTCTTTAGTGAGGTGTTCTCTGAGAATGGGCTGTGAGCCAAGAGTTACCTTCTCTATTGTCCCAATGTTTTGTCATTAAATTATTACTGTTCAGCAGAAGTCATCAAAATAATTTGAATATACAGCATAACGACCCATTCTTGAGGAAAGTACTCAGCACCAACTCAGTAACCATAGCCTGCTTTTTTTCCATCAATAACTTTATATTAGTTTCTTAATTATCTAAGTCGTTGTGGAAGATAAATCTGCATAGTTAGAATGTTTTAAAATACATTTCTATAGAGTTCTCTTTCATGGATTGCTAAACATTGAAAGTATATGTTTTTAAAATAAACGTATTTGTTGTATAATGGAACTATCCACTGGCTCTCTCCCTCGGCCTCCCCCCCCCATATCTCTTCACCCCAATGAAACATCTTATGAAATTTAAGAATTGAAATTGTTTTGATTGTTACTGTCATGGGTAAGAACTCTTGCATTGAAATGGGTAGGCTCATACAATAATGGAGATATGAAACCTACATTTCTTTACTGGTTTCAAATGGAATCTATGCTTCTGTGAACAGTATAGACAGGTGTGATGTAGAAAGTGAAAGTCCTCTGTAATCTCCCTACTCATGAAAATTGCAGTCAACTATTTGGTGATCATTCTTCCTATTTTTTTCCTATTCATAATGTGTATGTAGTAGTATTACTTAAATATGTATTACTTTAGGGATTGTGTCATTCAGATATTCTAATAACGAGTTTCCTTTCCCCGTACTCCCCCTGAGAGAGAAATGATGCTGTCTCTGTTTGTACACGTGAAAAGCAGGCCGTCTGTACTCTGAGACCTACATGGTTTACCTGGAGAAAACGTCACGGTTGCAGCTTCTGTTCCCTGTGGTTCCTGTTTGTTCCATGGTTTGTGCTGTACTTTTAGAGCACAGATAGTGTTGAAATGACCAGTAGTGCCTGACTTCCAGTCAAAACAAGAAGGAAGTGCTAACGTTGTAGAGTTTTAACAAAGAGACGGTTCCTGGGCTTTCCAAACAGCAGATTCAGTATCACTTTAGAGTTTCTGTCAGGGGGAGTGTGTGGTGGGTACACCCAGGCGGAACCTTATGACATGACTCTGGGGAGTGCTGTTCTTGCTGCGGAGTGGCCCAGGGGTGCTGTTCACATAGACTATCTTGTGAGTAGTGCCTCCAGGGCTGTACAAGGAAGTAGTACCACTTGACTTTAAGTAATACTGTTTTGAACTTGATGTAAGTGGGAGATTTTAGTTTGTTTGTGTTTCTCAGTATGTGGTTAATGGAAAACGCTATTTTTGTTGTAACGACAGGGGCACGCTTATTGTGAAGTATTGAAGCATAAGTGGAAGGCCCCTCATTTTTATGGCCCTCTTTCTAGGTCCGGGGAAGGGCTGTGGCATTTCTATATTTGTAATCTTGTATTTTTCTTTTTCTCAAAGAGGATCTCCAAATTGTTTGCACTCTAAGCCCAGCAAATTTGCTGTGCCCATAGGCCTTCCCTCTTGCAAGGGGCCTGTGCATCTGGAGAGGTACTGATGCCTGAAACTTTCGCCAGTTTAACTTTACTGTGGATCTTCCCTGGTTGTTGAATGTGTGTTTTCATATGGATTTATTTCCATATAGTTCCATACTAAGCACATTGAAGCATACAGTTCCATACTAAGCACAGTGAAACATACATGCATGGATGGGAGAAAGTTAAGTCAGAAGTTGCTCTGGACATACCCAGTCTTATTCCTAATTCATTTCACATCGAGCCTGTAGACTGGGCTTCTGGATAGCATTTCTCACCATGCATTGACACCGACCAAATCCTCACTGGCATCTCCTTTCTTTTGCTTCCAGATTCGAGGTACAGATAAAAGCAGCGTGCGGGAGTTACACATCGCATATCGATACGGTGAGCACTATGACAGTGTTAGGAGGATCAATGACAACTCGGAAGCTCCTGCTCATCTCCAGACTGATGTGAGTGAGGCCTCCGTGTTCTGTATTTTCAGCTCAGAAGGAACCAGGTTGAAGGCTGGGTGCCTGGAGCTAAAAACCAGTGATGTTTTTATGGAACATTGCCTTGAAGAATCTGTGTGGGTTTGATTTGTTTTTACTTTTTTAGCTCAAGTGAGAGTAACAGATAAAATTGCTTGCCATTCTTTTGCTTTCCCTAATAGCTGATAGTTCTGATTCCATGGATAGAATTTATTTAGAAATTTTAAATTACTTTTAGTTTTAAAATCAATCCATGCTTCTGGACCTGGAGATGATTATGCTAACGAAATAAGCCAGTTGGAGAAAAACAGGTATCACATGATCTCACTTATATGTGGAATCTAATGAACAAAACAAACTGACGAACAAAATAGGTCCACAGACATGGATACATGGAACAGAACGACAGATCTTGGGGGTGGGGGTGGGGGATGACTCCAAGAGATTAACACTACTCTGCTATGAATATCTATGTATAAAGTTGTTTGAGTGCCTGTTTTTAATCTTTTGGGTTTATACTAGGAGTGGACTTGCTGGACATAAGATAGATAATTCTGTGGTTAACTCTGTGAAGAACTGCCACACCGTTTCCCACAGTGGCTGCACTAGTTTACATTCCCACTAGCACTGTTCTGAGGATTCCACTTTCTCCACATCTCCACCGATACTGACCTTTTTCTTTCTTTTTAAAATGACGGCCATCCTGAAGGTGTGAAGTGGTACCTTGTGGTTTGGATTTGCATTTCCTTAATGGCTAATGATGTTGAGCATCTTTCCATGTGCTTCTTGACCATTTGTATCTTTGAAGAAGTGCCTAGTCAAGTCCTTTGCCCATGTTCTAATTGGATTATTTGTACTTTCCTTGTTGTTGAGTTCTAAGAGTTCTTTATATATTCTGGATATTAGATTCTTATAAAATATATGATTTGTCAGAATTCTTTTTGTTTGTAGTAGTTTTTTTAGGTACGGAATTATCATCTGACAATATGATAACTTTTATTCCTTTTTAATTTGGATACTTCTAATTATTGGCTAATTGCATTGACTGATGCCTCCTGTACATTGTTAAATAATAATGGTAGTGGTGTGTTCCTTACTTTAGTGGGCATGAGGCATCATTCTGTGGATTTACCGTGGTTATTTAGCCACACCCACACCATGAAACCGTTAGCTGCTTGTCAGTTATTCACCACTGTTGGGCAATTTGATGAGCACTTCAGTGTAAGTCCTTTCTGTACTTGACATTAATTCTTTGGATAAATTTCAAAGACTCCTGATACACATTGCCAAATTGTTAGAATATACTTTTATAATGGGTTGCTTTTTATTAACACTCTATCCGGCACTTACACTTTCACATGCAGAAAATAGAAAGGTCCTTACCCATTTCCCGTCTCCCTGCATTAATAGCAAGCAGAAGGAGCAGGGACTGGGCAGCTGCAGAGGGATGCCTTTGGCTCATCTGGTTTAGACATAGGCTGCAAAGGCTGCCTGGATCCTAGGGGACTGCTCTTTGTGGTGTTAGAGTTTGCAGTGACAGGTTCCCTGGAGTGTGGTGGTGTACACGTGCGGTTAGATGAGCCATGCCTCTGTGACTGTCCAGCTGGCACAGGAATTCCGAGCTTGCTGATGCTTACAAAGGGCCTAGGGAGCCAGCTGGGAGGCGCATGCCTGTTTCTTGGAGATGCGCTGTCCTGCTGCAGGTGCTAGGGCAGAGGATCACTTGCTAGGCTCACGCCTCTGGAAATCAGCTGAGAAAATACGTGCCATTGGAGCCAGCAGCTATGGCCAAAACATAGGCATCTGGAACCTAAAGGAGCACTAATGCCATTCTTACTGAACACTTCCTACCGCACCGTGGGCCCTTCTCGCTAATACTTCTCTTGTAGCCTGGATGGACTCTCTGGGTGGGATTGAGCCTGATCATAGCTCTTAAGGTTGTTCGTGGAATTTGCCCCCTACATATGTGATGTTTTTGAGATTAGAGTGTCTTCCTGTGTTGAAGATTCTGAACATAGTTTGCAAGAGTTCCATGGTGATGACTCTGAATATTCCTTTTATAGTTTCAGATGCTTCATCAAGATGAATCAAATAAAAGAGAAAAGGTCAAAACAAAGGGAGTCGACTTTGAAGACGACCTGCGAGATGAGGTGGAAGATGCAGTTCAGAAAGTTTGCAATGCGACTGGCTGTTCAGTTAGTATTTCTGTCACTCAGTAGCCCTGGTTTATAAGCAAGCGTTGCTGTGCCTAGTTCCCCTGCTAGTTTTGTAGCACCATGAGCATGCCAACACCTGATGGGCCACACAGGTCCATGTGCTATTTGTAGTTTGATGAGGTGGTGTGATATGACTTAATGAGAGCTGTTTATTCATTTCTCTCCTGTTTGCTAGACTTTACCCAATACTGCTCAAAATCCTAAGGAAGTCTGTGGATTTATTTTATTCTGATTCGTGTTTTTACAAGTAAAAGCATTTTAAAAGGGAATTCATTTCTATTAACTTGTTTTTCACGTGACCAACCTTATTGAAAATGGACATTTTCTAAATGGAAAAGATCTTGAAACCTTGTCTTAATCCTCATTATTACATTATTTTGTTTGCCAAGTTATTGAAGTAGAGAGAAGAGAGAGAGAGAGGAAAGTGTTCCTAGAGTCTTGAAGTGTTTCTTTGTTTCTTGGATAGGATTTTAATTTGATAGTCCAGAACCTGGAAGCTGAAAATTATAATATTGAATCTGCAATAATTGCCATGCTTCAGATGAACCAGGGGAAAAGAAATAGTAAGTCCACGGTTGATATTTATAAGCTTTCATAATGATTGTATTGGTGATTTCTCAAATATTGATGTTTAATCAAGTCACAGGTAGTAATTATACTGTCCTTTCCCTCACTCATCCAGCACTTTTTTATTGAGTGCTTCTCTGCAAGCTGGTTTTCTAGGTTCTTGTCCTGCATCTGGGAGAGTGTAGTCGGTGGGGATGGGGATGAGGGTGGTGGAGACAGATAAGTAAATGGGCACAGTAATACATAATGGGAGTTGAAGGTACAAGGTGCCAGGGGAATGCATAGAAAGGCCACCTAACCCAGTTTTGGAGGGATGAAGAGTGTCAGGGAAGAGTTTATCCTTTTAGAAATAAGATTTCATAAAATCAAAATGATAATTAAAATTGGACGGAGAGAAAAATACCTTATTTTTCTAATGGAAATATTTAGATTGCTAGCATCTGTCAACTGGTGCTAATTCAGAATTATTTTTACTTGAACTGAGTTTAATTTTGTGACACAGAGGAAAGCAAAAAGATGTGATGTCTTAACTGTTTTCTCAAGTCATTTATTTAAAATGATTTCCAGCCCAGCTGGCGTGGCTCAGTGGTTTAGCGTCGACCTATGAACAGGAGCTCAGTTCGATTCCCCGTCAGGGCACATGCCTGGGTTGTGGGCTCAACCCCACTGTGGGGCGTGCAGGAGGCAGCCAGTCAATGATTCTCTCTCATCATTGATGTTTCTATCTCTCTCTCCCTCTCCCTTCCTCTCTAAAATAAATAAAAACATATTTTAAAAAATAAAATGATTTCAAGACTTATGAGCCACATACTGTTCCTGGCATGGTTTTCTATGTGATGGGGCATTTTATTATCCACTTTATATATATGCTGTGCCTTTTAGAAAGCAATAGATAACTCAGTCTTCATGATTTTAAAACAGCGCTGTTTGGTGTCTGTGCTGTCTAGTATGTTGTGTATTTGACATGTGGCTGAGACTGAAGAATTAGTTTTAAGTTTAATTTAAATAGTCACATGTAGCTAATGGCTCCTCTCCTGTATGGCACATCTTTAGAACCTGTTTTCTTTTTGACTGCAAAGGAATGATTTCCCCCTAAATACTTCTATTAAGAAGTGGTTTGTCTAATGAAACAAAACAGTCTGCTGGTGGGAAGGTTGGCCAGCAGGTTACTATTAAACTTACCTTCCAAATTTTACCAATTTTTTCCCCCGTGTTCCCTGCTGTACTGACTTGATATTAGGATACTTGCTCTCCAAATGACAGTGAACGAGGGACCCAGGTACTTGTGAAGTCATTTAACAAGCATCGAGTTGTGTAACTCTGTTAGGTTCTCAGTTTTAATAAAATGTCTTTCTTTGGAAGATGCAGAGGAGAAGCTCGAGTCCAGTGGCCGAGTGCTGAAGCAGAGTGGTCCTTTATGGGAGGAGGGTGGCAGTGGCTCCAGAATCTTTGGAAATCAGGGCTTAAATGAAGGCAGGACTGAAAATACTAAGGCGCAGGCCAGCCCTAGTGAAGAAAACAAAGCAAATAAAAACCTCCCAAAGGTATGGAAGACGGGTTGCAAGGGCAAAGGGTGGGCTGCTGTAATTCGGTGGCAGTGGTGGGAACTTGGAGCTCACTTTAATGTGTAATTTTCTTTCAATTTATAAAGTAGTAATTGTAGAAAATAAGGGAAGTGCGTGAAGGTGTAGCAGGAAACTGAATGCAGATCTCGCTTGTCCTGTTTGGCACACGCAGTGATGACTGGAAGGAAGTGCACGCTGGAATTGTACTCTGTAGACACATCCAGACCTTCCCACCTACCGTCACTGTGTGGATGGCTGCCTTCCACAGGAATTCATGCTATAGCATCCCGTTTTATAAATACCGTCATCTGTAGTGAACACTTGCATAGTTTATTTGTGTATTATTTGAATCTGTGTATTTTGCATTGCCTTCTTGGCTAGAGTCTCAGAAGAGGACTTGACAGGTTAGAGGGCATGGATATTTGAGAATTTTAAAGGCTTCTTGGTAAATTGTCAAGAAGTTGTATATCTCCCTCCCCCCATGCCCACAGGTAATATATGACACCATTTCAAAAACTTTCACAAGAAGTCCGAGCTCAAAATGCAGCATGAAGTAAAAGGCACAGGCAGAGGCAAAAGTGCGGAGTTAGTTAGGACCACCTGAGCATTAAACTGCAGGGGAAGGTGTCCTGTGGCCTTTTTGAGGGTTGGCTCTTGTTGGACCAAGGTTATTTTTTAGGTCATTTTGAATTGGTGTATGAGGAGCATGGGGTTGATTTTGTTTGCTAGCTCAGCAAGGGGATATACATTTAAATGGAAATTTGAGCAGTAATGGAAACCACACCGTGTTTGGTCTGGTAGGTGGGTTTTCTCTGTTCTGTCTTGTTGAAAGGCAGTTGTGCTCTTTGCCTCTGTCAGCCCCTCACCTCCTTCTGCAGACGGCTCACCCAGCCTCTTGTCTTTCAGGTCACAAACAAGCAGCGCCGAGAGCAGCAGCGCTTAGAGAAGAAGAAGCGGCAGGAGGAACGGCACCGTCTCAAAGCCCTAGAGAACAGGAGCAGCCACAAGGACAACAGGAGCGAAGCGGAGGCCAGCGAGCAGGTCACCTTGGTGAAGACCTTTGCTGCTCTCAACATCTGATGCCACCGCCTGCCGGGAGTCGTAAGAAGCGAGTGGAAGTGGGGTGCTGTGCCCCGGCTTCCCGGGAGACAGGCCTTAGGACTGCCCACAGAACCCACCCAGGAGCACAACCTCGGAGTTAGTGTCCTCAGGCTGCCTCTTTTTCTGTCAGCCTTTTGTTCGTGATGTGTTTTATTTTATGGAAGCTCAGTGAAGCCACTCAGGTTCTGTGATAAAAAGGTTGAGTTTTAAGGTGGAGAGTAGATCAGGGAAAACCTTTTAGGTATGGTTTGATTTGTTCTGAAATCAAGAGTTCTGTGACCCTGGGATCTTTCCTTAACCTTTGGGGTGAGTTTCACTGAAATTGTTCATGAAGTGGTTTAGATTAATTGTTAGAAACACAGAATGACAAGTTTCCTTTGAATCTTTCGTTTTCAAACAGATAGGTTAATATACAGGATAGTTTGTAAATGATCTGCAACTCAGGAACATGTTTAGGTTTATTTTTCTTTTAATCCAAATTAATCAGAAAATACTTCAGGAAGTGTTCTCCCAAAGTAATGTGAGGGAGGGTGTGGCCTGCAGTCAGGGGGGAGGGAACTGCATCTCTCCTTCCTGATCTGATGTCATTTCAGACGGGATGCAGGTGCTGCTAGTTTGTTTACATTCAAGCCATACGATACATGCGCCTGACTGTTAATTAAGCCTGGGTTTTGCTTAATTAAATCGATAGTGTTGTTGAGTTTTTGGTACTTGTTTTTGGAAGATGGGAAGATAATACAGTTCTGGATTCTGACAATATGGAGAGTTGTAAAGGCAGAAATCGAGGGGTCCTTGAGTGTTTGCCTGGGAAGAGTCTAAAGAGTTATTTGACTTTGTAGGAGAGAATGTCTGGAAGAATAAGGTTTTTCGCCTTCACATTGTAAATAACTGTTTCCTTCCCTACTTTTCTAGACTTAGCTGCCTTCAGAAAAATAAAAGGTAACTTGGCCTGTTGCTAAGTTTTTTAGTATTGTGAAAATGAAATCCCATAAAATGCTGCATTTATTTCTCTTTATATAAAACCCTTTGGGATTCTGATGTTGGCAGAATTCTCTAGCGCCCATCCCAGACTGTCAGGGAGTTGGGTGGGACCAGCAGGGCAGAGGGTGTGCTTTGGTTGAGGACTCTGGGTGACTCCATGGTTCTGAGCGAGACAGATCTGAGCAGTGGAGAGCTGTCATTCCTAAAACTGACTTAGGTGGATGTAAGCTTTAAAACTGACATTGGAAGTGGCCAGTTTTGGACAGTCTTTGTCTTTGGGGGACCTAATATTTCAACAAATAAGGTATGCTGAATCAAAAGGTGAATTGTTACCTCCCCCACCTCAGATCTCAAAGGCCCAAGGCGAGGAAACTATGAGAAAGTACTGACCTGTGTAGGCATATTGCCTGGGCTGGCCCTGGATTCATCCAATTGTCTGTCAGGGTGGTTTGCTTTCTTCAGATTAATGATGTTTTAAATTTTTGCTTTTTTTCTTTGTGGTTAGAACATCAGTTGTCTCTAGGAATTGCTCCCAGGACATTATGGTTTGGGCATCTTCCTGGTATAATACATCGTAATACTTAGCAGGCTGAGAAGCTGCACAGCCTTTTCCCTTGCACCTTGCGGAGTCCTGAATTTGAGTGCTAGAACTGGGTCCCTGCGGCCTCCCTGTCCCCACAGGTGAGGTCAGGGCTTTCACCTCTGGGTGGAGGCCTAACTCTAGCTGACCTGCTCTGAATGAACATTCTTTGTCTGTTTTGTACTACAAGAGTGGGAGAGACACATTTTCTCAGAATAGGTAAGATTGTGTGCCAGAAATTCAGCAGAATAGGGGACAGACATAGCTTAAGGGAGACCCATTGTCCGAAGTGGTGGAATTGCTTTATTTACTTGGTTAATGAAGGTGGCCTTGGGCACTATTGGACTTTAGAAGTTTTAGAAACTGCTAAAAAATTATCTACACTAATAAAAGCATGATATGCTAATTGACCGTCACTCCGTGACAGAATGGCGCCCATAGCCACAAAGATGGCAGCAGCAGCCCGGGAGACACCCCACACACTCGCCCTCCCTCTGCCTCTGCCACCGCCAAGAGAGGCCCAGAGGTGCCCAGAGCGTGCGGGACACTGGGCTTGCTTCGGTCGCCGGGGCACTCCCCCTCTGCTGCCGCAGAGGGCGCCTCTTTCAGTGGTTGCCCCAGCAGGAAGGGGGACACTTGGATCTCCATGGCTGCCGCCGCTGAGAAAGGCATCCTCTGCAGCAGCAGAGGGGGAGTGCTTCGGTGACTGAGGCAAGCCCAGCACCCCACACACTCCAAGTGCCTTTGGGCCTCTGAAAACGGCCCTCAGCCCCTTACCTAGGCTCGCCACACCCCCATGGGATGAGGGTCTCCACTGGGGGGGTGTGGGCCAGCCTGCAAACAGCCATCAGCCTCTCACCCAGGCTGGCCACGCCCCTCTCAGTGGGGACACTCATCCCATGGAGGCATGGCTGGCCTGCAAACTGTCCCAGCCCCTCTCCCAAGCCGGCACAGTCCCCAGTGGGGACCTCCACCCCAATGGGGTTGTAGCCGGCCTGAAAACCACCACAGGCCCCTCGTCCAGGCCCCCCTGCCCCTCCCCCCCAAGGGAACCCACACCCTGATCCAGGACACCTTTCAGGGCAAACCAGCTGGCCCCCACCCGTGCACCAGGCCTCTGTCTATACTAATAAAAGGGTAATATGCTAATTAGACTGGGAGACCTTCCAGATGTTCTTCTGGACAAAGCCATGGTGGCAGGGCTGAGGTAGAGGTAGGGGCCAAGAGGGGAGGGCAGTTGTGGGTGATCAGGCCAGGATGGGACGGCAGTTGTGGGTGATCAGGCTGTTGGGGGAGCCATTAGGGGTGATCAGGCCAACAGGGGGGCAGTTGGGGGTGAGCAGGCCAGCTGGGGGGCAGTTGGGGGCGAGTAGGCCAGCAGGAAGAATGGTTAGGGGCAATCAGGCAGGCAGGCAGGTGAGTGGTTAGGAGCCAGCAGTCCTGGATTGCGAGAGGGATGTCTGACTGCCGTTTAGGCCCAATCCCAGCTAAACTGGCAGTTGGACATCTGCCGAGGGGTCCCAGATTGGAGAGGGTGCTGGCAGGGCTGAAGGACACTCCCCTCCCCCTGTGCACGAATTTCGTGCACCGGGTCGCTAGTCCTATTAATAAAAGCCTATGTGGTTGTCATGCCCTCATGCTATGACACCTTCACGTTGCAATGAGCGATCACCAGGAGGCTGCATGTGCAGTGGGCGTGTGCAGGTGGAGGCTTGATGCTGCATGTGTAGTGCAGAGATGGGTCCCACCGCGAAGCCTGGGGGTCCCGCTCCGCATGGCGCAGAGGCGGGACCCCTGACTCTGGCCTACCTCTTTGGGGCAATCCATCAAGGAGCCCCAGATGGGTGGGCAGGGCCTACCTCTTTGGGGCGATTGATTGCGGGCCTCGTGCACTGTGAGAGGGCACAGGCCAGGCTGGGGGAGCCCCCCTCCCATGCACGAATTTTATACACTGGACCTCTAGTCCTATATAATAAAACCCTAATATGCAAATGATTGAACAGCAGAACAGCTGGTTGCTGTGATGCACACTGACCACCAGGGAGCAGACGACCAGCGGTGGTGGTGATCAGGGGGGCAGGGCCTATTGCCTCTGCAGAGGGAGGCAACCAGCTGCTGTGTGGCAGGGGCGGAGGGCGGTGCTGCCGGATCTGATGTTAGGATGGGGGAATATCCATGGGAGGGTATGCCCTTGAATTAGCAGGACCATAAAATTTAACCCTAATACTACCATTAGCTGGAGAGATTAGAATATTGAAGCTACAAATCTGCAGTTTATTCAGCTTGGTGGCACTGGCCTTTCTACTTTTATATTCTGGTTCAACCACAGCGTTTGTAAGATCGAGGTGGTGGGGAGCAAGTGCCTTTCCTGCTGGATACAGGGACTTGAGTGCTGGCCTCATGTGTGTCCCCAGGTCACCAGTAGATGCTGCTGTGACCAGGGGCTGCAACCAGGGCATGGGCTGGCCGAGGAGTGGGCTCTTCCTCGTGCATCCACCAGGGCCGTACACCCTCCCTGCCTCCCTCCTCCTCGGGGCTTGCGTCCCTGACTGCAAAGCCAGCAAGTGGGCTACCAACCTGAGCGGTGAGCCACAAAGACCGCAAGTGCACCCATGTGGCCTTCCACTCTCGAATCCTCCCGAGGCCCTGTCCACCCTGCTCCGCACTCACCGGCAGCCAGTCAGTCCCCGCAACCTCCCGTGGCCCCTTCCCTGGGCTGGCCCCACTCCCCCAATCGGGGCCCCCCTACTCCAGACCCTGACATCTCCTGAGGGGTCCTGGATTGTGAGTGACTATGTCATAACTTATTAACTGCTATATAACCACACACAGTTAAACAAGAAAAGTGGCTTGTGCAGTATTTGAAAAAGGGATCTGTGGCTGCTTTATCCTAATTCATCAGAAGAATCTCCAAAATGTCCACATCCTATTTATTCTACATGGGGATGAACATACATTCCTATATATTGGAAACAGTCTCTTAAATTTAAAAGTTAAAACCTGGCAAAGCTACTCTAACACAGAAAAAAACAAAAAACATGATGATGCAGAGATGACATGCATGGACTCTGGCTTGCACATTTTGTGGTCAGTCCTGATTCTGACACTTATAACTGTGACAAAGCCAATTAACTTCTCTCTGCTTCAGTTTTTCCACCCATGGGGAAAATGGTACTACTGCCTCAGAAGGATCATGTTATGTACTGCTTTTTATAATCAGGGCAAAAAATCGTAGCTGCCCATACAATAGCAAGATGCCTTTCACCTGTATGAAAAGTATGGTTGCTGGTGCATGCAGTGCCCCAGATTGTGAGAGGGATGTCCAACTGCTGGTTTAGGCCCAACATCCCCCAAGGGTTCCTGGATTGAGAGAGGGCACAGGCCAGGCTGAGGGATGGCTCCCCTTGTGCACAAATTTTGTGCACTGGGCCTCTAGTCTACACTAATAAAAAAGAAAGATGTAAATTGACTGTACCTCTGCGACACCCACCAGCCAATCAGGAGTGGGTATGCAAATTAACCCAACAAAGATGGAAGCTTAATTTGCATATGCAGGTGCCAAGCAGCCGGGGGCAGGGTGGCACCAAGTGGCCTGGGTCCCAGGTATGGGTTCCAAGCCCGCAGCCTCCTGGGACCATTGCTGCCCCGGGAGGTGAGGGCAGCGGTGCCAAGCCATGCCCGCAGTCTCCCGGGACCATCGCCGGCCCCGGGAGGCGAGGGCGGCTGCTCCAAGCCACACCCTCAGGCTCCCAGGACTATCACTGGCCCCGGGAGGAGAGGACAGCCACGCCAAGCCGTGGCCGCGCAGCTTGACAGACAGCAGGGCCTGCTTGGCCGTAGCCGCAGTGACCCACGAGCAGGCAAGTGTGGCCCGCAGACAGCACCCAGCAAGGCCTGCTTTCCCATCGCTGTGGTGTGGAGCAGGCAGGCCCCGCAGAGAATCATGGGGAGTGGGCCTGAGCCGTCAGTAGGACATTCCCTGCGGGCTCCCAGATTGAACAGGGTGCAGGTCAGGCTGAGGGATGTGCGCGCGTGCCCCCCCAACCCCCCACCCCGGGCCTCTAGTCCATATATATAAAAAGCCAGGGTCCATAATGTCCCAAACTACCAAATAGAGGCCTGGGTGGGCGAGGACTTGCGGCAGTGCGGGCAGGAGAGGCGGGTCCTGGGTAGCCGCGGCAACCGGCTCTGAGGCGCCCTCCCTGAGCTGTTTCTCGCAAAGCCTGTGGGAAGATCCCTCCCTCAGAGCGCTCCTGGTGGCAATGAATCCTGGGAGGGCAGCTAGTGATGACCAGGCTGGCAGGGGAGGGCAGTTAGGGGCAACCAGGCTGGAAGAGGGGGCAGTTGGGGGTGATCAGGCCAGCAAGGGGGGGCGGCAGTAGGCGACAATCAGGCCGGCAGGGGGGTACAGTTTGGGTGATCAGGCTGGTGGGCGGAGTGGTTAGGGACGATCAGGCAGGAAGGTGAGTGGTTAGAAGCCAGTGGTCCTGGATTGCAAGAGGGATAACTGGCAGTCGGACATCCCTCGAGGGGTCCCGGATTGGAGAGAGTTCAGGCCAGTCTGAGGGACCTGCCTCCCTCTTCTCCTCCCCCTCTCCCCCTGCATGCATGAATTTCTTGCACTGGGCCTCTATTATTTATTTATAAAGTATCTAATTCTGATAGCAGGCTTCAGCATTTCTGGGGTCAAATAACAATGGTTTTAAAAACTAATCAAATGGCTTCAGTATTTTCCATTTATTACTGTTTCATAGCTTTCCAGTTATAATTGGTGTGTGTTTAGTATGCTAATTATTAGGAACTAGAGGCCTGGTGCATGTGCATGGGTGAGGTCCCTTGGCCTAGCCTTCCGGGATCGGGCCGAAACTGGCTCTCCGACATCCCCTGAGGGGTCCCAGATTGCAAGAGGGCTCAGGCCAGGCTGAGGGACCCCACCAGTGCATGATTAGGGCCGGAGAAGGATCGCAGGAGGGCTCCAGGGCACATTTGGCCCATCTCGCCTAGTCCCGATCCGCCAGACCCCAGCAGCAAGCTAACCTACCAGTAGGAGTGTCTGCCCCCTGGTGTAGTCAGTGCGTGTCACAGTGACTGGTGAAATGGTCAAACACACAGTTTTACACTTAGCATATTAGGCTTTTATTATATAAGACTAGAGGCCCGTTGCACGATATTTGTGCAAGAATAGGCCTTCCTTCCCCTGGCTTTGCTCTCCACCACCCGGAAGCCTGCAAGTCTGCGCTCCCAGCTGGACCACCGCTCCTGTAGCTCCCTCTGCCGCTGCCCCTCCCCCTCCTAGCAGGTATCCCGCCCCTCCCAGACGCTCTGCACCTGCATTTGCAAATTAACCCACCATCTTTGTCGGGTTAATTTGCATACTCCTGATTGGCTGTGGGCGTAACAGAAGTATGGTCAATTTACATGTTTGTCTATCATTAGGTAAGACTAGAGGCCTAGCACACAATTAAACATGCAGGTAGGGTCCCTAAGTCTAGCCTCCTGCAATCAGGGCCATCTTCTGCCTGTATGCCAGTCCCCAGGCTGAACGCTGCCTTTGCCACCAGGCTGTCAGGCCATTGGGATCACCAGCTCATCCCTGGCTGCTCCAGGGTTCAGGCCTGCAGGAAAAGGGGCACCAGAGACTTCACCTCCATGCGCGTGCACCGGGCCAGCCGTTGATGGAATGTGCTGCCTGCTCGGGCTGCTCATGTGGGTGCCGCCACCACTGCTACTGCTGCCACTGCTGCTGGGGCTTGAGGCTCTGTTGGAGGCTGCAGGGTGCACCCGTGACCTACCTGTCCCGGCGTGAGCAGCCCCGAGTGGGCAGCGTGTTCCATCAGTGGCCAGCCTGGCGCACATGCATGGAGGTGAAGTTGCCGGTGCCTGCTTTCCTGCAGGCCTGAGCCACTGAGCAGCCGGGGATGAGCTGGTGATCCTAACAGCTTACAGCCAGCCCAGTTGTCCTGCCACCCACCCTGATTCCCCCGTTCACCTTCCCTGATACACCAGAGCCTGCGGGCTGGTGGGGAGGGACCAAGAGGTCAGCAGTTCAGCCCGTTTGCCAGTCCCCAGTCCTGCCCCATCCCCACTCGCGGGTGGGGTGGGGAGGGACCGAGAAGTGGTCAATGCTACCTCATGGCGACCGGTTGTTTGGTCGTGACGCCTCTTGGCTTTTTATTATTATGACTAGAGGCTCAGTGCACGAAATTGGTGCCTGGGGGTGGGGAGGCATCCCTCAGCCCAACCTGCACTCTTTCCAATCCGGGTGTCCTTGGGGGATATACAACTGGCAGTTGGATATCCCTCTCCGCAATCTGGGACTTCTGGCTCCTAACCGCTCACCATCCTGCTTGCCCTAACCACTCTGCCTGCTTCCCTGATCCCCCCTAGCTGCCCTCCCCTGCTGGCCTGGTCACCTTTAACTGCTCTCCCCTGCCAGCCTGGTCACCCCTATTAACTTTCTTTTTTAATCTTATTCCCTTCACACACAATTGTATTTGACTTCCTTATTGGTTTCTCCCTGTCACACAATTTTTCTCTCCTTTATGTAACACTTCTTCCTATTTGTAAACTTTCCTTTCCTCCTTATTTCCTACTTTTGTTCCATCATCCTTCTTCCCATCTTTCTCTTACCCTCCCTCCCTCCCCACATTCCTTCTTTCCTTTATTTTTACCCCTGCCCTCCCTCCCCTCTCCCTTCCTTCCCACCTTAATTTTTTTCTTCACTTTCTCGCTTGGACCTGCTTTGCTCCCTCCCCCATTTCTTCCTTCTTCCTACTCGCCTTTTAAGCTCTTCCAGCTCCCCTTTAAATCTTTTCTTCCCTCCCTCTTTCTCTCTCATCCTATTTTTCCATATATTCTTCTCTGCTTACTTCCACTGTTTTAATAGCTCTCTATCTACCTGCCTAATTATTCACTATCATTTATCTTTTTTCTTTTCTGACTCCTACTTTTAAAATCTGTCCCCAGTACACAACTATACTTGATTTTCATTATAGCTCCTATAGTTCACTCATACATCCTCTTTCCTTCTTTAATTTTGCTGTCTACTGACTCCTTTATAAAGTTCTTCCCTCCCCTCCTTCCCTTCTTTTTTTTATTTTTCCACCAAGAAATTCTATTGGTTTAAGGTGAGCTGCATATGAGGTAGTAAAGCTGTCTGCAGGGGGAGGGGTGGGAGGCCGGAGGCATGGCCAGGTCATCTGTCCAGAAGTTGTATCCCCATTCTTGGTATCTCTAGTAGGTAGGGAAAGGCTGGCATCTCCATAGATCCCAGAGCAGATAAGGGGTGGGGGAGAGAGAATGGGTGAAACCAGAGAGAGAGAGAGAGAGAGACAGAATAGTCATATATGTGTCAGAGAGAAAGAGACTGTATATGTCTCTATAGAGAAACAATAGTTGTGTTTGAATTTATGAGAGAGAGAAACAGAATAACAGAATAGTTGTGTATGTGTGTATGAGAGAGAGGATCTGAAAGATAGGGTTCTGGGTGTGTTTCTGTGTAAGAAATGGGGAGAGAAAAAGATTGAAAAGAAGGGAGAAAAGGGGAGACAGACCCCACCTTCCCCTTAGGGGACCCCCTTGTCCTTGCCATGTAGTCAGCAATCCCAGTACTGAGTGATCTGGGGTAGGGCAACCCCATTTGCCCTTCTCCATCTTGTGCTTCTCCTGTGTCTGTGGCTTGCCCTCTGGATGCCTTTGTCCTCTCGTCACTTCATGAGTCCCCACCCTGTGGCCCTGAGGGGTGAGATCAGTTGGAAGTGTCAGAATGAATGCTCCCTGGTCCTTCTGTTGGGGATGACACTGAGGATGGGGTCACAGCCTCCTGCCCGCCGCCGTTTGCCCTCATTTCCTGAGGGCTGTACATCTGGCCTTCCCCGAATCTATCTCCGTAGTCCCCTGGGCCCGAGTGTCGGAGTGATTCCACCTGGGAAGCAGGGTAGGCATCTCCGTTGAGCCGGGCATCCCCAGAAACATGTCTCCGATCCTGAAAGATTGAAAGAGCCGCCAGAGCCTGCGGAGGAAGGGGGTGTCGGGGAGCTGGTGCAGCTGTGGCCCCCTGGGTGACAGACACGGCAGTCTTGACGGCATAGATGTTTGCCTCCTCTTTAAACTTTCTGGTATTTTTCTTATAGCGAATCCGCTTGTTGCCAAACCAGTTGGAGACCTGAGAGACGGCGATGCCACACTTCTTGGCGAGCTCCTCCTTAGCCTCCTCACTGAGATACGGGTTACTCGGGTGGGAATGGAAATACTCATTTAGGACCTCGGTGGCCTGTTTGCTGAAGTTCCAGCATTTCTGTCTGGCATCCAGGAACTGGGAGTGCAGGATCATGACGGCCTCGCAGGTGGCCACTTCCGCCAGGGGCCACTCCTAGGTCAGGCAGCGCGGCGTACCTGTTCATGATTCCCAGCCGGGGCGGCCTCCGGGCTGGGCAGCACCACAGGCCCGCTCACACCCCCACTGGTAGCCACTCCCTCTGGGGGCCGCTTCTGGGCTGCGTCTGACTGGTCGTGACTATTAAGTGTCTTTGCTGGTCATGATTAATTAGCATATCCTGGCTAATTAGCGCATCCCTCTCATTATATAGGACTAGAGGCCAGTGCATGGCGCTGGCGGGATCCCGTGGCCTGGCCTGCGGGGCCGGGCCAAAACTGCTCCAGCATCCCCTGAGGGGTCCCAGATTGAGAGAGGGCGCAGGCCAGGCCAAGGCACCCCACCGGTGCACCCTGAGGGGTCCCAGATTGAGAGAGGGCGCAGGCCAGGCCGAGGCACCCCACCGGTGCACGATCAGGGCCGAGGAGGGACCATGGGAGGTTGGCCGGCCAGGGAGAGACCATGGAAGGGCTCCAGGGCGTGTTCAGCCCATCTCGCCCAGTCCCGATTGGCTGGACCCCAGCAGCAAGTTAGCCTACCGGTCGGAGCGCCTGCCCCCTGGTGGTCAGTGCACGTCATAGCAACTGGTCGAACAAACGGTTGGACACTTAGCATATTATGCTTTTATTATATAGGATGGGGTATGTGTATCCAACTTCAGTGATAACTTCTAGCTAAGGTTTGAATTTAGATTTTACTGCCTCAGTCTCATTTAAGTATGAGGTGCATGGAATACATATATTTAGTTGCCTTCATAGTCACTTGAAAATTACTTTATTGGCAGCCAAAATGGAGGCTGTGTTCAGTCCTGAATGGCTACTGTCAGTAACTGGTACCTAGCACAGTTACTCGTGTGCATTTCACGTTAGGAAGTGAGTCTTTTTTAACTTATGTCACATCTTGGCTGTTAGAGATTTATGTTATACTAGGAGCCCAGCGTGTGATTTGAAATTGTGTGGTGCTGCCCACCCTCAGGTCGCCAGTCCGGCCCTGCCTCACTCCCCAGGCCCCACAGCAGCCACGGCCGCTGCTGATCCAGCCCTGCCTCCCTCTCTGGCCCTGGAAGAAGCCGTGGCCACTGCTGATCAGACCCTCCCCAGCACAGGCACACGGAGGCCTGTGCCTCCCGGCCCCTGACACTGCGCGCAACCTCCTCCTGTCTGGTTGACCCGTGTGGCGTCCTGGTTAAATAGCATATTTCTCTATTATATATATATACTAGAGGCCCGATGCACGAAGATTTGTGCAACAATGGGCCTTCCTTCCCCTGGCTGCCGGCACCACCTTCGCTCAGGCCGGAGCCGCCTTTCCGCCTTCCCACGCTGCCCAGGGGCCTGGACCTGCTGGGGTGGTGTGGAACGCCTGCATCGTCGCCATGGCAACAATGCAGGCGTCCCGCTCTGCCCCGGCTGCTCGGGCGCCTGCGTATGCAAATTAACCTTCCATCTTTGTTGGGTTAATTTGAATACTCCTGATTGGCTGGTGGGCGTTGCAAAGGTACAGTCAATTTGTAGCTTCCTCTTTTATTAGTGTAGATTGATGGGATTGTCTCAGTAGTGTTTAATGATGCCAGGAGGAAGGTGTGGGGCAGTGATCATAGCTGCTTCCTGGTCTTATAAACTGTATATAAAGGTTTTAAGAATTAAAAAAAATATTTTTTTTTTAGCTCTGGCCAGGTGGCTCTGTTGGTTGGAGCGTCATCCTATATACCAAAGGCAGTTTGATTCCTGGTCAGGGCACATACCCAGGTTGCAGGTTCCATCCCTGGTCAAGGTGTGTACAGGCTGTGGCTGATTGAGATTTCTCTCTCTCTCTCTCTCTCTCTCTCTCTCTCTCTCTCTCTCTCTCTCTCTCTCTCCCTCTCCCTCTCCCTCTTTCTCCCTCTCTAAAATCAATAAAAACATATTCTTGGGTGAGGATTTAAAAAATAAAAGATTTTTTAAAGGTCAAAATAAAATGGTAGTGGCAACAGCTTTGTCCTAGAGATAGATGGATTAAAACAACATAGAACCACAACTTGCAGTAACACAGTTGCCACAGGAGATGCTAGAGAGAGGGCATGGATGTGCATAGTCTAACTTTTCGGTGTTGAACATGTGCTTTCCGCACTGGTGGAGGAATTGTGGCAGAAAGAAGAATCTCAAACGGTAGTTGAGGTTGTGTGGTTTCTTTTATAAGCTCTGGAAGCATTTCCAAACCCCTTTTGATTCCGAGGCAGTAGGTGCTGGGCTTCGAGGGAGCCTGACTGGGTAGTTTAAACTGCCCTGCACCCCTGATGCTTCTGCAATGGGAAATAATACGGTTGGGGGGTGGGGCCGTGTCAGGCGGGGAGAGCTGCTCACATATTGAGTAGGTCGATATCCGAAGGACTTGGCATTGCACGGCACTCCTAGTGAGTCCCTGTCATCAATGGGCAGCTTCTCTCACCCTGAGAAACTTGAGCCTCTGCCTGGGTTTTACCGGGTTAAGAGGAAATGCCAACAGTTTACCTCTGAAATGTCCAGCTCAAGCAGTCAGTTAAAGGACCCTTGGGTTCCCAGTCAGAGCCAACGAAGTCGCCCTGACCAGCAGGGTCTTTGTCGCAATGAGAACGGAGTTCCATGGTTTCAGTGTCACACCTGGCCCTCTCTGACTCCGTTCTGGGCAGACGCATAGCTCTGAACCTTTTTACCTCAAGGCTCCATAGCAAACCTTTAGAACTAGAGTGCGGTGCAGTTTCCTGTTTGCCGTTCTCATTTTCCACGGTTCATCAGCTCAGCTTGCAGAACAGGTGTGATCTCTGGAGCCTTCCCGCTGTTGTTCTGACGTGATTCAATCATCAACTCTTTACAAGGCGTGTTTAAAGCAAATCGTGTTTTTCTTCTGATGTTGAATTGGAGATCTAGGTGGCATAAATTGTAGCAAATCTCCCGCCATCTCATATTAGAGGGGGACAGGGATCCTGGAAGTGGAGATAGTAAGGACCAGTCACAACGTGCTTGCACAACGTGGGACCCAACGTGTACCACGGCCTGACCCCACGAAGAGCTGGCCTGGGGGCTGCCCAGCCCTCTTCGTCCCAACATAGATTCCCGGCAACACCTCAGGCTCTGAGCCATTCCTTCGAGAGGTTACTTTCTAGAGTCTCTATCCTAGGTAAGACTACTTTATAGCTCCATTACAATGTTGAGCATCCATGCAAAGTTCTTAAAAAGGGGGTGGTCCAGTAAAGAGCGTATTTCTGTAAAAGCAGAGCTCCTGCCTGGTGACTTGATTTTAAGCAGGGCATCCCCAGCTCACTGTGCTGGGGACCATGGAAGGTGATCACTGGACAGCACCTCAGTGGTCTGCCCTCACCTTTGCAGGCCACACCCCGCAGGCCGCCCTTGCCAGCTGTCCATAGCAAGTGTTTGAGCTCAGCACAGACTCAGCCTGCGGTTCGATCCCATGGGAGTCCCTCCACCAAAACGTGAGGAATGCTGATGTGGCACTCCTCACATCTCCCCCTCCTTGTTTGTTTCCCCTGGTGGGAGGGCCTCGGCCTCCCTGGCTACACTTCAGCATCTTGCGCCTGCACTGGGCTCAGCGAGAAGAGCCAGCACTCAGACTCAGACTCCGTGTTCCTGCTGCCCAGGTGGGCGTGCCGGTGGGCGGCCGTCCCCTTGGGAGGGAGGGTGTGTGTCTGGGGAGAACACGGCTCTTCACAGGCAGGGAACCTTCTCTTGTTTTCTAATTGCACTATCCTTGTTCTAGCTTCAGTCTGGAGATAAATGTAAGACCTCCGTGGGGTCGTGATCCATAGACCAGCAGCCTTGCCTTGTGTGGAGTGCCACGGGAGAAATGTGACCACTGTCCCTGAGTGGGTGAACGAACTGCATAAAAATCAGTTTTTATGCAGTTTGTTCACCCACCCAGACATCCAGGACCCATCTCAGTCCATTCCTCTAGGTTCGTTCTTTCCACACATTGTGTTCATTCCAACCCTTTTATGTTTTATTTACCAAAGTACTGTACTTGGCTATTTGCAGTGTTTTCAAAACCAAATGTTTCTTTCCTTTGTGTTTTTAATCTTCAATACTTGGTGCAATAGAAGCTGCAAAGATGTGCCACTTTATCTATGACAGATTTATTGTATACCAATAAATTCTAGTTTAAAGACAAAGCTGCGCGTCGTTTCTGTCTCTGACCACGTGTGAGTCACGAGTCAGGGAGCACCTGTGAAGTGTCCTTTAGAGACTTGTGCGCGGAAGATGTGTCCTTCCCACTGAGCGTTTTCCGTGCATGGGCCTTTGGGGCCTCCCGAGCGGGAAACGGCAGATCGGAGCGTCAGTGCTGGTGGGTGCACACCAGCAGAGCCGGCGGATCGGAGCGTCAGTGCTGGTGGGTGCACACCAGCAGAGCCATCCCGAGGGCTGGACACTAGGATTTCTGCTTGATATCTAAGCCTCTCTGATGACGGAGCCTTGAAATACGGAGCAGCTGTCTGTGGCTGCCACCTGGGGGTCTCTAGAACTCTGAGGGTCAGGTTGATTCCATTCTAGGAGGAGGCTAGACACATGGACAGCAGTGACTCACCTAGACGTCCTCCGAAGTGGGGGTGGGGGGGTGTGGGGGTGGCCACAGAAAAGCAGAGGGAAGAGAATCCTCAGCGCCTCCAGCAGAGCCCAGCCCACACCAGGGCTCTGGTCAACCTGAGGTCAAGACGTTTCACCAGGCCTCGCCTTGGCCTTGCAACTCGATACTCCCATGCTCTCCCTCTGGTTTCTGTTCACTCCCACGCTCTCCCTCTGTGGTTTCTGTTCATCAAGGAGCCTTTGAATGGGCTCCGTGCGACCTTGATGATAGTGTCTAGAACAGAGGAGGTTCTTCCTCAGTCCCGTCCTTGTGTGGTTTTCACCTCATCCTGTGACCCAGAGACCTGGGGGCATGCCCGCTGTCAGGTTCCAGAGCCCATGGGGCCCGGACTCGACCCTGTAAACCTGAGATTCTTTTAGAAAGATCCTGCCTGAGACTACTTTTGTGGCCTCCTTAATTCTCTGTTTAGGGTTCAGCTGGGGCCAGGGGGCCCTCCTGACAGGTTGGGTGGTGTTGGAGGGGCTTGCTGCCTGGGTCTGGGCAACCTGAAAGGTTGTCGATGAGAGCGGATGTCTAAGGACAGGGATGTCCTCAGGCCCTTTGGGAATAACCAGAGAACACAAGGCTTATTACTGTGCTTCCCTCTAGGCTGCAGCATCGCCGACTGGGTGAGCGACAGTTGATGAAGCCAAAGGTGAAATACCACAGGGGGATTGTCTCTTGGTAACCGCTCGTGGTTGCCTAGAGAAAGCCGAGCTGGGAATCCAGGTGTGGAGCTCCCACGTCACAGGCACACCACAGAGCCCTTCCCCAACGCACTGTGCGTGTGCCTTGAGATGCAATCCCCGTGAGGCATAAGGCGCCCTGCTCCATTGTGGCTTTGGCTGGACTGCCAGGGGCACTCTGGGGCCATGGTGAAGCAGTGTGGGTTGTAGGTCAAGATCTAGAGCTTTTGTGGTTGTAAAGGAGCAAGACAGTCCTGCCGCTTCCTCGATTCCAGCTTGGCAGAAGGAAACATGCTCCACCCCAGAGACGCGATCTGGACCTCCCCGTGGCGGAAGGACTTCGGTATCTCAAGAGACTCAGTTTTTATGCAGTTCGTTCACCCACCCAGACATCCAGGACCCATCTACATTGACTGCACCTGTGCTGAGTGTGGGTTCTTATTGCTGGGCATTGAGTCAGAGGCAGACCTGCAGTGGAAGTGGGGAGAAACAGGCCATTAAAGAAGGGCTCATGGGAGGGCTGGGAGTTCAGAGGAGCCCCAGGAAGGCTCGGTGGAGGACATGACATTGGACCAGGCATGGAAGGGGGATGGGATGTGAAAATGGGGACAAAGTCATTTTGGACTGAAAGACCAGCATAAATAAAACCCTAGAGTGGGCCATCCCACGTGCTTAGGACAGAATTAAGGTTGTGCAATTTGTGTGGAGAGAGGCTGAGCTACAAATGCTATTAACGAAGTACTCAGTTAAATAACTCGGCAAATGCTGGTCATGTGCTGAGTGACTTCCAAAAGATCGTGGGTACGTAGTCTGTCTGACTGTGTCTGTGTCAGGAGCTTGCCCGTGGGTGCCTTGTGACCTTGGCAACCGCCACAGGCAGCAGCCTCCAGGAGAATTGCTGTGCGAGCTCGCTCTCCAGCTGGTTTTGCCTCTGCTCTCTGGGGCATCCACTTAAGGCCGTAGTCGGCAAACTGGCTCGCGAGCCACATGCGGCTCTTTGGACCCTTGAGTGTGGCTCTTCCACAAAATACCATGGCCTGGGTGAGTCTATTTTGAAGAAATGGCATTAGAGGAAGTTTAAGTTTAAAAAATTTGGCTCTCAAAAGAAACTTCAATCGTTGTACTGTTGATATTTGGCTCTCTTGACTAATGAGTTTGCCGACCACTGGGCCTTAAGGCACTGAGGGTTAATGATTTTCAAATGTGTGTCCACTTAAGATAAATGAACAGTCAGAGTAGTGAGCCAGAGGACTGTTAAAATATTAGCATAATATTTACCATATGCATGATGCCACTTCCCCGAAACAGTTCCAGTGATCAACAGTGACAGTGTTTATTTAGCATCTACTGTGTGATGGATACAACAGGGGAGGTAAAAATACGTCAAGTGACCTAGTCTAGATGCACCAGGCACTTTGAATACGTAGTCTCATTTAAACCTTAAAGCTATCCTGTAGGCTGGTGGTTCTATCATCATTTTACATAGATTTGAACCCAGGGCAATCTACCTCCACTGTATTAGGAACCCAACACTGGAACTCAAATAATGGGTGAGCAGCACCAGGGGAGGTATGAACACCTTGCTCGGCAGTTCAGAGGAGGGCGAATCCTCCTAATGGAAAAGCGTTAGGGAAAGGTGGCATTGGAGATGTGTCCTACCCCATGTGGACTTGAACCTGGGACAGGGAGCCTGTGAACAGGGAAGCTTTAGGTTGAAGGAAGCTACTGGACAGAGGTGTGAAGGCAGGAAAGCAGTGAGTGTGCTCTGGATTGGTGGGAAGCATCGAGAAATAGCTGGATAAATAAGGCTGGAAAAGCAGATGGCACCAAGCTTGACTGCCAGGGTTTGGCAGCAATGGGGAGCTACCGATGGTTCAGTGGCGGCGGAGTGACGTGATGGAAGTCAAGCTGTGGGAAGGTGAAGGTGGCATCAGTGGACAGGATGGAGACTGGATGGAGGACGGAGGCCTGAAGAGCCCTTGGTTCTGAAACTCCAATCGGAGCTGTGTCACAGCATTTATGGTGTGGAATAACCAGGGGTGTGCCTGCTTGTTGGACACATGAGCATTCGGCGAGGAGCCAGGAACGTAGTTTGTAGAAAAGCTTATTGGAGGAGTGAACTCTTAATACAGCATTCCGTTGTCCAGCAGCGACACTGCAAAGAACCCCAAAGGAACAGGCAAATGTCCATGGAATCGTAATCGAACTCTGAATGCCAAGCAAGTTATTTAACTGAGTACTTCGTTCATAGCTTTTGTTAGGGGCTAAGTGGGAACAAAAGCAAAACCAATACCAATCTTGTCATCAAAATTGGAGAGGCAAGATATGAAACAATCAGGCAACACAGTCCCTTCTCCAGCATTGATGTAGCCCCTATGTCTGACCTTCCTTCCTCCTCCCCGCCCCTCCCCTCCTCTCCCCTTCCTCAGAATGTCCATCAGAGTGCGCTATTGTGACTGACCACTTACTAATAATGTCCACAAGAGGGCACTATTGTAGCTAAACCCTTCCTAGGGTGCTGTCCTCAGAATGTCCACCAGAGTGCGCTATTGTGACTGACCACTTACTGGTCATTTGTCCTTATATTAGCCACAAGAGCACAAGAGGGCACTATTGTAGCTAATTCCTTATTAGGGTGCTGTTCTCAGAATGTTCACAAGAGGGCACTGTTGCCACACCTCCCTGCAGGGCCAGAGCCCTCAGGTCTATCAATTGGGGTTTCAAAAGGACAGAAGGTTGGAATCGCATGCAGGGGCCACTCATATTGGTTTGTTCCAGCTGCTTCCCAGTGCTTAGCTCATTGCCCACACATGGGTGGTGCTCAGAAAAAGAATGAATGAGTGAATGAAATTGTAGATTAATCAAATTCTACAAAGATAGAATCTAAGAATATTATAATTACTAGAGGCCCAGTGCACAAAATTCATGCTGCGGGGGGTTGGGGAGGGAGGGTATCCCCTCAGCCCAGTCTGCACCCTCTCCAATCCGGGACCCCTTGGAGGATATCTGACTTCTGGTTTAGGACCTATCTCGGGGATTGGGCCTAAACTGGCAGTTGGACATCCCTCTCACAATCCTGGACTGCTGCATCCTAATCACTCACCTGCCTGCCTGGTCACCCCTAACTGCCCCTCCCCCCCATGATGGCCTGATCACCCCTCACTGCCTCTGCGTGCAGGCCTGATTGCCCCTAACTGCCCCCCCTGTTGGCCTAGTTGCCCCCAACTTCCCCCTCCCTGCCAGCCTGGTTGTTCCTAACTCCCCCCCCCCTCCCACTGCCAGCCTATTCGCTCCTCACTGCCCCACTCCCCGCCCCCCCCCCCCCGCTAGCCTAATCGCCTCCAACTGCCCCTCCTGCTGGCCTGGTCACTCCCAACTGCACCCCCCCACCAGCCCAGTTGCCCCTAAGTGCCCCCCCCCCCCGCCCATCAGCAGCCTGGTCGCCTTTTACTACCCCCTCCCGCCAGCCTGGTCACCCCAACTGCCCCCCCCTGCCAGCCTGGTCGCCCCCAACTGCCCTCCCTGCCAGCCTGGTCGCCCCCAACTGCTCCCCCTGCTGGTCTAGTTGCCCCCAACTGCCCCACCTGCTGGCTTGGTTGCCCCTCATGGCCTGCTCCCCCACCGGCCTGGTCGCCCCATGCAGCCTGCTGTTCAGTCATTGGGTCATCCCTCACTAACCTCCATGCCGGTCTGGTCACCCCATGCAGCCTGCTGTTCAGTTGTTTGGTCATAGGCAGCCATCTTTTGAGGGCGAGAGGGTTAATTTGCATGTCACCTCTTTATTAGATAGGATGGGAAGCATTCAGTTAGAAGAGGGAGCTGAGAGTCCAGGGGTCGGTTATAGAATCTTCTGGGCGCTGAAGCTTCTGGGGCCTGCCTCTTCCTAAAGGGTGCATGGCCTGGGAGGCCAGCGATGGTCCAGGCCACACTCGGGGCGTCCTCAGGGTGGGATGCGTTGGCAGGAAAGGAATGTTCCAGAAGGAGGGCCTTTGGTGCCAATGTTCCTCAGGCCTGGGGCTGCAGCAACTGGAGGCAGGGCCTCAGAAGGCCACAGGAAGGAGGGGGCACAGCCCTAGCAGGGCGGGGTGGGGCCTGTGCACAGCTTGTTGGGGTAATAGGCATATTTGCGGTCGTAGGTGTCCAGGTTTTGGCGAAAGCAGAGTGCAGCCGTCTTGTCACACTCGCAGGTCTGTTGCTGGCAGGTAGTTCTGCCGGCTGCGGGGACAAGGCGAGTCAGGGACCCGAGGCTCCGGGTCCACATTCTCACCCCTGTTCCACTGGAAGCTCATTCTCATGGGGATGTCTCAGGGATGGGTGAGAGACAGGGCGGACACGGGAGGGCTGCTGGGCCAGGGTGCTGGGAGGCTGCCAGCTTGTCCCTCCTCCCCCAGCTCGCTCCTCTGCCCTCCCCTTCCCTCCCACCCGCTTCCACCCTGCAGCTGGTCCACTAACTCTCATCTGCGGAGGGGGCGAGGGGGTGGATTTCTAGGCAGCTCCTGCCCCATGTGAAGTATTGCTGACAGTGGATTGCAGCCATCAAGCAGAGAGGAAAATTACGAATGACAGCGACCCAATCCCAGATGGGCTGTGCGTGCCCAGAGCAGCCTGTGCCCAGACTGGAGGCCGTGGGGCCTGAAGCTGGGCCCCTGTGCTTGTGTCTGTGAGTGGACGGAGCCCATTTCTCTGACATTGACCTTACCCATCCCCCTCCAGGTGTGTGCCCACACCCAGCGGGGAGCAGAACTGGTACCAGGCACCAGGGGCCCTAAGCCTCGCCTTCTCTCCCTGCCTGTGTGCCCCAGCGGCTCTGGCTCCTTTCTGTCCCCAGGAATACGTCCACCACTCGGGAACGTCCCGGCTCTTTCCCCCTCGGCGGTCACTCTCCACTTTTCGTGCTGCCATTTCAGCAAAACTCAGAGTTGGAAGGGGCGTAAGGGCTGAGTCCGTTCTTTTGGGTGGTTCTTGCAGGAGTTGGACTGAAGCTGGGCAGGTGAGTGTGACTACCTCCATTTTATAGATGAGGAGGCAGAGGCTTTCGAGGGGTGCCTAGCCCTGAGCTTGTGTCCATTCCCACCTGACACCTCCTAGCACTGCCCTGACAGGGGCCATCTGGCCTTGCAGGCACCCCAGGGATGGGGAGCTCACGCCCTCCCAAAGCTGCCTTGCTGAGCAGAAGGCTGCAGGAACAAGAAACAGCCAAATCTGCCCTGGTGGTCGTGGTCCCGGCTCTGCCCTCCCCCAGCACAAACCCGGGGTTTGAGCGGAGTCTTCTGTGGCCCTCCCTGCACCCCACGCGGCACCTGCTCTCCCCACAAGCCGCCCCCGCTTTGCAGCTGGAAGATGGCTGGGTGAGCTGGGCTGGGCGCCGAGGGGACTGAGCTGCGTGAAGCCCTCTGCACTCTGACTTGGTCCAGGCTGCTTCTCGGGCTGGGGACCAGAGGAAAGGGAGTTGGTCCAGGTGGGCATTGCACCTGGCAAAGCTGAGCAAATGGGCCCAGCCTGACAGCCCCAGGGGAGCCGACCTTCGGGCATGGGGTCTGTCTGCTGTCCAAATCAGAGCGCCAGCTCTCTGCCTGGGCCCATGCCCTGAGGCTCTGTCTTGGTGGTTTTGCCTAGAGCTGCTGCCAGGCCTGGGGAGGGTGTGTGGGTATGGCTTCTCAGGGGCCTGGCTCATCTCTGCCCCTTGGCTCCTCTCCCAGCCTCTGGAGCAGGGAGGCCTCTGGGTGGGGGAAGCGCCTGAGGCCAGGGCTCTCTAGATTGGGTGCCGGGCGGAGCAGGTGGGGGGTGGACATGTCTGTCCCGGTTCTGTGATGGCGGAAGACCCCATCCCTCCAGCCCAGGGCCTGGCGCCGGGGTCCCCATCAGGAGGGGCTTCTTGCCTGACGCTAGCCCCCTCCCTGGCATTCGGAGCGGCACTCACAACAGAGGATGTTGCTCTTGCTGGCCGAGAAAAGGTACCGCTCCAGTTTGGGCTCGCAGCCCAGCTTCTGCAGGCGCCCGTAGCAGCAGTCGTGGGCATGGCAGCACCTGGAAGGGTCACCAGGGCCTGCTCGGGGGCTCCCAGGAGAGGTCAGCCCCACTTTCTGGATGGCCTCGGCTCCTCCCCCCTCCAGGGATGCTCCCCCAGCTCCTCCGCCCCCAGGCCGGCCCCTGTGGGCCTCCTGCTCACCAGTCTGTGGGGTCCACCGGCCAGTGGGAGCCGCCGATGCCGCAGTAGCAGCCGTAGTCGTTGTACTGCAGCGCCGACTTCCCAGTCATCTTCTCAATCATCACCCCAAACTGGACCAGGTTCCCGCCAGCCAGGGCCACTGCGGGGGCGAGCAGTGCCATCGGATCCCTGAGGTCCCCTCCCATCCTAGTCAGACATCTCTCTGGCTGTCCAGTTAACCTCGTGTCCTCAGCACCTCCCTCCCAATATCAGTAATGCTAATCAGTAATAATATCGCCATGACAGCTATTGCACCTGGGTCTCCTCCCCCCCTCATGTCACTGCACCCAATGCCCTTTGCTCTCTTCTGTCACCTCCCAGGATATCCCCACTGTTCCCCGAATGTCTCCCGGGTCCTGTTCCTCCCCCAGGTGGCAGGCCTGCGCCCCAAGACGCACCCTGTTCCCACCAAGTGCCATCAGATGCCACCAGCTGGGCTTCCTAACCACCTGGACCTTCCCCAGTTCCTCCAGATCCTTCCACCATGGAAGCGAGGGTAGGGGGTGGAGTGTGGGTGACGGAGCCCCGTGTGTGCTATGTGGGGTCCCAGCCAGCCCCTTTCTCATGCCCCCAGGCCACCTCCAAGGCATCCCCCCCACCCGCACTCTCCCCCATGGTCAGTGCTGGATCAAGCAGGACTGGCCTCAGGATGACCCGCCACACCCTCCCAGGGCCAGGCTCCTGGGCCTCCCGGGAGTTTGGGGCTCCTGTCTGGGTCAGGGCAAGGGTGAAGGTCACAGAGGTCACTTACCCAGGAGGCCAAGGAAGGTCAGAAGAGGGGGAGGCTTCATCTTGTGGGAGGGGCGGTGAGCAGGGCCAGGAGCTGGGAGCTGGGCTGCAGAGAAGGAGGTGAGCAGGGGCACCTCTGGTCTGCGGGGCGGGCGCTTCCTCAATAGTTAAATACCCGGGCCCTGTCCACTCCCCATCATTAACCCCTGAGTGCCCCGTGATGCAAACATCCTTCCAGGTCTGACACGGGCCAAGGCCCAGGGGAGGGGCCCGCTGTGGCTCTTTGTTCTCAGGCCCTCCCATCCATCTCGGTGCCCCTTCCCCAAACCCCCTGCGGGCGGGCTCTTGCTGACGACGGGCTCCCGGCTCGGGCTTGGGCAGGGGCTGTGCCAGGGGCTTTGCATTCTCGGTAATTTGTCTCACTCTGTATCACTGATGCAGCAACTGAGGCCCAGAGAGGCTGAGAAACGGAAGCTCGCGTGGCCTGGGAGGGCCACTGCCCTTTCTCCCTGCACTGGCTACTCCAGCGTGCCCTCTCCCCCGCCCGCGCCTCACCCCAGCTTCACGCTGCCCAGAGGGGAGCCAAGAGCAGCTTGACCCCCGCAGGACCCCGGGGCCTAGAACCTGCAGCTGAGCTTCGAGGGTTTTCTTTCCTGGGGAGGCTCCCGCTGGTCTGACAAGCAGTGAAAACGCTCCCAGATGTGAGTCCTGTCTCCCCAGGTTCCCCAGCCCTGGGGTAGTGTGGCTGCCAGAGAAGGGGCCTGAGTCAGCGAGAGAACCCGCATTCCAGCTTGCTGCTGTCACCTAGGGGCTGGGTCGGCGAGACTGTAGCCCCCAGCCCAGCTTGTCCCCCAGGGCCAGCTGCTGTGCCCACGGTCAGAGGGAGAGAGGAGAGGGTAGCTCTGCCGTGGTCAGAAATGCCAAATCCCACTGGCCCTGGACTCACAGCGCCTGGATTGCCGGCGGCTGCCCCTCCCTCGAGGCCACTCAGTCAGAACTGAGTCCAGACAGGATCCTGGCGCGTCTCCCTCCTGCCCAGCCCTACCTCTTCCTGGCCTGGGACTGGGATAACTTGACCAACCACTTCATCGTGGCCTCCGAGTCCCAATTCCACCATTTACTGCGTGGCTTTTTGTTTGTTTGTTAATTCTGTCATTTATTGCATGGCTCCTGTTTGTTTGTTTGTTCATCCTCACCCGAGGATATTTTCTCCATCGATTTTTAGAGACAGTGGAAAGGAGGAAAAGAGAGAGAAGAAGGGAGGAGGAGAGAGAAACATTGATGTGAGAGAGACATCAATCAGTTGCCTCCTTCACAGGCCCTGATGGGGGCCAGGGACCGACCTGCAACCCAGGTACGTGCCCTTGACCGGGAATCGAACCCGCCACCCTTTGGGGCACGGGCCGATACTCTAACCACGGAGCCACAGGGCTGTTATGTGGCCATTGGCAGGTCCTTTCTCCGGCTCAGAACCTGCTTTTCCTATCCTGATGAGAGAAGGCATCGCACCCTTGCCTCCTTCGTGTGAAGCTCACATGCAGCGACGCGGGGAGCCCGCAGGGAGTGCTTACTCTGTGCCAGACTGCGCCCAGCCCTCCTCAGTGGGATCTCACGGGGCTCTCATAACCCCACGAGGCAACTGCTACCATCATGCCCACTCTACAGAGAGGCAAACGGAGGCGCACACCTACGTCCATGGTGAGCAGAATCTGGGCCAGGCAGATTAGTCGGCTTAACTAGTTGCCAACAGGAGATAACGATGCCTTTCGGTATCTCACAAAGTTCTAATTTCTTTAAAAGCAGAAGAATGACTGTAATCCCGTCTGCGTTCTCTTTCTCTCCATTTCCATGAGGTCACAACATCTGCTTGCTTTCTTTCTTTTTGTTTTAATGCAGGAGAAGCCCCACGAAAGCAAAAGTGCCAGGGCCCACGACAGAAGCCGTGCTGCGGCCCTGAGCTGACTGCAGGCCAGGAGCACCCTCTCCGGAGCTGACCTGGAGCCTGGCCTTGACCTGCTTTCAGAGGAGAGGCGGGTTGCACTGCTGCAGACAGGGAGGCGTCCCAGCCCAGATTCCCTCCGACCGGGATGGAGTCCTGGGAGGTGTCCCCTGGGAGAGGGACAGGCAGGCGGAGGCTGGGATCCCTGGCACAGGTGTGGAATGAAAGGTTTTTGACATGAGAGTAAAGTCAGTGAAGTTGGGTGCAGTCCCGCCTCCTGCCCCGCCCACTTCTTGCTAGAAGCTCCTCCTGGGACTCTTCATGCTGGGCTCTCTCACCCACTTAGAGCAGACTGAGGGGGCCAGGGGCCAGAGAGGTGAGTCCACCTGGCCAGGAGCTCTGGCTGCGGTGAGTCATCGGCGCCTCTGTGCTCACCGTCGCCTTTGGGTTTAATGAGGGCACCTCCTGGCAGCCCCTGGCTCCTGGCCTGGGTCACAAAAGCCCAAACGGTGAGTCACTGAGGAGCTGCCTCCTAAACAGCCAAGAATTAGCTTTGAGTCCTGGGCAGGCTTGGCCCACAGCCCTTCCTGCAGCAGCTTCAGGGTGTTTCCCCGTGAGGGCGGCGGTGTTTCTGAGACAATCCCTTTGTGAGCCATTTTGAATTCTGGCCTGGCCAGGATGGAGCTCCTGCCAGCCCTTGCCAGTGCGTGTACCTGTGACAGAAAACTGAGGACTGTAGGGCCTGAGCCAGATGGGGAAATCCAGGCGGGCTCCCTGGAGGACGCGTCCTTGACTGACATTTGACGTGGGGGTGTTGGGACAGACTTGGATTTGGAAGAGAGTTTCAGGCATTCAGGAAATGAGGTTGGCTTTCTGGTTCTCTCACCAGATTGTCTCTGCATCAGCAAGACTGGGACTGGAGTGTGAGCGCCACCTCTCAGAAGCTGTGTGACCTTAGCCAGTCCTATCGCCTCTCTGGCCGCAGCTTCATCATCCATTCCTAGGTGGAAAGGAAACAAAATGTGTAAATCCTTTGCAAGATGCCATGCCCACAAGGAGGGGCCCAGAAATACTGGGTCGGTCCCTCCCTCACTCCCTCCCTTCCTCCCCCCCTCCCTCCTTCCCTGGCCACAGAGGAGGACAGCTGCCGATCCAGTACCTCAAAGCACCCCCCGCCCCATGCAGCTGGGCCAGGGCCCCCAGCATTTCAGTAGGATTACTGTCCCTACTCTGCAGGTCTCACCCTCCATGGTGGAGGGTGGCTGGGGCAGAGGTGAGTGGAGGGCACAGAGCTCTGCCCTCCGTCTCTGGGTTTAGAAGACATCATCGTCACCGTCCGAACAATAACAACGGCAAGACGACTGCACGTACGTAGCTCCTGCAGTGCCAGCACCAGGCTGGGCCGCTCCCTTCTGCTGCGTCCCCAAAGAATCCTGCAGACTCCCAGCAGAGCAGCGTCCCCTGAAGGAGTCTGCCTGTTCTGTCAATACACTGTATCGAGGATTTACTACGTGCTGGAGATACCCAGGAGAGCAAAACCGGGTATGATTCCTGCCCGCCTGGTCTGACAGTCCAGTAGACAGACAGACATTAGTAACTACCTACTGAATGGAAACTTGGAAATAGAGGTAAGTAGCTTGGCAGAACGTTCCATGGGGCTATGAGAACATTTAACAGGGCGTCTGATCTGGGCAGGAGGTCAGGGAGGGCGTCTCTGTGGAAGGAATGACTTAGCAGGGATCTCAAGAAGTTAACTGGGTGAAGGTAGAAGCAGAAAGAATTAACATAAAGAAGCAGCCTGTGCAAAGGCCCAGTGTCTGAGGGACATGGTACCCAGGCAGGGCTGAAAGGAGGCTGGGGTAGCTGGGCTGGGGCTGGGGCAGCCTTGAAGGGTATGATTCAATGGGAAGTTGATCCAGGGACCTTGCCCTTCCACTGACCTCACAGGGAGTCTTTTGCTGGAGCCTGATGGGCAGGTGGCCTAGAGTTCGCAGAACGCTGGAGAGGGCCTGGGAGTCCCCCTGAGAGTGAGGCAGCTATTTTCACTCCAAATGGGGAACCCCTGTGGGCACCCGAAGGCCAGGGAGGCTGGTCCCTTCTGTGGGAACAGCTGTCATCACAGCGAGGTTCTCCATCTGTGATGGAGAGTAAAGAACAAGGACCCTTGGTGTGGGCCTGTCGTCACCTTTCATAGGGTGACCAATGTCATTATAAACAGATACAACCACGCCTTGTTGATTTTTGTCTAGGGAACAATGGAACGCCAGTGAGGACTTGAAGCAAGGAGGTGTCCCACGCATACCCATGTTGGGACAAGATGCTCTGGCTGCCACAAGGAGAGCGAATAGGAGGGACTCCAGCAAGGAAGAGAAAGCCAGGAAGCAGGGTGCCCCCACGCATAGATGACGGGGTGGGGCTGTGCTGGGCGCACCGGGTGGGTGGCGGAGCCTGAGGAGGGGTGTGAGTGCATAGGGCCACACCCCCTTCACGGGTGCAGTGGTTATGGGAGGGAGAGGAAACTGGACCCTCATCCCACAGATGCATCACTGCTGACCCAAGTGGGTAGGTGGGGGAGGGCCCGGGGAAGCAGGTATGCCCACAGAGGCTGGGGCATGTGCCATGTGCAGAACGAGGCCTGTGAGTTTTGCTGAGATGTGTGTGTCTGTAAGTGCCTGTGAGGGGCCCCTTACTCTGAGAGTCACGGTGTCCTGACTCTATTTTCCCATCTGTACAATGGGACGGATAATAACAGCTTCTGTCTTGTGACATGGTTGGCAGAGTTAATAGAACAATACCTGGGACCTGCAGGTACCAGGGTGTTTCTCAGCATCTAGAAGGGTTCAGGGATCGGGAGAAGGGGCTGCGGTAAATTAATAAAGAGACTAAACATGAAATATAAATTTGGAGGGCATTCTTGGGGGGAGCCAGAGGAGACTTAGCTATAGTAACCAAGTTCTCCGAATCTCTGGACCCCTCACTTTTTATTAACACAAATTTCCCTAAAGCAAAGCAGATACACATATCAAAGGTAAGGTTTGGTATCAGGGTGGGGGAACTGATTCTGGCTGTCCCAGCAGCAGGTAATAATATATGCAAATTTTCAGCCGTGCTGAAAGCCACGAGGTTCACCAACCTTTTGATGAACTTCTTGCATTTATGACCTGCTGGAATTAGCCCCCAGCATGCAGGTCTGCACGTTATGACTATTACTTGGCTGTTAGTAGCGGTATTACTTGTTGGCACGGATTTGGGGCCCCCCTACAAAGCTCCTTCCTGCCTGGAACCTCCCCCCTTCTTTTCTGGAGACCTCAAGGACCAGTTCTGGTTGGTAGTGTTCAGGCTCACCCCTATCATTCTAACTTTTGTGGGGTCTGGGTTCCTCATGCCATGTGTCTAAATCTTTAAAACTCATCAATCAAGCTGACAGACTGGAAAATAAAGCATGTTCAATCCTTCTTTCTAAATATACTTTTCTAGCAACAAATTAAAGGATACATGGAAAGCCAATTTTCTTGTGACTGAACGTCGGAAATATGTCCAAATCGATTGAGTTGAATTATTATCATGTGTGTCTGAGTGTTTGAGTGTTCTGTGGATGGGTCGGCAATGTTTGAATGACTTAGAAAATATAGACATACGTACTTCATAAATTGTTACACGTTTATTCCATAAAATTTGTTTCTCATTTCAGCAAATTCTCCAGTTATGTTACAATCAAATTCTTATGTAATTTATGTTCCTCTGACAGTAATGGGATAAAACATTTAAAAAATGTACTTGTACACTCTGGCCCGTGTGGCTCTGCTGGTTGGAGCATCATCCTGTGCACCGAAAGCTCGTGGGTTCAGTTCCTGGTCAGGGCACATACCTAGGTTGCAGGTTCGATCCTGTTCAGGGTGCATATGGGAGGCAACTGATTTTCTCTCTCACATTGATCTTTCTCCCTCTCTCAACCGATAAAAACATATCCGCAGGTGAGGATTAAAAGTAAAAAATGTAATTGTATTTGAAGTGTATAAAATCCAATTCTTTTTCATAAAAACATAACTTAGAGTAAATCTAGAGAAAAAGATAAAATTATTTTAGTATGATTTCAAAAGGATTTTCTTCTTAAAATAGTCTAAATTCTCTATTAAAATTAAGAGGCAAAATATAAATGCTAGTTAATGAGTATAAAACATTTTAAATAAAATTAGTTGAATAAAGTTGGCTTTAAAAGTTTTTTCCATTGAAATTTAGTTACATCTTACCTAATATTTCAATAAAAATAAAACCATCTGCCATTCTAGTATTCAACATTGTCTAGGTGCCACTGTAAAGAGTTGCTCCATGACACAGGTTATGTGTGGACCTGCATTTACATAAATCGATGAATAAAATGCAGTTTGTTTGCATCACCAGGTGTTCCTTATTGTCCTGAATTTCCCACCAATTCACCAGCATCTCCAGGCCCCTGAACTGTAGGGAACAGACAGAGGATGGGTGTTTAGAACAAATGGGAAGTGACATTTTGTGATGCAAGACCTGGGGCACTCAGGCAGCAGGGGAGGATCTGCCGGGGACCGTCCCTGGTGCTCCTGCCCCTCGTCCCCTTGGAAGCAGCATCCGCACAGCCACAGCCTCCCTGGCACTTTGATGTGGTAGTTTTTTGTCTCCAAGACACAGGGCAAGAAATAGGGGGCTGTGTTTCATGGGGACCTAGAGGTGCTATGAGAGAGGATGTTCAAGGTTGGGGATTGCCCTGCCCCAGTCAGTGCTGAGTGCTGGCGAGGGACATAGGCACTCACAGGCCTTGGAGAAAAGTTAGTGTGTGTGTGGATGGGTGTATGTGTGGATGGGTGTGTGTGTCTGTGTGTGTGTGTCTGTGTGTGTGTGTATAGATGTGTCTGTGTGTGTATGGGTGGTGTGTTTGTGTGAGTATGGGTGGTGTGTCTATGTGAGTATGGGTGGTGTGTCTATGTGAGTATGGTGGCATGTCTCTGTGTGTGTATGGGTGGCTATATATATTTCTCTCTTTTCCATGACTAGTACGGCTAGAGAGTGGACAGGCGTCCTGAGTAGGGACGAAGGGAGGTTGAGAAAATGAAAGAGACAGACACAAAGACATAGGGACAGCTGTGCTCTGATGGAGAGACAGTGACCCAAAGCCGATACAGCGCATTTATTTTATACAGTAAGATACCAGGAAGTTTTACTAAAGTTTAAGATAAAGAAAATATGTACATTCTTGTGGCTTCTTTGTAATCATCACTTCTGGATGGGCCTGGATAATTGTGTTCATTCCTGGTGCCTGGCAGGATTTAGATAATGAAATCCACCCCCTGGCGCCTGAGCTAAAGGTCAGACTGACAACACACCTGCCTGTGGCAAGGTATGTTTCCAGGGCATGGCTCTGCCAGGCGCCACTGGATTCAGATGACGATCAGCTCAGCAGCCTTTCCCAGGTGCTTTCTACATATCCCCCTTCTTTATATTTTAAATGTAGCTTTTGAACATCTAATTGGAGCCTTTGGATCTGAGATTGCAGGAGCTTGCTACTGATAAAAGAAAGCAGGATAAAATTAGTGGTACAAAAAGGAATCCTATTAGGTACCAGGTGGTGTGTTTTAACATTTTCCATGGATTAAATCCTTTTAAATCATCCAGCAATTCTTTTGCCAGTTTTGCTGGAATTATAATTTCATCATGACTATTCTGAATGGCTTGCACATGTTTGTGTAGCCGTACTAGGTATACTGATATTATGATGATGCCCTATTTCCTGTAGGTGCATCTTGATTTTACTCCAATCCCATAGAGAACTGTCATAGTGGGATGAAGTCACACAAATATATGTAAAAGCAGCATGGCATCGCAGCTGCTGTCTAGTCTTGACACTTTCTAATTGATTGCCTGGTCCTATTACTACAGCTTCCAAAGCATTTAACTTTGTTTCTAGCCTTTTGTCTATATCTTCTTGATCATGAAATGTAGTTGAGGTGTTCTGAGTCAATTCATTGACAAATTTCGCATTCTGGATGCTTTGGGTCAAAGCAAGAGAAGCAGTCACAGCAGATGCAATAACAGTAACTAGGGTAACAATACCAAAAATAATACGTCCCAAAGCACGCTTTTCCTGGGACAGCTGATTATGTAATTCCTGCAATGCCTGGAGGCCCGCATCATAATACCATATTCCTGTTATATTGGTAGGAAGCATAATAAAAGAAGGCTGCTTTAAAATTTATATATCTTCATTTGGATTATGCCTGGAAACACAGTTGGTAAGGTTACAGTGTTGGCATTGGGTAGCATAATGGGTGTCCAATCTGGAGATGTTCACATTTCTAGTCACCAATACACATGGAGGCTGGACACAGGCTCGTAAGCCATAACAAGGGCTCGCTGAACACGCTTCTTTAATATCACCTAAGGAAGACCCAGCAAAATTAAGAAAGTCAAGGGCAGCAGCTAAACGCCAAAGATCTTTTTATAAACCTCCTGTTTCTGTGGTCAGGACGTTACCCACAAAACCTCCTGGTGACATAGGCTCATGATGGGGATATTTAGCATCAAGCCTGTGAAACCAATCCAACACATACAAGTCAGAGCCAGAGATATTATGTCTCACTGGTACAGGGTTGGCACAATCTTGCCATTGAGGAAATGCTCCCAGCTCAGTAGTGGTGCTATTAGGGCAGTAGGGGAGCCGGGGATGCGTGTCAGATAGCCACCAGGTGGCCTTAGGAAACCCCAGTTTAGTAACGGAATATATTTTCCCATATCCCAGGGGCCCCCAATGTTAGCAACGTCTGTGCCTCCATAGGACGACTTATTTTCTTGGCCAAGATGCAAACATCCTGAAGTCCTCTTTTTAGACAAACAAACAGGGAGCTTCCCACTAAAGCCATTATAAGTGTAATTACCATGGGAAGAAGGAGTTCTGTGTTTGTCGGAGCTATCCCCGACCATACTGGTGTTGTTAGTAAACACTGGCATTGATTCCCCGGTCCAGGTGGCTGGATTGACCACAGCGTGGTCTGAAACATGTCCAGTACGTTTCTGCTGCAGCCATACTTACCTGGCTGCTGACAAGTGCTGGCATAGCAACAAAAAGGGTGGAGGGGGTTACCTGAACCCACTGTTCTTTCACCACTTGTCGAGCATCGATGGTCAGCTTCTTCAGTTGACCCCATGTGGGGACACTAGCTTCTCAGGTGGCCTTGGTCACCTGTCTTCTGCTTTTCTCCTTCTTCAGGGTTGGTGGATGAGCTGGCATCATCACGAGAAGTGTGATCTTCAGCTTTTTGAATGGTGGGATGAGCTGTTCTCCCAGGTCCATGGTCGTGACGTACCACTCGCTCTGGCGCTCAGATGGGGTTAGAAGCACTTTCTGGAAAGATACAAACGTGGCCCCTTCCCCACATCATTACTAGATCTGGCCCTCTCCACTGCCCTGTTTGTAAATCCTTCCATCGTGCGACACTGGCAGATGCTATGACACTAGGAGCTTGATGCCTCTCGGCTGCTGTGTGACCCTCATTGTCACAATTAAAAAAAAAAAGTAAAGTGTAACTGATTCTGTGGAGTAGGATAATACCCATGACCCCATTTCTGCTTTTGTAATTGAGTCTTTAAGGTTGGATTAGCTCTTTTTACAATTGCCTGTCCTTTGGGGATTATAAGGAATTCCTGTTTTATGTACTATTTGGTATTGCTTTCAAAACTGCTGAAAGGGGAGAATCCAAGATGGCGGCGTAGGTAAACACCTAAACTGCTGCCTCGCGCAACAATTTCAAAAATTCAACTAAAAGACAAAACATCTATCAACCAGAACCACGGGAAAGCTGGCTGAGTGGAAGTTCTACAAATAGAAGGAAAGAGAAAAGAGCATTGAGACGTGCACGAGCGCTGAAAAGCTCAGGTACGGAGGCGCGTGATCCGGGCTGGCAGCGGGCGTTGCTTTTTTCAACCCAAAGGGAGACAAGCCCCCGACTACTCTGAAATCCAGTTTCTGGGGAGACGCGGGGGACCCAAACTCCTACAGGAAAAGCTGGACTGTCTGCCAGTGACGGTGGCTTACTTGCAGAGCTGCGCGCAGGAATAAATGTTTACGGCACTGGGGCACGGGACTCTGGGACACCCTTGGGGACACAGAGCCGGCTAACTAGCAGCCATTGCTGTTTGCCACGCCCTAGCCTAGTGACACCCTGAGACCCCGCCCTGCACAACCTACAAACCCACCCAAGCTCCAAGCAGCAGCGTTAGCAGAAGAAAGCCCCGCCCTATCGCAGCTTAACCTAGCAAACTTGCAGCCTGGGTCAGACAGCTCCAAAACCTCCAAACCCCAAGCAAAGAGGAGAAAACTGTAGCTCTCACTGTAGCTCCTGCTGGATGGCCTCAGACAGTAGCTGACCTGCACCCCATTGGAGATCCAGAAGCCAGTGTACCTAGTGGTCAGAGTGAGACACCAGATTTCAACTCCTCACATCCATAAGTGACACATTCAAAGGCAGACTCAGTGAGCACCAAAGCCCCACTGAAACAAGTCCTGCCCCATAAGTGTGTCTTCAGCGCAGCAGTTCTTCCATTATAGACACAGTGAGTGCTCACAGCTAATTGGCCTGGAGGTCAATTTCTCCCAGTATACCAACAGCAATTAAGGCTTTAACTGCACCAAGTCTTTGCACTCAGCCCACAAAGGGGTGTACCAAGAGTGTCCACATCAGGTGATTGGGGAGGCTGAGCTACTGCCCCCTATAGGTCACCTACCACACAAAGCTACTCCATCAACACAGGGAAGCAGCCAAAATGAGGAGACAAAGAAACATGTCACGAATGAAAGAAACGGAGGAAAGCAAACTACTGGATGACATAGAGTTCAGAACCACATTTATAAGGTTACTCAAGAATCTTCTTAAAACCGCTGAGAAACTTGATGAGACCTTCAAGGAGCTTAATGAGAATGCCAAAAAAATGGAAAAGGATCAGTCAGAAATGAAGCATACACTGTCTAAAATAAAGAATATACAGAAACTCAACTGTAGATCAATGTACCCCAAGAATCAAACCAAAGATCTGAAATATGTGGAAACAAAAAACATCCAACCAGAAAAACAAAAAGAAAAAAGAATCCAAAAATATGAAGATAGTGTAAGGAGCCTCTGGGACAACTTTAAGCAAACCAACATCCGAATTTTTGGGGTGCCAGAAGAAGGGAGAGAGCAAAATATTGAAAACCTATTAGAAGAAATAATGACAGAAAACTTTCCCTGCCTGGTGAAAGAAATAGATGTACAAGTCCAGGAAGACACAGAACCCCATACAAGAGGAATCCAAAGAGGACCACACCAAGACACATCATAATTAAAATGCCAAGGGCAAAAGACAAAGAGAGAATATTAAAAGCAGCAAGACAAAAACAGTTAATTACCTACAAGGGAGTACCCATACGACTGTCAGCTGATTTCTCAACAGAAACTATGCAGGCCAGAAGGGAGTGGCAAGAAATATTCAAAGTGATGAACAGCAAGAACCTACAGCCAAGATTACTCTATCCAGCAAAGCTATCATTCAGAGTTGAAGGTCAGATAAAGAGCTTCACAGACAAGAAAAAGCTAAAGGAGTTCATCACCACCAAACCAGGATTACAGGAAATGCTGAAGGGTATTCTTTAAGAAGAGGAAGAAGAAGAAAAAGGTAAAGATAAAAATTATAAACAACAAAATGACATCAAATACATACCTACCAACAAGTGAATCTAAAAATCAAGTGAATAAAAAATCTGAAGAACAGAATGGACTGGTGAATATAATAGAATCAGGGACATAGAAAGGGAGTGAACTGACGATTCTCAGGGGAAGCAGTTGTGAGGGGTGCAGGAAGAGATTGGACAAAAATCTTACTCCTATGGATGAAGACAGTGGCGGGGGTAAGGGCATGGGGTGGGGTGGGGAATCAGGTGGAGGGGAGCTATGGGGGAAAAAATAGAGGAACACCTGTAATAATCTGAACAATAAAGATTTATTTAAAAAAAAAAACTGCTGAAAGGAGGAGCTAGTATAGGCAGGTCCATTATCTGTTTTTATCTCTAGGGGCCGTCCCATGATTGGAAAAGCTGCTAGGCAGTGGTTAATTACATGCTTTGCACTTTCCTTCATGAGAGAGAAAAGAAACATTTGAGGCCTTTTAGAGTCTATTGGGATGATTTAAAGTCAATTCTAGATCAAGAAAAGTTTCTTAAAATTCAAACCCTTGAAGGATTGTCAAACTTGATTTTACCAAAGGATTATACACTGAGTGGCCAGATTATTATGACCACCCCATCAGTACTTTGTTGGGCCACCTTTTGCCTTCAATACTGCAGCGATTCTTCTTGGCATTGACTCCATGAGATGTTGAAAGGTGATGCGAGGAATCTGACACCATGCCTGATGAAGAGCACTGTCCAGTTCTGTGAGATTTGATGGTTGTGGAACCAGCTGCCTGATGGCTCTTTTAACTTCGTCCCACAAATGCTCAATTGGATTCAGATCTGGTGATTGTGGGAGCCACATAAGCAAGGTAAAGTCTCCTTCATGTTCTTGAAACCACTCCTGCACAATATAAGCACTGTGGCATGGCCCATTGTCTTGTTGGAAGAAGCCATCTCCATTGGGATATGCCATCAACATGACAGGATGAACTTGATCAGCAACGATACTTAGGTATGTTGTGCTATTCAGACGTTGTTCCACACAAAGGGCCCACATCATGCCAGGAAAACATGCCCAAACTGTCCCCACCAGCTTGAAGGGTTGTAATCATGCATGTGGGGTGCATGCTTTCATGCTGTTTCTACGAAATTCTCACTCTGCCATCTGCATGATGCAACTGGAAATGTGATTCATCAGACCACATGACTTTTTTCCAATGCTCAAGTGTCCAATCCTTGTGTTCCTGTGTGAATTGGAGACGTTTTATCTTGGTAACTGCAGACAACAAAGGTGTTCGAACAGTCTTTCAGCTTCCATATCCCATACGATGCAGTATACAGCTAATTTGCCTACAAATGTCAGGTGGTCATAATCTGGCCACTCAGTGTATATTAAAGTGTATTAGATTTGTGAGAAGATGGCGAACAGCAGGAAGGTAGGGAGGGAGAGAGTGTGAGAGAGTGAGGGAGCAATAGAGGAGTGTGTGGACGTGTGTGGTGTGTGTGTATAAGCTAGGGACAGTTAGATTCTACAGGTCTTCCAAGGGGCTGCCAAACTGGGCAGTCTTAGACAGCAGAGCCCTGCTCCCAACACAGACACTCCCGGGCGGCCAGCATGGGCACAGAGACCATGCCATCTTGAGAAACAGAGCTGCTTGAGGCTAGGGTCCTGACCACAGTATCACCTAGTCTGGTCTTGGACGCAAACCAGGACCCTGCAGCCACTGGGGACGGAGACCTGCAACCACAGCTGCAGACCCACAGACACCAAGAATCCAGACATCGCGGTCTCAGATTTCTGTGAGTCACAGAACCTATTCCCCTCCCTGCAGGCTCGCGGGCAACACCTTAGTAACTGATAGACCTGTCCCTTGCATGGGCTGCAGCGCCCCTACAGGAATTTGAGCCTGGGAGCATGCGGACACTGGGAATCTGTTCCCTGCAGTGCAATCGGGCGACCAAACCTGAAGCCCATGCAGGGCGGCAGTGCCACCTGACTTCAATCCTGGGCCAGCGCACATGGAAGTCTGTTTTCCACAGCATGGGGGCAGACCTCTGGCCAACACAGTGCTACAGTGCAACCCAGTCCCCCAAGCTGACCAGGACCCCGATTCTCTGGGCGGGAGGCAGCACTAAGCACCAGTGACTTGGTTCTGTTTCTTATTGCGTGTGCCTGGGATCCCTGACTCCCAGTGCATTCACACTAAGAGCCAGTGACTCCAATTCTTGGTGCATGTGCACACAGGGACCCTGATTCTCAGTGCAAGACCACATGAAGCAACAGAGACTCTGATACTCTATTCTGGTGCAGGCACAGGGGAACTCTGACTCCAGGCACACACTAGGGGGCCCTGATTGTTGGCACATGCCAGCAGAGTCTCTGTTTCAGCGTGGTGCAAGCAGGGTCCCCGATTCTAGGGGACCACACTGAGCCCTGGTAATGCTGACTCTGGGCGAGATCGGTTCCCACCAACCCATGCAGCCACACATCTGAGTGTTGAAGCTCTTCAGTGACACTCAGGTGGTGTGAAGCTCCCACTGCATATGACCCAGGCCCACGCAACCTGACGTTTGAACCTTCCGGTGATAGTCAGAATGGGGAGATGACACAATCCCCAGAGGCAAGAAAATGAGGAGTCACCAAGAAAGGATATTAGTGAAATTGAAGCATGCAACATGACAGAAAAAGAATTCAGAGTAATGGTTGTACAATTCATTCACTGGATGGATGAGAAAATCAACAACCTATGCAAGAATCAGGATGAAATGAAAAGTGATATAACTACAATAAAAAAAACACCATGGAAGGTTTCAACAGTAGACTAGAAGAAGCAGAGGATGGAATTAGTGAGTTAGAAGATAAGGCAGAGAAACAAGCTCAATCTGAACAGCAACTGGAGAAAAAAATTAAAAAGCAGGAGGAGAGCCTAAGGGAGCTTTGGGACAACACAAAACGAAGTAACATACGTATAATAGGGCTGCCAGAAGGACAAGAAGAGCAACAAGGATTAGAAAATCTATTTGAAGAAATAATGACAGAAAACTTCCCAGATATGGGGAAGAAAAAAGTTACACAAGTACAGAGAATCCCAAGAAAGATGAATCCCAAAAGACCCACACCAAGACATGTCATAATTACAATGGCAAATATTCATGACAAAGAGAGAATCTTAAAGGCTGCAAGAGAGAGACAGTTACCTGCAAAGGATCCTCTATCAGATTATCAAATGATTTCTCAACAGAAACACATCAAGCTAGAAGGGAATGGAAAGAGGTATACATAGTGTTACAAAGCACAGGACTGAATCCAAGAATACTCTATCCAGCAAGACTATCAATCAAAATTGAAGGGGAAATCAGGAGCTTTGCAGAAAAAAAAACCAAATACTAAAGGAGTTTATCACTACCAAGCCAGCAATGCAAGAAATGCTAAAGGGAATGCTGTAAAAAGAAGAAATAAAAAGGTAAGAAAGAACACAGGCACAAAAATAGAAATGACTACAAAGAAGTACCTTTTAATAATAACTTTAAATGTAAATGGACTAAACGCTCCAATCAAAAGACATTGAGTGGCTGAATGGATAAAAACACACACACACACACACACACACACGACCCATATGTCTACAAGAGACCCACTTCAGAACAAGGGACTCACAGAGACTGAAAGTAAAGGGATGGAAAAATATCTTTCAGGCAAATGGAAATGAAAAAAAAGCTAGGGTAGCAATATTTATATCTGACAAAATAGACCTCAAAGTGAAGGCCATAATAAGAGATAAGGAAGGCCACTTCATAATACTAAAGGGATTGATACAACAAGAGGATATAACCCTGATAAACATATATGCACCCAAATGCAGGAGCACCCAAATACATAAATAAACTCATGGAAGATATTAAGGGAGAGATCAACAACAATACAATCATAGTAGGGGACTTTAATACACAACTGACATCTCTGGATAAATCCTCTAGACAAAAAATCAGCAAAGAAACAGCAATCCTAAATGACTCACTAGATCAGATGGACTTAATTGACATCTTCACCCCAAAGCCACGGAATATACATTCTTCTCAAGTGCACATGGAACATTTTCAAAAATAGACCACATATTGGGTCACAAGCAAAGTCTCCCCAAATTCAAGAAGATTGAAATCATACCAAGCATCTTCTCAGACCACAATGGCATAATATTAGAAATAAACTACAATAAAAACAATCCAAAAAAACGCAAACACTTGGAAGCTGAATAGCATGCTATTAAATAATTATTGGGTTACCAATGAGATCAAAGAAGAAATTAAAAACATCCTGGAAACTAATGACAATAAAAACACAACAATCCAAAATCTATGGGACACAATGAAAGCAGTCCTGAGAGGGAAGTTTATAGCTCTACAGGCCTATCTCAAAAAACAAGAAAAATGGCAACTCTACAACTCAAAGAATTAGAAAGAGAGCAACAAGAAAAGCCCAGAGTGAGCAGAAGGAAGGAGACAATAAATATCAGAGCAGAAATAAAAAACATAGAGACCAAACAAACAAACAAACAAAACAAAACAATACAAAAGATCAATGAAACCAAGAACTGGTTCTTTGAAAGGATAAACAAGATTGATGAACCTCTAGCCAGGCTCACCAAGAAGCAAAGAGAGAGGACCCAAATAAACAAAATCAGAAATGAAAGAGGAGAAATAACAACAGACCCCACAGAAATACAAAGGATTGTTTAAAAAATACTATGAACAACTCTACTCCAACAAACTAGACAACCTGGAGGAAATGGACATATTCCTAGAAAAATACAACCCTCCAAAACTCAATTAGGAACATTCTAAAAATCTCAATAGGCTGATAACTATGGAAGAAATTGAAGCTGTCATCAAAAAGCTCCCAGCAAACAAAAGCCCAGAGCCAGATGGCTTCACAGGGGAGTTTTACCAAACATTCAAGAAAGAACTAAAACCTATCCTTCTCAGACTATTCCAAAAAATCCAAGAGGAAACAACACTTCCAAGCTCCTTCTATGAAGCCAGCATCACCCTAATACCAAAACCAGATAAAGACAACACAATGAAAGAGAATTATAGGCCAATATCCCTCAACATAGATGCCAAAATCCTCAACAAAATTCTAGCAAATCGGATCCAGCAATACATCAGAAAGATCATACACCATGACCAAGTAGGATTTATCCCAGGCATGCAAGGATGGTACAATATCTGCAAATCAATAAATGTGATACATCACGTAAATAAACTGAGAGATAAAAATCACATAGTCTTATCAATTGACACAGAAAAAGCACTTGACAAAATCCAACACCCTTTGTTGATAAAAACTCTCAGCAAGGTAGGAATAGAAGGATGATACCTCAACATAATAAAAGCCATATATGACAAACCCACAGCCAACATCATACTCAATGGACAAAAACTAAAACCATTTCCCCTAAGAACAGGAACAAGACAGGGATGCCCACTCTCACCACTCCTGTTCCACATAGTACTGGAAGTACTAGCCATTGTGATCAGACAAGAAGAAGAAATAAATGGCATCCAAGTTGGAAAAGAAGAAGTAAAACTGTCCTTATTCACAAATGACATGATACTGTACATAGAAAACCCTAAAGACTCCATCAAAAAATTATTAGACTTAATAAATGAATTTGGCAGTGTAGCGGGATACAAAATGAATGGCAAGAAATCTATGGCATTTCTTTACACCAATAGTGAACTTACAGAAAGAGAGACTAAAAAAGCAATCCCATTTACCATTGCACCAAAAAAAATTAAGATATGTAGGAATAAACTTAACTAAGGAGGTAAAAGGCCTATATGTGAAAAACTACAGGACACTGAAAAAAGAGATAGGGGAAGACATAAACAGATGGAAGAACATACTGTGTTCATGGATTGGTAGAATCAACATCATCAAAATGTCCATATTATCCAAAGCAATCTATAGAGTCAATGCAATCCCCATTAAAATACCAATGGCATATTTCACAGACCTAGAACGAACTTTCCAAATATTCACCTGGAATGAAAAAAGACCCTGAATAGCTGCAGCAATCCTGAGAAAGAAGAACAAAGTAGGTGGGATCTCAATACCAGATATCAAGCTGTATTAAAAAGCTACTGTTACTGGCACAAGAACAGACATATAGATCAAGGGAATAGAATAGAGAACCCAGAAATCGACCCAAACCACTATGCCCAATTAATATTCGACAAAGGAGGCATGAGCATACAATGGAGTCAAGACAGTCTCTTCAGTAAATGGTGTTGGGGAAATTGGACAGATACATGCAAAAAGATGAAACTAGACCACCAACTTACACCATACACAAAAATAAACACAAAATGGACTTAAACATAAGATGGGAAACATAAAAATACTAGAGGAATCCACAGGCAGCAAAATCTTGGACATATGCCAAAGCAATTTCTTCACTGATACTGCTCCTAGGGCAATGGAAACTAAAGAGAAAATAAACAAATGGGACTACATCAAAATAAAAAGCTTTTGCACAGCAAAGGAAATCATCAACAAAACAACAAGAAAGCCCACTGCATGGGAGAACATATTTGCCAATGTTATCACTGATAAGGGTTTAATCACCAACATTTACAGGGAACTCATACAACTTAACAAAAGGAAGATAAACAATCCAATAAAAAAAAATGGGCAATAAATAGATACTTTTCAAAAGAAGACAGAAGGAAGGCCAAGAGATATATGAAAACATGTTCAAAGTCACTAATTATTTGAGAGACACAAATCAAAATGACAATGCGGTATCATCTCACACCTGTCAGAATGACTATCATCAACAAATCATCAAATGACAAGTGTAGGCGAGGATGTGGAGAAAAAGGAACCCTTTTGCACTGCTGGTGGGAATGCAGACTGGTGCAGCCACTGTGGAGAACAGTATGGAGTTTCTTCAAAAAACTAAAAATGGAACTCCCATTTGACCCTGTGATCCCACTTCTAGGAATATATCCCAAGAAGCTAGAAACACCAGTCAGAAAGGATATATGCACCCCTATGTTCATAGCAGCACAATTCACCATAGCTAAGATTTGGAAACAGCCTAAGTGCCCATCAGCAGATGAGTGGATTGAAAAACTGTGGTACATCTACACAATGAAATACTATGCTGGGGTAAAAAAGAAGGAATTCTTACCATTTGCAACAGCATGGATGCAACTGGAGAGCATTATGCTAAGTGAAATAAGCCAGTCAGAGAAAGGTAAATACCACATTATCTCACTCATTTATGGAATATAATGAACAACATAAACTGATGAACAAAAACAGATCCAGAGACAGAGAAGCAGCAATCAGACTGTCAAACCTCAGAGGGAAGGTAGGGGAGTGTGGGGGTAAGGGAGAGAGATCAACCAAAGGACTTGTATGCATGCATATAAGCTGAACCAATGGACACAGACACCAGGGGGGTGAGGGCATGAGTGGCGGTGGGGGGGGGTTGGGGGTTAATGGGGGGATGAGGACACATATGTAATACCTTAATCAATAAAGAAATTAAAGATTGGAAAAATTTATTTGCTTATAATCTAAGTATAAAAAAATAAAGTGTATTAGACAGGAACATAGGCTATTAAACTTCAGTTCCTATGATTAAAAAAATATATACTTAAATACCTGATTAATATGACATAATTATTTTATTAGAAAAGAACTACCCAAAATAAGAATTATTTTTTTTAACTTCATTTGTCCTTGGGTGTGGACAGCAAATGACATTAATTGGATTTCTGCAATCAGTCTCCTTGAGTACTTTGGCAAAAGCTATTTACCCTCTGTTTAGGGAGGCAAAATGTAAATCACTGACCTTTAAGTGTCCTTGGTTTAGGGAAGACAGAGTTTTCTATATGGTTGCAAACTGCTGTTTAAATATCTGTTTCCCAGTTCTGCTTGTCCTGGCTTACTGGCCTGTATCATTTAATCAATTTCCTTTTAACATTTCTCTCTTCCTTCTTACCACATACACAACCTTCACAAATTTCACACTTCCAAATTAGCCTTCAAACCTTCCTTCTATGTCCTTCAAAAAATGCATAGTCCTTTTATTAAGTATTTCTACTCTAATATTCTTTCTTTCTGTCCTACCATCAGCAATGTGTACAGACCTTTTCTTTCTTTTTTATTTAAAATGTATTAGCATTCTTAGAAACCTTAAATTTTCAATAATTTAAAAAATAAATAGCCAATATTTCTTAGATTGACATTTATGAACACACTTTAAATATACTTTTACTTTCAAGAAAATATGCCTTTAACAAAGTACAAGAGACCTTCTGTAATAAAAGTAAGAGCAGGTGAATTAAAACATATCTAGCAACTAATGTTTTAGTATTTTATGTTACTTAAAAATATTTAGATGTTTATTATTTAACCTAGCAATGCTCCAAAATCTTTAAGCTAATAATGATTTGGAAAATTATGTATAGGTATATGATGCTGAAGAACAGGTAGAGGGACGAGGGAGCAGACCTTATAGCCTGCTCGCAGGCCTTGTGGCCATTTGGATTTAAAACTGCCAGATTTTCCTTAGAGATAACATGTGAAGGTTACTGCTGTGGCTCCAACTTCTTTCACAGCCTAGAAAAGCTGGTTTCTGGTGACACAGTGGCCAAAGGGCTGGTTGGAGCCTGAGAGGAGACTGAGATTGTAAATTCTTACCTTGGCTGCTTCCTTAGATTCTCACCCAGGTTGTATAGGGAGGGGAAGGCAGGACAAGGCTCTCATTCCTGTCTGTCCTTGTTCTCTTTTAGATTTTTACTGAAAAGTGTTATCTAAGTTTTTTACTTCATTTACATCTATTTATTATATCTTAACAACTTTGAGATTATAAAGCCAATTATTACCTAAAGTATTTTCTTGACCAATTACCATGACTGCCCTTTCTGTTTAAGGAAAGGTCACACTAATCTGGCTGGGGTTTGTATGCCCCCAGGCAAGAACTGCCCATTCTCAAGGAAGCATTAATCTTTCTTACCCAACCCAGACTGCATAGCTTATTTCCTTATGTAATTTCAAGTATAATATATTGGTCTAATTTAGTTTAAAAATATTTCTTTTTCGGAAAGAGTACATCTTTGTGTTACATTAGGGCCCTTGATATATCGCAAAGCTGTCCCTCAGTTAAATTCTTGAAATATTACATTCAGAAAAGCTGTCAAATATATCCAATTTAAAGATTATTAAAACTTAAACTGGTTTTAATATTAAAGATTTAGTCTTGACCACAGAATTAATTATTTTTAATTTGGCCAGTAAATTTTTATGTTTTAATAATTCCACAATATACTTTGAATTGCAGAGAAAACACTAGGAGGACACGCCTACTGCCCATCCACTTCCATGCTTCGCGTCCCCAGGGCTGGCCTGTGTGGGCTTATGTGTCACAGGCATGCTTGGAATTAGCTGGCCCCTGGGTTGCAATTTTTACACTTTCAAATTAATCTTAGAATCTTAAAATTTTAACACAGTGCAATAAAATCATAAATCAGAGAAAAGCAAATTAAAGTTACAATACAGACACAAAGAAGTAAATTTAATTAGCTAAGAGTTTCTGTTGGCCTGGGAGGGAAAGAAAAATATTTTTTAAGATAAAGAATTATTGGCAGATGCTGAGAAATTCCTTTAATCCTTTCTACTTGGTTCAGCCCACCACAAGTAGTTTGAGCCTCCAGCAAAATGAAATATGAAGTCGCTTTTACTTTCGGCTGAGCGTCTGCATCCATCAGTAAAGTCTGGGCAGTTGTGAGCAAAACCTTTCTTATTATCTGAGTCATCCTGCTCATAGTGACTCTTGTCCCGCTCTGCTTCAAACTCTAGCTCCTGCTCATAGTTACGAGGTAAATCTTTAACAGGTGGGCTCTTGACTGGGGTCACAGGAGCAACAGGTGTAGGCGGAGGTGGCGCAGAGGAGGGAATGGTATTTTTAGAGATTCGCACCCCTCCACTGTAGGCTGTAAAGCTGTGGCCACACCCTGCTTAGACGTTCTTAAACTCTCCTGTGCTGGATCAAGGCAATCATGAATTAAAGACCATAGTGTGAATGTAGGAATAGGAATCTTCTCTGGACCTTCTGCTGTGTATCGGTCATGCAACTGCTTTCTGACCTTTTCCCACGTTTGAAAGTTGGCGGTTCCCTCTTCAGGAAACCAAGGGCAAGTTTCATTAACAAAACTTAAGAAATCAAGAATCTGACTACACTTAACAGAACATCCTCTAGTTTTAAGCATTTGAGAGTAGAGGTCTCTTTCCTGAGACCCTGAATATCCCATGTTTTACACCCAGTTCTTACCTTACGCTCCTTACCTTACTTCTTAAGTTCCTTGTGCACGCATTCCCGGAGTATTCCCCTCACCTGACTTTTGAAAGTTCCCCAGTATTCAGGTCCCTGGATCCAGGTGCCAGATATAAATATTTCTTTTCTGCAACCAGCATGGCTAGAGAGCGGACAGGAGTCCTGAGTAGGGGCGATGGGGGATTGAAAAAAATGAAAGAGACAGACACAAAGACAGTAGGGAAAGCTGGGACCAGGTGGGGCAGCTGTGACTGATGGAGAGACAGTGACCCAGAGCTGATATAGCGCATTTATTTTATACAGTAAGATACCAGGAAGTTTTACTAAAGTTTAAGATAAAGAAAATATGAGCATTCTTGTGGCTTCTTTGTAATTGTCACTTCTGGGAGGGCCCAGATAATCATGTTCGTTCCTGGTGCCTGGCTGGATTTAGATAATGAAATCTACCCCCTGGCGCCTGAGCTAAAAGTCAGACTGACAACACACCTGCCTGTGGCAAGGTATGTTTCCAGGGCATGGCTCTGCCAGGCACCACTGGATTCAGACGACAATCAGCTCTGGGGCCTTTCCCAGGCACTCTCTATAGGTGGCGTGTCTGTGTGTGTATGTGTGGTGTGTCTGTGTGAATATGGGTGGCATATCTGTGATATGTGGGGTTGTTGGTGCATGGGCCCAGGGCAGGGCTTCCTCTGGTCTTCCTCTCAGGTCCGCACTGTATACTGATCACACCTCCTAGGTTGTTCTAGGGCAGTGGTCAGCAAACTCATTAGTCAACAGACCCAATATATCAACAGTACAACGATTGAAATTTCTTTTGAGAGCCAAATTTTTCAAACTTAAACTTCTTTTAACGCCACTGCTTCAAAATAGACTCGCCCAGGCCATGGTATTTTGTGGAAGAGTCACACTCAAGGGGCCAAAGAGCCACAGTTTGCCATCCACAGTTCTAGGGGTTTTGCATTAACTCCCACCATAGCCTTGTGAAGAGAGTGTTTTACAGATGATGAAAGAGGCTCAGTGTCTTCCCAAGGAAGCAACCAGCCCAGGACACAGGGCTGCCCAAATCACAGGATGAAGCAGAATCCTAGTCTGATGCTGTTGCTCCATGCTGCCTCCCAGTGGTGAGTTTAGGGATATGCCTGACTGCTTTCTCACTAATGCCCTGAGGCCCAGGGACCTGGAAGCTGGTGTCTGTTCCTTGGATGCACTGAGGTTGACCTCAGCTGCCTCCTCTGACCATTTGTGCTTTGATCTTCCAGAGCCTGCTGCTCCGCCCTCCCTGGAGGTACCCAGGTGACCTTGGGCCTGTGTTTTGTGATCTGGATTTCATAAAATGGCTGAGCTTCCTCTCTACTGGGATCTATCAGCTGACATCACCAAAGCCCAGCGCTCAGGGACACTGCTCCTTCAGACCTTTAGGAGCCTGAGGCACAGACTGGAGGGAAGAATCCCAAACAGAGGTGAGAGCTCAGGCTTCGGGCTCTGCCACTCACCAACCCACTGCAGCTACCAGGCCACTATTTCCTCAGTTGATCTATGGGATGATTGTATGAGACTCTGCCATGGCCCTGCACCTGGTGGGATTCTTAGCAAGGGATTCCAGATGCGAAAGGGCCTGGGGCCTAGTTATCTATTGCTGGTGGCAAGCCACCCCAAACACAGTGGCTTAGCAACAGCAACGTACTATTCCTCACAGTTCCGGGGTTGGAGTGTGTCTCACCTGGGCTCGCTTGCAGGGCTGCCATCAGCCAGAGGGTCCACTGGGCTGGGAGGTCCCAATGGCCTCACTGCCATGTCTGGTGGTTGGTGCTGGCTGCCAGCTGGGCATCTCCATTCTCTTCTCCACCAGGATGCAATGGGACAACTCCTCCTCCATTTGGTCGACCAACTTTCTGACCTAGGGGTCTTGGTGTTCCCAGGGGGCAAAGACAGAAGCTCCGCCATTTTGAGGCAGCTACATTCTATTGGTCAATGCGAGCCACAGAGTCAATCCAGATGCCAGGAGGTGGAGAAATGGAGTCTACTACTGAAAGGGAGGATGACACGTCACACCACAGAGGAACCGATGTACTGGGAGGGGTGGACATTAGGCAGTTTATCACAGACCGATGGGCAGGCCATCCCTAGGGACAGCTCAACTGACCTTACACTAGGGGTCAGCCAGCTTTTTCTAGAAAAGGCCAGGTAATCCGCTTTATGTGTCGGATAGCCAGTCGCACTACTTCATTCTGCTGTCATAGCTCAAAAGCAGCCACAGACAGCATGCAAACAAAAGAGCATGCTTGTGTTCCAATAAAATTTTATTTAGTCCTAGACAGTTTGGCTCAGTGGATAGAGCATCAGCCCAGGGACTGAAGGATCTTGGGTTTGATTCTGGTCAAGGGCACATACCTTGATTGCAGGCTCCATCTCTAACCATAGTCAGAGCGCATGTGGCAGGCAACCTATTGATGTGTCTCTCTCACATTGATGCTTCTCTCTCTCTTCCTCCCTTCCACTCTATCTAAAAACCAATGGAAAAATATCCTTGGGTGAGGATTAACAAAAATAAATAAATAAATAAATAAACAAACAAACAAACAAACAAATAAATATTGTTCATTTCTTGCTTATAAATCTTGAAAACAAAACTTTATTTACAAAAACAGGTAGCAGACCGGATCTGGCCCATGGACTGTAGTTTGCCAGCCCCTGCCTTACACCCAGGTTGGCGGCTACCCTGGAAGCATCTTGAGGGCAGGAGTGGCCACTGCTTTCAGACGTGAGTTCCTCAAACTCATATCAGTAGCATCAATCAAGTCCCTTTCAGTTTATGTCCTCACTCAATAAATATTATTGCGATCCTACCTGTGAGAGTACTGTTCTAGGTATTGGGTAAGCAAGACAGACAGTTCCTTTGTTTTCTTGGAACTTACTGACTTTCTACCCATTGTAAGGCATAGAAAAAAAAATAGCTTAAACATTACAAGGAATTTTAGCTCAACTAAGAAGAATCCATAGATAGATTTTCCTTCAGGCAAAACCGGATCAGGACTCGGGTTCAGGTCTCTGTGATCATCCACGTGCCTCCTCCCGCCTCCATGTGTTGGACTTGTCCTTTTCATTGTTAGCCTGGTTTCACTCGTGGTAGTGATATGAGAACCAGCCAGTGACTTCCTGGGCTACCTGCTTCCTTGTCCTCATTCAAGAGCGAGATTTCTCCCTGAACCAGCAGCAAGAGCCCTGGTTGGTTCATTTTAGATCTGTGCTGAATGACCCGATTCTGGTGCCTGGAAAAATACCACGTGCTGATTGGCTTAGATTTGGGTTACCAGGACCAATGATTATGGCCAAGAGGATAGTAATACCATGATGGCTTACACCAATCAGAACCCACTTCCTGGGGCCATACCTAGGGCCATCCCAGCCATTGCTGCTACACGTGGTGAGGGGATAGGATGGATGTCTGAGAGGCCATCACACTGAAAAGGAGGCATCAGCATGAAGAGCTCTTTGCCATGGGCATTTGAGTCCACACTTACTTCCCTGATTATTCCCGATACCTTGTGGAAAGAGGGAAAAGCCCTCTGATTTTTTGCTGGGAGTGTAATGGTGGTCATATGGCAGGGGGTAGAGAGATTCTCAGGCAGTAGACATTGTGTGTGTGTATGTGTGTTTATGTGAGTGTGAGTGTGTACATATGTGTGTGTGTGTGTGGCATAGTGGAATGTGTGTCAACACTTCCTCTCCATTTTGGTGGTAATAACCACTTTTTACTCTGATAAACAAAGCCATCCCTCCCTTGATCCCATGTGATCTTGGAGAGCTATCTGTCATGGTGCCCTGCACTTTCTACCACACGGGCTGACCTATGACCTGCACTGTCCAAGCACAGTCCTCCATGTCTCCTGGTCACAGGGCTATTGCCAGGAGTAGGCACATAAACTGGGCCAATCAGAATCTTTCATTAGACTGGACTGTGGTTCTCCCCTTTCCTTGGGACTTGATCTATAAAGTTGCCTGTAGAATGGAGCCAATATTTTGAGGGGGAGGGGGGGGGGGAGGGGGAGAGAGGGAGAGAGGAAGAGAGAGAGAGAGAGAGAGAGAGAGAGAGAGAGAGAGAGAGAGAGAGAGAGAGAATAATCCCTTGAGTCAACTTTATTTGACTTCTGCTCTGAACCTGTGATCATCCATGTGCCCCTCCCTTCTCCATGTGTTGGACTTTCCTTTTCATTGTCAGCCTGGTTTCACTCGTGGTAGTGATTATGTGAGCCAACAAATGACCTTTGGCACTTAAGCTACTTTTACTTGGGTTCATTGGAAGTCAGTTATCTCATTTGCTTTCTTTAAAAAAAATGCTTTTATTGATTTTCAGAGAGGAAGGGAGAGGGAGAGAGAGATAGAAACATCAATGATGAGAGAGAATCATTGATTGGCTGCCTCCTGCATGCCCCCTACTGGGGGTCGAGCCCACAACCGGGCATGTGCCTGTTAATGTAAAAAACATTCAAACCTGTAAAGAATTTTGTGAGTTTATTGGTGCCAAACTGTCGACAATTGCCAGAAAGCAGTATCTCCATGAATTGGGATAATGCTCAGGAGAATGGTGGGTTTTCCTCTATTTTTATACATTGCAATCAAAGGAGGGACATAGGAGGGACATGAAATCCATTGGTGATAGATTAGAGAGGCGAAAGAAAGCAAAGCAGGAAACCTCTGGGATAGGATAAAAAGTAAAATGATAGACACATACTTAGGTGGGTGCAGAATAGCCAGCAGTCAACAATTAACATGATAACAATGAAGGAATTTGTGGTATCTGTCCTGGTGCCCAGGCGCATTAGGTTATGCCTCAAGGAGTCGGGAAAAAGGGAAGTTACAAGTAACCGAGACATTTCAAGGATATCCTATATAATCCTATATAATAAAAGCCTAATATGCTAAGTGTCTGGTCATCCGGTTAGCCGTTTGACCAATCCCGTATAATAAAGAGGTAATATACAAATTGACCATCACTCCAATGTACAAGATGGCCACCACCATGTGGTCAAAGATGGCCATCCCTATGTGGACACCAGATGGCCACCACAAGATGGCCAGCAGGGGAGGGAAGTTGTGGGCAATCAGGCCTGCAGGGGAGGACAGTTAGGGGTGACCAGGCCTGCAGGGGAGGGCAGTTAGGGACGACCAGGCCAGCAGGGGAGGGCAGTTAGGGGCAACCAGGCTGGCAAGAGAGGGCAGTTAGGGGTGACCAGGCCAGTAGGGGAGGGAAGTTGGGGGTGACCAGGCCAGCAAGAGAGGGCAGTTAGGGGTGACCAGGCCAGGAGGGGAGGGCAGTTGGGAGTGACCAGGCTGGCAAGGGAGGGCAGTTAAGGGCAATTGGGCCAGCAGGGGAGCAGTTAGGTGTCGATCAGGCTGGCAGGGGAGTGGTTAGGTGGTGATCAGGCTGGCAGGCAGAAGTGGTTAGGGGCAATCAGGCAAGCAGGCAGGCGAGTGGTTGGGAGCCAGCAGTCCTGAATTGTGAGAGGGATGCCCAGCTGCCCACCAGGATCAGGCCTAAATGGGCAGTCGGACATCCCCCGAGGGGTCCCAGATTCGAGAGGGTGCAGGCTGGGCTGAGGGACACACACAAACCTCCCATGCACGAATTTCGTGCACCGGGCCTCTAGTCAAAGCATAATATGCTAATGATATGCTAAAGCTGCTCAACCACTCACTATGACATGCACTGACCACCAGGGAGCAGACAGTTAACCAGTTGACCAATTGCTATGACGTGCACTAACCTCAGGGGGCAGATGCGCCTACTGGTAGGTTAGCTTGCTGCTGGGATCCGGTCGATTGGCACCGAGCGAGACAGGTTGGACATGCCCTGGAGCCCTCCTGCAGTCCCTCTCTGGCTGGCCTACCTCCCACATCCCTCCCCAGCCCCAATCATGCACCAGTGGGGTCCCTCGGCCTGGCCTGTGCCCTCTTGCAATCCGGGATCCCATGGGGGATGTCGGAGAGCCGGTTTTTGCCTGATCCCGCAGGCCAGGCCAAGGGACCCCACTGGTGCGTGAATTTGTGTACCGGGCCTCTAGTGTTATTATAGATGCAAAAAGACAGAAAGGCTCAGTTAAGGTAAATGTTGACCTTGTCAGTAAGGATACAGGCCTAGGATGTAACTACCCACCGTAACTGCTTTTAGTTAAAAGTTTCATTTCAGACCATCCTTTGTGGTTATTTTAGGTCTTTAAGTTTGCAAGACTGCCATGCAGGCCTTCCCTGAGCTTTTCAGGTTAGCATGTGGCCCTTTTCATCCACATGCCCTTGACCAGAATCGAACCCGGGACCCTTCAGTCTGTAGGCCGATGCTCTATCCACTGAGCCAAACCAGCTAGGGCAGAAAAATGGTAGATTTTATAACAGAGAAAAAAGTAGAAAAGAAATGAGCTCTCATTATAAATATAACATGCCGTCTATCTATAGTGAGGTAGAGAACTGAGTGCCAACCTGAGGGTTAAGAAGGCAATTCAAGCGGCTGCATTCAGCATGCTGCCGTCTCTCGGGACCAAGGTTGCTCAGGAAATGAAAAAGGCGCCGGAATCATTGGAGAAGTATGCCTCAGGTTTTTATTTTTTGGCTTATTTGTTTTTAATCTGATCAGGAGCAGTAAAGAAGGAAAAGAAAATAAAGAAGACAGGCAGGTTGATTTAGGGGAGAGTGTTCCTTAGAACAGTGGCACATTCCCAGGCCCACCCCAGAGGGTCTGAACCGGAAACCCGAGGCGTGGGGCCCTGGACGTCACTTCCCCAAGCCCTCCAGGTAATTAGGGTGCCCACTTCGGTTGGGGACCCAGAGCCTTGGGAGAAAGGCTGAGATATCAGGGGGCTGCCTAGAAACAGAGAAGGAGCTGAGGCTGAGCCAGTGAGGAAATGAAGAGGATCCATTTTGAACCATAATTCCCTTGGATTTCAGCTTGCAAAGTAAAGTCAGATTCTCTTTAATCTAACATGCTTGGATGCTGGCTCTTTTGTGATCTTATCGGAATGGTTGATGGAAGCTTTTTACACACCCAGCTTAAGTCAGACAATTGTAAAATGACATCAATTTTAAGATACGTCCAGATAACATCAAATCTGGATGCATTAAGGTGAGCGGGTAAAAGCTGTGCATTGCAGGATAAATAAATTAGGGTAATTTTCAGACTTCACAGTTAGCCTGCTGTATCCAAGCAATTGCGGATCAAAATATTTGGAAAAACAAGGTTATGTTGCTGTGACATGTACTGTTTATATATAAAAAATCTACTGATGGAAAGGAAAAGACTAGGGGTTTTGAGATATGGTTTGATCTAGAGGCACATGCTGCTGCTGCTTCTTCCTCTCCTCCTCCTCCTCCTCCTCTTCCTTCCCTCCTCCTTCTCCTCCTCCTCCTTCTCCTTCTACTCCTCCTCCCCTCTCCTCCTCCTCCTCCTCCCTTCTTCCCCTCCTCCTCCTCCTCCTCCTCCTCCTCCCCTCTCCTCCTCCTCCTCCTCCCCTTTTCTCCTCCTCCTCCTCCTCCTCCTCTTCTTCTCATTCTTTCCCAAAGCCTCCACATAGGTGTACATCTCTTTCCATAGTTTTTTCTGGATACCTAGGACTTTTGTTCCCCTATTTCTTTCTTTTTGATTTCCTTGCTTATCTACTTGAGAGGACATTTCACACCTGGGTAAGAGTAAGCAGACTGCATTTCCTCCACTCTCCTGCCTGCTACCGACACCTTCTTTTGGCTCTTTCCTTTTTTGTTGTGCAGCACAACTTCCTTCTTTCTGTCCAGCATGTCAAGCTCCATCCGGCCTCTGTGGCCTAGCCTCAGCTGCTCCCTCTGCCGGCATTGACTTGCCCTTGCCACCTTAGGGCTGACTTCATATCACATCAAGTGCCTTCTATGCAGCAGCTCCCCTGGCCACTCCACCTCAACCACATTCCCTGCCTTCCCTTGCCCTCTCCTACTTTCCTGTTCCCTTTTCCTTACGTTACTTACGGCTATCTTTCTCCTCCTTGTAATGTGTTTATTGGCTGCATCTGTTTCCTCCCAGTGGCTTATAAGTGCCAAGAGGCAGGGACCTTCCTTGCCTGTCTGGCTTTGGCTGGGTCCTCAGTGCTGGGTTCTGTGCCTGGAACATTAAAATTGCTCAATAAATGTCCTGTGGAATGAATGAATGGGAAGTGGGAAAAACAGGATCATCTACCTCATGGGATCGCTCATAAAACTGAATGAGAAAATGCACTTGAAATGCTTGGCTTGGGGCTTGCCACAGAGTGAGTGCCCGTGAATGGGAGGTGTTGAGACACTATTTCTGCTCTTGTCGTCGCTGTCCTGACCTCTGAGTGCCTTTCTCTACCCCGCTGTCACTTGGGTGGAAATGGCTCCCAGGCCAGGACCCAGCTGAAAAGTGGGAAAGTCCCTGGGCCTGCCAGCTGGCCCTTTCATTGCCTCCGAGCTGCAGAAAGTGGGTCGTGTGATTTATTTCCCTCAGGGAATGGCGCTCATTGGTAGCTTTGCCCTTGAAAAGTCTCCTGGGTGAGGTTTGAACTAAATGTGAGGAGCTCACATGGTCTGGATTTGATTTTCAAGGTCTTCAGAGACCAGCAAAAGTCTCATCACTTCAATGGCCAAATGAAAGCACCGGAAGCCAAAGCGGGAAGGTGATTAGCAAAAAGGCTGGGTCTTTCTCCCCTAAAAATTTAGACTTTCCTGAAAGAGCTTTTTCTTTGAGAGAAATCCTTTTCTCCAAGAGTCCATTCCCAGAGTTTCTTGAGCTAAGACAAGTACAGTACCATCCTTAGCCCTGAGTCTCCAGGGCCCTGCCCTAGGTGGGGTCCCGAAGACCAAGGGATGTGCCTGTGGAGCCGGTGGTCTCCTTCTAGACTGTGATCTGCAATTTCCCCGTCCAAATAGCTGAGTCACCTCCAGGGCCTGTGTAGGTCATTTGCCCGGGTTCTTCCTCTTGCATGAAGGTGACATATGATGCCACATGAGCAAGAAACAAGCCAAGGTACTAGCTGCGAATGAAAGAGATCGGAAATGGGTGTGAGAGGAAGGAGATGATGAATTCAGTTAAGAACTTGGAAGCAGCTGGAACTTCAGGGACTTCTTGATTAGTCTTTTTGGAAGTCTGGACTGGATCTCGAAGAGGGCTCTGTGACCCATTGGCCTTGAACCTCCCTTTCAGTGTAGCATGGCGGGCATCTTATTATCTGTCACAAGGTAACAAGGCCCCGTGTTGTCGGGTGGAAGCTGGGCATAACAGGAGGACATGGTGGATGTGAATGGCTCAAGGGGTGGGCCAGTTAGGTACCATTATGTGCCTCCGAAGACCCTTGCAGCCTCACCTGTGTCCTTGACCCTCAGCATTTGCTGCATCTGAGCCAGAGCCCAAGCTAACAGTGAACCAGGTGTGATTTCCATCCTTGAGTTGCTCCCAGCCCACCATTCACTCATTTTGTTAATTAATGAATACCCCGTTACATCACGTATAGAAAACTTTTCGTCTCAGATGGTCACCCTTTCGCCGCTCAGTGTGAACTTGACCTTACTTGCTCTACTTGCTATCAGGCAAGATGCCAATTTAACTGCATCCTAAATCTGAGGACAAAATAGAACGGATGTTTGGAATATGTATGATCTCTGTTACTATAGCCCAGAGGCAACAATCATTGAGAAATGGGTATTTCATTCTGCCAGACGTTGTACACTAGGACCCAGAGGCTCAGCTGGCTGCCACAGCAGCTAGCATTCACCTTGACTGGCATCCCAGTCAAGCTACCTAAGGTCATGGGTGATAGAAAAACCAGACTTTGGGTCAAGACAGCTCTGGGTTTGGATTCTCACTCTGTCAATTACATACTCATGCATCAGTGGGGGTGTGTGTGTATGTGTGCACACATACACACATTTATAGAGTAAACCAGTGCCCCAGTGCACGGATTTGTGCACATTGAAAGGAAATTAATGAGAAGGAATATTTTAATATTGCTATTCGCCCTTTCTCTATAATAGAAGTGTCAACCAAATTCACGATCGACAATGACAGATTGAAACACACGCATGCGATTGGCGCCAGCGAGAGCTTTATATGTATTGCGCATGCACGAGTCAACTTAGCCTTTTATATATAGAGAATAAACTTGCTTAATTAGACCTGCTTTCTGATGTAGCTAAACTTTTTCCAGCCCAATGAAGCACCCCAACTTCTCTTTCAGGTAATTGTCAGCAACACAGCAGTAAATATCAACATGAAGCAGATTAATATTGTAGATCACGCAGGGAGAACAAAGGATAAAATATTTAACTGCATCAGTGTTTGACTATTTTCTGTGCAGTGAGAAAATCTGAAGTCATTTTTAAGTTCCACCATTCCTTACTTCTTTTCAGTCAGGTCAAGTTTCTAAATTTTCTAAATCTCCATTTTCCGGCTAATGAAAAGAAAATATGATTCTACCAAGTCTCCTATCTACCTACTCCAGGACTTCTGTGAGGATCAAATGAGATGAGGCATGGGAAAATGCTTCACAGACATTTGGTTAAAGTGTAAAATGTTTGCACCTGCCTATAAAGCAAATCGTGTTCCTGGGCTGAAGAAACCGCAAGGAGGCTAGTCACTAGGGAGAGGAAGCCAGGCATTGCTACGTGATGCCATTACCCGGCGCCCACAGTGAACGTTTCCATCCTGGGCTGGGCTGTGGGCCGCATTTTGCGCAATGGGGTTTCAGCAACATTAACTGCAATTTGGTGGGGTGACACTCTGGGGTGGCGGTGTGGCCTGTGTCCCACTAGGGGGAAGCTGAGTGTTGGTTTGTCAGCACCAGGTCTGTAGTGCCACTTCTTAAATGGCCAGTGGGCATCATGGCAGCTCCTACATTGAGCATCTGCCCTCTGGTGGTCAGTGCGCATCATAGCTACTGGTTGGACAACTGGCCGAACACTTAGGCTTTTATATATATAGACTAGAGGCCTGTTGTATGAAGATTTGTGCAAGAATAGGCCTTCCTTCACCTGGCTTCGCTACTGGCCGCCCGGGAGCCTGCAAGTCCTTGCTCCCAGCTGGAGCACCACTCCTGTAGCTCCCTCCACCCCCACCCTCCCTCTTATAGCAGGTGTCTCACCCCACCCAGCTGCTCCGTGCCTGCTTATGCAAATTAACCCACCATCTATGTTGGGTTAATTTGCATACCCACTCCTGGTTGGCTGATGAGTGTTGCAGAGGTATGGTCAACTTGCATATTTTCTTTTATTAGTGTAGATTTCCAGAAGTGGAGTTGTTGAGTCAAAGAATAAATGCATTTATAATTGACCAATTGCTTAACCAATTGCACCACACTTCCTACATTTGTTTGTGTAAGACTCTGTTGTATTTTATTCTTTTTTCCCCTTTATCCTCCATCTCCACTACCAGTTTATCCTTCATCTGTTTATTTAGATATATGTGTGCATGCTTTTAAATGATACACAAGATAATGGCACTCTACAGGGGTGGGCAAAAGTAGGCTTACAGTTGTTCCCCTGGAAAATAATACAATAATTAATAAATAATAATACAAGATTAAACTCTGTTTCGCATACTCACAACTGTAAACCTATTTTTGCCCACCCCTGTGTAATTTCCCTTTCTTCTGTTGAGATTGCAAACTGGCCTAGGTTCGATGGCTCCCTTTGCCAAAACCAACCTGGCAAAACTACAGATCTGTGAGAGGAGCTGGGATTTGAAGCACTAACAAAAGAACCTAAGCAGGGTCCTGCGAGGAAGAATGAAGCTGAACTCGGTGGGTGGCTGGGGGCTCAGAGAGGAGGCGGGCTGTGCCCTGGAGCCTTGCCTCTTTGCCCCGGAAGCCAGAGCTGAGGTGCTCACATCCAGATACCTTGCCGGGGTGAGGAATTGTTAAAGACAATACTAGTACAGGCTGCTCATCCATTCTTTCATTACTTCCTCCTCCACCGCACCCCAAAATCCCAGGGGTGGTTGATTGCAACCTCAGGATGCTGCTTCCTGCCAGTGTGGCTGCTTCCTGGGTGTTTCGTGAGGAAATCCTGACCAGAGCATCTACTGGGGGTGGGGGATGGGGGGCGGGGGAGACGGGGGAGATACCAAATAGCAATCTTCAAATCTAGGGCGCACCCCTTCCCCTCCGTGCAAACTTACCTGCGTGCACACACCCACGCCCACTAAAGGAAAGGAAATGTAGTTGACAGTTTACACCACCTGAAACAGAATCGTCAGAATATCGTCCTTTTTTTGCTCCTCCCCTCCCCTCTGCCATGTAAGAATGCAAATACCATTCTTAGTTTATAAGCTGTGCAAAACCAGGCAGCAGATAGATTTGGCCGACAGGCCATAGTTTGCCCATTCCTGGATGAGACTATATTGTCTAACATTTGATGGCTGTCTTAGGGAGAGGAACGTGTTTGCTGATGCTCACTTTCTTTTGGATAGGAAACACAATCATGGGGCTAAAAATCACGTATCGAGGAATCTTCCTCTCACGCATCTGTGCCCGCCCCATTCCCATGCTCGCCCTGCTTTCTCTCCGTAGGCAACCGTTTTAATGAACTTCTTGTGTGTCCTTTAAGGTTTATGGCAATAGCAGCAAATACGTGTTCACACTTCCACCCTTTCCTACATAAATGCAGCCCCTCTCCCCCATGCTGCCCTTCACCTTGTTCCTTTCCCTTGCTGCCCTCATTGAGATTTCCTGTCTGCCACAGAGAAAGACTCCCTCCGTACACAGACATATTCCATTTTGAGGTGTCATTGCTTATTTCATTAGTCTGCTCTACACGGATACTTGGGTTATTTCCAATCCAATTCAGAATAATGTGGCAATAAAACAATTTCCCAGGAATTGCTCTGCGTGTGCCTGTGTGCCTTCATAGAGCACTTTTCTAGAAGAGGGGTCGCTGAGCCAAAGGCCAAACACATGCATAATGTTGATGGACATGCCGATTGGTCCTCTGTGGGCATTTTGCCCTCCCACAGCTCCCGTCTCCCTTCCCCCCACAGCCTTGCCGACAGGGCAGGCTGTCACTCTTTGGGATTTTTATCTATTCTGGTCCATATAAATGATATTTCAGTGGAGTTTTAATTTGCATTTCTCTTATTATGTGTGCCCGTGACACAAGCAGGACTCTTGCCAGCAAAGGAAGCGTCTTTATGACGAATTAGAAAAAGGCAGTCCTTCTGGGAGATGAGTGACAGAAGGCACCGCCTCTGGGTCACGCCTGGGTTAAAGCCCAGCTCCCACCTGCGCCCCCAAGCAGGGACCCACGCCCAGCTGCCCTGATGGTGATTGTTCAAGGAGCAGGCGCAGGTGGGACTGTCCCAGTGGAACCTGGGTGACAGGGGGCCAGTAGCAAGCAGCTACGTCATTTATGGGTCTCAGTGCAGAGTGGAAAGCGGGGCCCTCGGTTATGCTGAATTTCAAGATGGCTAGGACATGGCATGCAAGAGGTGCAATACCCTTCTGAACTCAGGCCTGCGGGACTCACAGCCTAGGAAGCTGGCCCAGGTGAGGGGATAATGCCCTGGGATCCAGCTGCTGGCCAGCAATACCTGCACCCACCTCCCCCGGACTGGCAACACAGGAGAATACTACACGTGGAGGTGTGAATCATAGCTCCCCAAACATCAAGACCAAGGCTCTGTTTTCCCCCAACAGGCCAGCAGGAGCTGCTCTCGCCCAGGGAAGGAGCAGCCACAGCTGGGCTTCACCGGTGCTGGTACGTCTCTCAGTTCTCCAATAAGCCCAAAGCTGTTGCCAATGAGATGAGGGGAGAAAGGCTCAGGGAGGTGGTGCCGGCGGATTTGACTCAGCCAGTCTGACTTGAGTCTGGAACCCCTTACACTACATTGCCTTGTACCAGTTTGTTCTCACACCAAGGCAGGCAGACACACACACACACACACACTCTCTCACATATACTCACATGCACACATACGCACACGCACACACCCACACACACACTCTCACACACATTCACACTCACACACACTCATACACACACACACACACTCATACACACATACACACTCATACACACACACACACACACACTCATACACAGACACCAAGACTCACACACACACTAATACACAAACACTCTCACACATACCCATACACACACATTCACACTCTCACACACACACTCACACATATACACACACACACATATATGTGTGCGCGCACACACACACACCCCCATACAGATTCTCACCCACATACAAGGCAGGCAGACACACACACACACTCACACACACACACACACACATACTCTCTCTCACACACATTCACACTCACACACACTCACATTCATGCACACACACTTACACACACACTCATACACAGACACCAAGACTCACACACACACTAATACACAAACACTCTCACACATACCCATACACACACACTCACACTCTCAAACACACACTCACACATATACACACACACACATATATGTGTGCACACACACACACACACCCATACAGATTCTCACCCACATACAAGGCAGGCAGACACACACACACACTCACACACACACACACACACACACACATGCTCACATATACATTCACACTCACACTCACACACACTCACACTCATGCACACACACTCACACACACACTCATACACAGACACCAAGACTGACACACACACTAATACACAAACACTCTCACACATACCCATACACACACACTCACACTCACACACACACTCACACATATACACACACACACACATGTGTGCGCGCACACACACACACACCCATACAGATTCTCACACACACACAAGGCAGGCAGACACACACACACACACACTCACACATACATACACACACACATACACACACACACACACATGCTCACACATACATTCACACTCACACACTCACACACTCACACACTCACACTCACACACACAGTTTGCCGATGAACTAATTGCTTTATTTAGAAGAAACCCTGGGAGTGTAGCCGTCGCGGCTAAGCAGGAAGCGGGACTTGGAGAACAGTGGGGCCGGGGACATCTCCTGCCACCCAAGGAAGAGGGGAAAAGGCACCAGGCCACATGCCTCGGAGCTTCCCATTCTGGAAGGAAGGCTTCTCTCTGGGGGTCGAGGGGCTCCTGGCTTGTCTCTGGGATAGGAGAGGGATGTTTCCTTCATTTCTGGGAACTACCCAGGGTGGGATAGGGGAGGGGGCCAGTGAGGGAAACTCAGCGTGGGCGGCGAGGCCTCCAGGGTGCGGGACCCTCAGCACCGATGGCCCTTCCCAGGGCAATACTTGTTGTGGTAGAATTGGTACTGTTTCTTGTAGGTGTTCCGGTTTCTTGCAAAACAGAAAGCAGCTGTTTTATCACATTGACACAGCTGCCTGCGACAGTAATGCTGCTTCCCTGAAATCACAAGAACATAAAACTGGCTGAGGGTTTGGTAATATTTGATGGCGCCTGTGGGAAAGGCACAGCCCCTGTCCTCCAGAGGCGCCTAGTCCGAGGCTAGCACCTATGATCCGGGTATTTCTGATGGGAAGACAGAGCTCCTTGTCCTCGGAAGCGAGCGCCCAGTCTGAGGGGGACACCAGCCCCAGCACTGGGAGACTCTTCCTGACAGCCACTGTTTCTTTCTTCTTCCCAACAGATGTGTCCAGGTGCAAAGCCCCAGCCCCTAGGGCCTGGGAATGGGATGTGATTGGTGCAAACCAGTCATGCTCGTTCCTTTTTCCTTTCAGTGATTGGTCTCTGGGAGCATGTGACCTTGTTGTGGCCAATGAGCCCCAGGGGAAGTCTCCTGGGGGCTGTGGGAAGGCTTAATTTCCTCCCCCAAAAAGAGATGTCCAAGGGGGAGAGCCTCATCTATAGGGTAAGGCCATGATGTTGGAGTGGCACCAGCCATCTTGGCATCACATGGCCAAGGTCAGGGAGCAGAAGGTGGGGAAAAGGCTGGGTCCCTGACCACACAGTTGAGAAGCTGCCCTGCCCTGGCACTGCCCTCTGCCAGACCAGTCAGACTTCCCCATTATCCAAGCCTCTTGTAGTTGGGCATCTCACTGCTTACAACCCAAAGTCTGCTAAAATACATGGCCCTATGGAGAGGTCATGACAAGGAGACATCATTTCTGATCTTAAAGAGCTCAGGGTGTTGGGGAGAGGCGATGCTTTCTCAAAATCCCACCAGCGGGTCTGCTGTCTGGGGGCACTGGGCAAACCCTTTCACTGACCACCCAGCTCTCTCCTACCCTTCAGAGCCAAACGTGCTCCGGGATGTCTTGACTTCATGTCCTGCCCTGCCCCCCCTAACCTGGATTTGCCCTCACACTCCATGGCAACAGACCCAGTGAGGTCCTTGGTGGCCTTCCTGCCTCTAAATCCGAAGAGCCTTGTCAGCCCTTATCCTGGAGACTTGGTGTTAAATTGGCTGCTGTCCACTCCTTGACCTTCTCTCTCAGCTCTCCTCTCCCTCTCTGACAAGCCCTCCTCTCTCTTCTTTCTAGGCCTTTAGACATCAAATGGGTGAGCATATCCCACTCTCAACTCTCTGCTGTGACTCCTGAACCCGTGCCTCGTCCAGACCCCTCCCTGGAGCTGCCCGTCCCGGCATCCAGCTACCTGCTTCGCGTCTCCCTGGGTGTTCTGGAAGCCTCTTAAACATGTCTACACAGAACTCCTCCTCCCTTCACCCACCAGGACCACCTCCTGTTCCATCTACGGGATCATATACCCACCCAATAGCTCCCTATCCTTCTACCCAGTCAATCACCAAGCTCTGCTGATTCTACCTGAAATGTCACTCTCTGTCTTTCCCCATCAAGACTACCATTGTCATATGTCCAATGGTAATGGTCTTCTCACTGCTGCCCTGCCCCCCAGTTCCAGCAGTCTCCACCCACCTTGGGTGAATCCTCCGAAATGCAAATCTGTTCATGCCACTCCTTTGCTCAAGAGCTCCATACTGCTCTAGGACAAAATCTAAATACAACATGGCCTTGGGCTTGGCCTGGCCCCTCCCTGTTCCTTCAGCCTCATCTCTCACCACTCCCTCTCCTTCAGGCTCACAGAACCATTCCAGCTCCCTTGGGGCCCTTTAACCCTGCTGTAGGAAGGGCCCCAACCCTCCTCTCCTCTGGTGCCTGCACAGCCTTAAAGACTCAGGTTGGATGTCAGGAGCTTCCCTGGACCACAGCCTGTGCTCAGGGCCCTGCCCTTTGGCTTATGGGAATCTCCCATCTAGTGTTTTCCTTTTCTTTACTTCCCACTCATCTATGAGCTCTCAGAGGCAGGGACACTGTCCCTTTGTATTTCTTCATCTTTTTTGTTTTTGTTAATCATCCCCTGAGGATATTTTCACATTGAGTTTTAGAGAGAGTGGATGGGAGCGGGGGAGGTACACACAGAGAGAAACATCGATGTGAGAGAGACACATGGATTGGTTGCCTCCCGCACGCACCCAACTGGGGGTTGGGGATTGAGCCTGCAACAGAGGTATGTGCTGCTGGAATTGAACCCCCGGCCGATGCTCTATCCACTGAGCCAAATGGGCCAGGGCATCCCTTTGTATTTCTACCTCTGGTGCTCAGCTCAGTGCCCGTCAAAGAGGACACTCAGTAAGAGAAACCAAGGAGACTGGGTGAAGTTGTAGGACGTCCTTACCACAGACGATTTGGCCCTTTCGGTAAGCAAAGTTGTAGTTCAGAAACTTGGTGCCACATCCCCGCTTCTGCAGACGGCTGTAGCAACAGTCATGTGCAGCGCAGCACCTGCGGCGAGGAGATGTGATTGGGGCTGTTCCCCACAGCCCCAGGGAGCCTGGTCCCCTGTGGTCTTGCCCCTTGCCTCTGCGCAGAGACACCATGACCTTGCAAATGGTCTAGAGCAGAGTTTCCAACATGCTGGCTGCTTTTCCAGCTAGGACCTTCTGGGGTTGTGTGACGATGGGCACCAACCCTGCCCTGGCAGCTCCTAGCCCTGCGGGGGCCACGAGTGGGCAGAGGGAGGGGAGGGCTGGGGTGGCCTCACCGATCCGTTGCATCTTTGGGGGATCCTCGGCCGCCTATGCCACAGTAGCAACCATAGAAGGCAAAACTGGACACAGCGTGCTTTCCTGTGGCTAACCGAATCATTTTCTGGAAATCCAGCAAACTCCCTTGGGTCTGCAGCAGGCCTGGAAGGACATCGCCTGGTGATGGGGCCGGAGGCCCTGTGTCCTCCTTCTCTGTCCCTCTCTGCTACTCGCCCTCCCACTAGGGCCTCTCTCCCACCCCCTGAGAGAGGGCCTGTGGAAATGGGAAGGAAAGCTGGGGCTAAGGGTGCTTTCATCTTGGGCTGCCCCCTTTGTGGCCAGAGGTCAGGGTTCGCTCTTACCAAAGGCCATGGTCAAGGCCAACAACAGAAGGGTCTTCATGGGGACAGTCCCTTGTGTGAGAAATGCAGATGGATTGGCCTAGACTCCTCTCCCAGGTGGTCCCAGCTTCTGCCCTGGCCCCTGCTCAGCAACCCTGGAGAAAGGAACCTTCAAGGGAACACACAGACATGCTCCTCGATCAAGGATGACTACCTTCATCACAGACGAGCGCACAAGGAGTGTGCACACACAGGGCCTCCTGACCCTTCCCAGCTCTGTTTGACTATTTTCACACACATGCAGGCCTCAGACCCAAGGAGACCCCCACACAGTATGCTCAGGAGATGTCCGTGCTCCCCATCAGACTGAGAGTTTCTGGAGGTTGCAACCAGGTCATCCCAACCAACTCGGAGATTCCCAAGGTCATAGGTTGTGCACCTCTCCCCAACCCCCATTAGACATAGCTTACTTGTTCCAACCGGATTCAAGGCTTGGGATTTCCATCTATGAAGTCCAATCTCTAACATTTTTTTCCAAAACTAAAGCATAGCACCCTCCCTTTGCAAGACTTTCCAACCCCTTACGCATATACACATGCACAAATGCATATATAGTCACACACATATGCATGCATATACACACTCCCGAGCTCACCCGCTAATGCAGACCTTTCATACAATCACTCACATACCCACACAACACACTGTGCACATCCCCCCAAATCATGTGCATGCATGTTTATGTTCATGTATGCAATATACACATGCATAAACACACATGGACACATATACACAACCAGCCACTCTCAAAGGCAGCCATTGAGCAGGGCCCATACTCCTGACAGGGCATGAATTTGGGGGTATTACCTCTCAGAGAAGGCCGGCGTTGCTAGCTCCAAGTGCTGGTCTTGTTTACTCTGAACTTCAGCTCCCCTTAAATAGCTGCCCCCTTGGGAAGGATGGGAGTCGGTGGGTGTGCAAACAGGGTGGGAGTGCCTCCAGTGAGTGGACTCCAAGTTTGGCATGCCTATAGCCCTGAGCAATCCCCTTTTCTTCCGCTCCTTAGCAGCACAGAGCTGAGGATGGAAAAACCCTATGTGCTGCTGGGGGATGCCAAATGCGTGGATAACTTTGTAATCTTTCCCAGGGGCCTCATTCCTGACTTGAGTCCATTCCCGTAACGGGCGCTGGGTGTGAGCACCAGTCGCCTCCCTGGAACCCGGTCAGGGGAGAGCAGGGGCGCCCCTGCTGCAGGCTGTGGCTCATCTGCATGGCAGCAGGCCCATCGCCAGGGTGAGGATTGCTCCTTTCTTCGTCTGAATCTGGCATTTGGTATAGGAATGGGGGCATTTATTGTTATTCATTCATTCCATCAATCATTCATTCACAGGAAGTACATACTCAACCTCTACAAAATGACAGGACCCATGTGAGCTTCTGCGGGGGGTGGTCGGGTGTGTGAGGACTTGTTCTGCCCTCCCACCCGACCCGGGGCCCCAGCAGGGAAAGGGGTGCAGTGAAGCAGATGGTCCCTTCCTATTGACTTGGACCAGTGCCTCCACCTACTCTTCTTGTTCCTCTTTCTTTTTCTTCTTCTTCTCCTCTCCCCTCGCCACCCCCCTCCTCCCCCTCACCCCCCCCTTCCCCAGCTCTTCCTACTCCTCCTTCTCTTTTTCCTCCTCCTCCTCCTCCTCCTCCCCTCCTGGAAAAAGCCAGAGCCTGCCCTGGAGTTCACCCTAAAGTGCTGCCTCCACCTTATCCCAGTCCTCACCTGTTCGGAGACGGAACTGACGGCTGCTTCTCAGATCTATTGTTCTTTCTTCTTCATGGGTGACTCCAGCTTTAATTCCTAAAGCAAATATCTTCTCCCCCGCCCTCCAAGACAGGCTCAGAATTGAGCTTGCAGGGCCTTCCGTAAACACTCCCTGACACCAGCCCCAAAATAGCCAGCGTGGCAGAGGCCGGTGCTCATAAACACTCCACCTGCACCCCCTTCCCCAGGTGCCCCTCCAGGTGCGCAGGCCCAGGGGCCTGGCTCCGGTTAGAGCATCTGAGCAGTGGTACCAGGGGACCTTTCCCGGTCCCTCGTGCTGGGACCAGAAGAGGCAGCAGGTTGGATCCCTGAGTCAGGGCAGGAGAAAACCCACCCGGGGGAGACCCACAGACCCTCATGGGACTTAGGAAGAAGGACATGTTCTTGTCAGTCACTGGTCACTGAGATTGGTGGTGACTGCAGCAGAACCTCATCTATGCTAACAGCCTTCGAGGCAGCGTTAACTTGGGAGATGCAATTTAGTTCAAATGCTAGACCTGTGTGAGGGTGAACCGAGGCCCCCTGGCCAAGTCCTAAATGGAAGTCCTAACTTCCAGTATCTCGGAGTGTAACCTTATCTGAAAACAGGCCTTTGAAGATGTGTTTAGTTAAGATAAAGTTATTAGGCCGAATCCACAAGTACTGGTGTCTTTGCAAAAAGGGAACATTTGGGCACAGATACACGCAGCGAGAACACCATGTGAAGATGGAGGCTGAGATCAGCGAGGCTTCTATAAGCCAAGAAACGCTGGAGGTGGTGGGAAACCCTGGCGGCTAGGGGAGAAAATGGAACAGATTCTCTCTCAGGGCCCTCGGAGGAACCGGCCACGCCCGCACCTTGATCTCAGACTTCTGGCCTCAAGAACGATGAAGCAACACATCTCGCCATTTAAGCCACTCATTTGGTGGGACTTGTGCCTAGCAGACCCATGCACCCTCCAGGGATCTCTGTCCGCCAGGGATTTTCGCTCTCATAGCTGTTTGCTTTAGCCTAAGTCAGGGTTCAGAGGGGAGGGGCTAGGGTAGACCTTCGTTTTTTGTTGAGCACCGCAGTTTTGGAACATGGTCATGTCTGCAATAGGCAAACTGCCTCCCCGACAGCCCCGATCCTGGAGGGCCCTGGCACTGCGTCCAGGCCACAGCACTCACGGACTTTGCTGGCAGCCCACGTGGCCGCTCTTGTCCCATCTTTTTAGGGTTTCCCCCATAAGAATTCAAAGTCCATGATTTGGTTTCTTGACAGCATCCTTCACCCAAGGACTAATTTAAGCACTTGAAGTACATCAATGGACAAAATAAACCACCTGTATTCAAGGTGTGCCTTTTTAGTGGAGAAGGACAAAGAATAAACAAAAGACACAAAAATTAAATTATATAGCCAGCCTGTTGGGTGAAGATAATGCAATGAACAGAAGCAATAGAGATGGAGAAGGGGTGGCAAGAGGGAGTGGGTGCTGGGGTTCTTGTCCCAGCATTATGAAGGGTTCAGCATTCTGGAGAAAGGAGCTGATGCATAGATGATTAAGAAGGAGTCCAAAGACGAAAGATAATTTTGAAAGGCATTGGGGGTCAGAGGAGCTTCAGCTAAAGGAACTGAAGACTACCCCTTATCTAAGGACCCCATGCTATTTATTAACACAATTTGTCCTAAGGCAAGGTGGAGACATACACTTCAAAGGGTAAGGTTTTAAAGGGTAGGGCACAGAAGCATTGTCAGTTTGGCGAATAGCCTACAGCTGTTCAGGTGTTTGGCCAACAGGAGGCAATAATATGCAGATTTAAGATGCTCTGAGCTGTCTGGCAGCGAAACAATCCTGTTCAGGTTTGGGGGAAGTGCCCTTTAGCCGTTCCAACAGGTAAACTACATATGTGGCTCAGCCCTTGTTGAGCCTCCCAAGTCCCATCAACCTTTTGATGGAACTCTTGTAATTATTGCATGCTGGAATTGGTTCCCGGCAAGTGGGTGAAGGTGGGTTCAATTTTACATAGGGTGGATGTTCTCAGATGAAAAGTGCTTTGAGCATTGTCAGTGTTCAGAAAAAACAATTTTTTTTTAAATTATTCATACTTAAAAGACTCAGCCTTGTGGCAGTGGTTCTTTTCCATCTCCGGATTATGGCTGAAATTTTTGCTACTACTTCTTATTTTAGGTATGAGGAAAAATTACTCATTTCTCTCTTTTGAAAAAACTTATCACCTCATTTTGAAACACACATTTACAGGAAATTTGCAGCGGCACATTCTTGTATTCCCCGGGAGTTCCAGCTTCCCTGAATGTTAACATCCCACGTGTAGTCATGATACATGATAGGAACCAGCAAATGGACACTATTAACTCATCTACAGACCTTCTTGGAGTGTCAGTAGTTTTCCTACGAATGTGTTTTTTTCTGGCCCATGATCCAATCCAGGATGCCACATCGCTCCTTAGTCTTTCTTTGCTTTTTGTGACCTTCAAACTTTTTGAAGAGCACTGCTTGGGTGTTTCTAGAATGTTCCTCAGTTGGGTTTATCTGGTGTTTTCTCATAACCAGATTGAGGGTATGCGTTTTGGGCAAGACTATCACAGAAGTGACAGTGGCCTCTCTCAGGGAAATGGATCAATGGTCCATGATATCGATAGGTCATTACTTCTGATGTTCACCTTGATCACTTGGTAAGGTGGTGTCTGCCAGGTATCCCCCTGGAAAATTACTATTTTTCCTTTTGTAATTAGTACGTATCTTGGGGGGGGAGAAGTTACTCTGAAACCATGCAAGTGTTCCATTTTTGTCAAATGCTCCTTGTATTTCTGCTCACTGCAACAATTATTACTATTGTTTTTTATTTCTCGCCTTTGACATTAAGAATTTAAATTCTTACTGTAGGTAAGAGCTTTTTTTGTATTTATTTATTCAAATAATTATTTATATTAGTATGTGCTCATTATTTTCATCTAAGGAGTGTAAGTCAATACCATCATTATTTATTTCCTTGCTCAAATTGTCCCATCTTGGCCTTGGAGAGCACCTTTATGTTGACAGCTATGTATGTCCTTTTGGCACGCCCTTGTCTTCATTTTCTTCTTAGCATTTTCTTACTTTTTGGCATTACAAAATGCCCCAGGCTATCTTGTATTTTAACTTTCCAATCATACATTTCTCCTAGGATCCCTGGTTCTTTTCTTTTCTCCACCTCCTTCTTTCCTCTCTCCCTTCCTTCCTCCCTCCCTCCCTCCTTTCCTTCCTTTTTTTTTTTTTTTTTTTGAGAATGGTATTTAGAAACAAACATCTGGGAGATAGGATGCTTACTGTTACTGGGATGTCACTGCTTCTGCCCTTCTAAACAGTCAAAGCTGGGAAACACACACCCACACATTCAAAGTGATCACCAAACCCAAGGTCATCTAGACTTTCTCCTATGTTATCTTTCAGGAGTTTTATAGCTTCCTATTTCACATTGGGGTCTATGATCCGTTTTGAGTTAATTTTGTGAAGCATGTAAGGTCTGTGTCTAGATTTGTTATTATTATTTTTTTTTGGTAGATGTTCTTTATCAAGCTGAGGAAATGCCCTTCTAGTCCTAGTTGGCTGAGAGATTTTACCATGAATAAGTATTGGATTTTGTCAAATGCTTTTTCTGCATCTATGGTTATGATCATATGATTTTTTTCCTTTAACATATTGATGGGACAGAAGACATTAATTGATTTTAAAATGTTGAACCAACTTTGCATGTCTGGAATAAATCCCTCTTGTTTGTAAGGCATAGTTCTTTATATACATTATGAGATGCAATTTGCTAATATTTTTGAGAACCTTTGTCCTTGTGTTCATGAGTGATGTCAGTCTGTAGTTTTCCTTTCTTGTAATCTCTCTTTTACAATTTATTTTGGTATCAGAGGAAGGCCAGCCTTGTAGAATGAATCAGGGAGAATTCCCTCTGCTTCTGTTTTCTGAAAGAATTTGTAAAGATTGGTATAATCTTTCCTTAAACATTTGGTAGAAATTACCAATGAAACCATCTGGACCTGGTGGTTTCTGTTTTGGAAAGTTATTATCAATTTAATTTCTTTAATAAATATTTCCCTATTCCAATGCTCTGTGTCTTCTGGTGTGAGTTCCTGTGTGAATGAATGGGAGCAGGGGTGAAATGTACATCATCCGTTTGCTGGCCTGGTGTTGAGGCGCAGGCGTGACTCTGGTGATGGAAGCTGTGGTGCTGTCTTCATGGTTTCAGGAGCAGCTTCCTGTTGTGGCAGAAGCAGCAGCTCCTTGGCAGACCAACTCTGTGACTCTGGGAAACCCAGCCTGCGTTTTCAGGACTCCCAGTGATTCTGTAGGATGCACTGCCCTTCGGTAAACATTTTTATTCTCAATGAGCTAGACCTCCACCCCTGAGTGGTGCCCTCGGGGAAGATTGATAGGGACATTCTAGACAGAGGCGGCTGTGAGCGATATGGCTGGGAACGGGAGGAAGTGAGAAGAGCCAGCTGGATGGAGCACAGAGAATGAAATGGAAGCTGGAGAGGTCAGAAGGGGTCAGATTGCTACAGGCCATCTGGCCTTCTTGGCTCAACCTGTGACACTGTGAAGCCATGTTGTTGAATATGAAATATTATTGGTCAGCCCTTATTTTCAATCAATTCAGTATTTGAGAGAGAGAGAGAGAGAGACAGAGAAAGAGAGAGAGAATGAGTAGTGGCAGGTTTAGGATAGATGCAGAAAGAACCTCATTTGGGGCATGGTTTTAAGGCCCAGAGGCAATCAGAGGCTAGTGTTGGCATAACCTTACGGGAGAGGCCAAGAGCCCTTTGGGAGCTGAATAAGCGAGTCTTTCATTGCAGCAGTGGCTCCATGTAATGACCCTCCGTGGGCAGTGCAGCTCCGTGGCTCCGTACGTCCCTTTGGGTTGGCTGCGTCTCACCGTTGCTCAGACTCCCTCTAGGATTTGATCCAGGGACACAAATAAAACCACCTTTTCATCTTTTCCAGAGAGCATACCTCATTCCGTTTTCCACTGAAAAAAAAACTGGCATCAGAATGGTCATCTCACATTCGCTCCCCCCCTGGCCTGCCTGCTGCCTCATGTCATAAATCTCTCGGCGTTATGAATGCGGGCCTCTCCTACCTGTTTGAAGCGGGTGGGGCCCGAAAGAATCCCTCTTTACACATATCTTATGTCAGAGGACCTCTCCTGGGGATAAGCCACCACCCTTCCTTCCCTTGGGAATAAGCCAGCCCACTGCTTGTTTATAAGGTGCTGCGTGCCTTCGGATATTGGTCTTTGTAGGTACATCTGTCCACCACACAAGTGGCTCTTCGACGTCCAGGGGCACTGCCAGCACAGAGCTGGGTCTCTCCCTGCAGATGGAGAGCCCCTCGAGAATGTGGAACGGTCTTCCCATCGGACCAGGAACTCACTGCATCTCCTACTTCTCTGTCACCCCAGGCCATGCTCCCGGGAGGTGTAAGCAACTTGCCCCTTCATTGCAAACCACCTGGAGCGGGCCAGACTCCAGAAGCTGAGCACAGAAGCCCTCTGCAGAGGGAAAGCTCTGTGAGCATCAAGTCCAGTCCCCCTTCCTCTCCTGATCTGACATGAAACTCCGAGGGGACTGGTTCTGAGCTGACCCGGTGAGGTGATTAGCAGCTGTGCGTGGTTCCTCAGCACACAGCACCGGGCCTGTAGAAGGGCGGGCTCCATCCGTGTGTGCTGAGTGAATAAATGAGTGAAGGAGTGGTAAATATGTGGGGCCAGGGGCCCATCCCAGACACCCGGTAGGAGGGCCACAAGAGGAATTCTAGGCCCCACCTCTGGGAGGCTCTGAGCTGATTGACTGCTAGATGAGCGGCGTGTCTGGGACGTGATCGGCTCATAACCGGACAGAATGGTGGTCTAATCTCAGGACCTGCAGCTGAGAAGGTCCAGGTAAGGTCCTGGGAAAAGCCTGTTCATGGTTTCTTGACGAGTTTGTGTTGGGTTGAAATCAACAGTGTGGTTTGCTCACACAAATAGGGGCTCTGGTTTGTGCTGGCTCCTGTTCCGTCATTTCCTTCGTTGGCTTTCTGAACCCACTCAACTGCAGCGAGGTCTTCTCTGGCTACAGGTTGGAGCCAAGGCCTTCTGAGGCCTAGTGTCCCCGAGGCCACCTGGGGTCCGTGGAGATGGGTCAGAGGTGTGGGAACAAGCTGGAACAAGCTGGGCTCAGCGTCCTGGGGTACCCAGCCTTCCCAGGCTTGGCCACTGGGCCCGGAACTGGACTTCCCCCTTGGCTTTGAGACATGAAGCCTGGCAGCGGAAGGCTGACGCCTCATCTCAACACTGCTCAATGGACCATTGAGGGATGAGCATGGGGGAGGGGAGATGCAGTTGGAAACTGGAAACCCTTGCCCTGGGGAAGGAAGGAAGGGGCCCTGATTGGGAATGAATGTGCCTAGAATAAAAATAAAGAATGCAGAGTGGGAAGGGCCCCTCGTGCGGATGAGCTCAGTCATGGAATTTGCAGATCAGGAGGCCGAAGCTCAGAGAATTCACAGCAGAGCTGGGACGCCACCCTCCTCCCAGCCTTTGCACCAGGTCCCGGCCACCTGGGAACATGACGTTTGTACAGTCAACCACCTCCCTCTCACTGTGTTTGCCACTTGGCTTAAAACTCTCCTTCAAGCCAGAAGCACATCCTTATAACTCCAAAGAAGCCATTGTCTGGGCAACCCCAGCAGTGACCTCCACAGCCTCAGGAACATACAATGCACTTGGGGAAAAGCCGGCCCACTGCTGTTTTATAAGGTGCCGAGTGTCTGTGGCTTTTAGGATTTGTGTATCCAATCTGTGCACCACCCAGGGGCTTGTGCAAACACAAGTATTTGGTTGCCCTTTTAGATGCCATGGAGTGTTATTAACCTCCTTTTTTTTTTTTTTTAATTCTTACCTGAGGATATTTTTCCATTGATTTTTTTTAGAGAGAGTGGAAGAGAGAGGGAAAGACAGAGAGAAATATCGATGTGAGAGAAACACATGGATTGGTTGCGTCCAACATGCTCCCTGACCAGGGCCTGGGCGGGGGAGGAGCCTGCAGTCAAGGTCTCCGCCCTTGACTGGAATTGAACCCTTGGATCTGCAGGCGGATGCTCTATCCACCGAGCCAAAGCGGCTAGGGCTGTTATTAACCCTCTGTTGACTTGCATTCAGACACAAGAACTTCCAATCTCAGTCGACTCATTTCATTGAGCAAACAGGTCCAATGCCTTTGGAAACAGAAAATGAACGTGATTCAGAAAGTGCAGCGGAAGCATACATTTTAAAAAGATGGATTAGAAAAATAAACACAAAAAGCACTGATTCGCATTGTCATGGAATTAGACATTCTTCCCTCATTTAGATAAGAGATCACAGAAGGTGGGACAGGGACTTCTGGTCTTGCTACACCATGAGTCTGGACCACAGACCAGTAGCACGGGGATCACCAGGGAATTGTTAGAAATACATTAAAAAAAAAATCTCAGGACTCAAACCAGATGTGTGGTTACAATCTGCGTCTTACAAGATCCCAGGGTGACTTGTAGGCTCAGGAAGATTTGAGAAGCACTGCCCTAGAGCATGAGATCCAGTCAGATGGGAAATAGGATCTGAGGCAAGAAAGAGATTAAAACCTTTCCTGTGCTTGCATGGTAATCAAGAATGCAGCTAATCATGGGAAAGCAGTTACTGCAATAAAGTGTCTTTTTTTAAATTTAAATTAATAGGTTTTGGGGACAGTTTTATATTTACAGAAGAATTGTTCAGAATCCCAATCAGGACACACACAGTTACCCCTGTTATAAACATCTTGCATTAGTGTGGTATACTTCTTGCCATAAATGAATTAATATTGATACATTATTATTAACTAAAGTCCATAGTTTACATTAAGAGTGACACTTTGTCCATGGGTTTTGACAAATGATTAATGTCATGTATCTTACGGAAAAGTTTCACTGCCCTAAAACTCTCCTGGGCTGCACCTAGTCCTCTGTCCCCCCACCCTTCCCCCATCCCCTGCCCTCACACTGCTGGCAACCACTGATCTTTTTCCTGTCTCCATGGTTTTGCCTTTTCCAGAATGCCATGTCATTGGAATCACGTAGTATGTAGACCTTTCAGATTGGATTCTTTCACTTAGGACTATGCATTTAGGGTTCCTCAGTGTCTTTCTCTGGCTCGACAGCTCATGTCTTTTTGTCACTGAATCATATCTCACTGTATGCATGTGCCACAGTGTGTGTATCCACTCACCTATTGAAGGACCGGTTGGTTGCTTCCAGTTTGGGATGATTACAAATAAAGCTGCTGTAAACATTCAAGCGCAGGTTTTTGTGCACATGTAACTGCTCATCTCCGCTGAGTCAGTACCTAGGAGTCCAATTGCTGGGTGGGATGGTAAGACTCTACTTAGTGTAAGGAGCTGCCAGACATCTTCCAAGGTGGCTGCACCTTGCATTCCCAAGGCATGAGAATCCCTGTTGCTCCATATCTCCGCCAGCATTTGGTGTTGTCGGTGTTCTGGATTTTAGCCACCCAAATAGCGTGTAGTGGTTGTTTTCATTTGCAAGTCCCTGACGACAAATGGTTAGAGCGTCTTCTCAACTGTTTGTTTTTTTTAAACCATCTATATATCTTCTTAGGCGAGGTGTCTGCTCCAATCTTTTGCCTAATTCCTGATTGTTTGAGGGGAGTTCATTGTATGTTTTGGATACAAGTCCTTTTGCAAACACTTTCTGGTAGTCTGTGGCTTGTGTCTTTCACACAGCAGAAGTTTTTAACTTTAATGAAGTCCAACTTAACAAGCTCTGCCGCCGTGCCCCGCCCGTGCACATCCAGCAGTGTCATGGTGGTAGCCTCAGACAAGCCACAGGGGAGTTCTCACACAGTGGGAAACTGACAAGCTACAAATCAAGGTTTGTCTATTATTTTCTCTCAAAAGTCAGTTACCAAACATGTGCCAGCACGCCACTGCCTCCTGCTAACCTTCTACTGAATCGGGGGTTCGTCCGACTGTGACTTTACCAATGATTTCATTTTTGTGCAGCAGAGAAGTTTTCTGTTTTGCATACATTTGGAAAATATTGGCATTTCATTTTACTTTTGATTTAATTGCTTTATTCTTCACATTTCCCCCACTAACATAAAAGATAGGGCTAGGGTCATTTTTTATCTGGGTAGAAATTCCTCAGTCAGATAAATTGTTCTTTCCTCAATTGTTATTTATTTTTAAATGACTTTGATATTAATGATTAGACCAAGTTCTGATTACTGATGCAATTTCACTACCAAGTATTATTTTTGGAGAAATATAAAACAAATTCATATGTAAAATTAATCACTGCAAATGATTTAACTAAACTAATTTAATAAAGAAGAGGGGTTTTTATAACTTCAGAAAACAGAGTTTTTGAACATATCTGAAATCATTCAATGTATAATAATTATATTTTGTGAATTTTTCAGAATTTAATGCAATTTGATATGACAATAACCTCCTGTTTTGCTCTATTGCATGCTTAGTAAAGTGCCTGGCATGTAGCAGGCACTCAATAAATATAGGTTGAAGGTGAAAAATAAGACACAAATACCTGCTTTCCCACCTGGAATTTAATATTTTCCTATAAGTCTTAGCCAATGGAATAAGACAACAAAAAACGAAAAGGTATAAATTTGACTCCGTCAAGTTCCTGAGCAGTTTGTGAGATCCTTGGGAAACTTCTGAGCTCAGGGCCAGGTTGGGCGATGGCTCCAGGCTGCGGGATTAGCAGAGGCCTTGGAGCGGAGAAGGCTGTGACCTGGATAATTCGGGACTCCAATCTGCCCCACTGGAATTTTCTGGGTGACTGCCCAGGCCCCTGTGGCAGGAGCGCCAGCCCCAGTCTCCGGGACTTGGCTGGACTCTTGCGTTTGTGAAGGCCGCTGGGGGCTGAGCAGGGGCATGCCGCGCTGGTCTAGGCAGAAGTCACTCCTCGCTGCTCCCAGGCCCATCTTCATGGCTCACTCCCATTTCCGGCTTTAAGATTCTGGAGCCCAAGAGTCTGTTGGGATCTGCAGCCTGAGGCCCCCAGTGTTGGGGCAGGAAGCGGAGAGCCAGCAGGGCCAGGGGCTCCAGGCTGCAGGCGCAGGAGCTGAGGCCAGGCCAAAGAGGTCAGTTCTGGGCATGGGGGCTGCACAAGCCTGGGAGGCCAACCAGCTGGAGCTGGAGAGACTGGAGAAGGTGGGATACGGAGAGCAAAGAGAGGTCCCTGGGAGGGCTGGGCAAGGTGCCCACCCTCTCATAGGAGATCCCTCAGGCTACTGGGGTTCTTTACTCCGAAGCTGTCAAACCTTGTGAGCTGTTGTTCTTTTTTTTTTTAGTCCTCACCGAGGATGTGTTTTCATTGATTAGAGAGAGAGAAACATCTGCAGGCTGCCTCTTGCACGTGCCCCAAGTGGGATCAAATCCACAATCTGCGTGTGTGCCTTGACCAGGAATCGAACATGCCACCTTTTGGTGTACAGGACGACACCCAACCCACTGAGCCACACCAGCCAGGGCAGCTGTGTTGCTCCGAAGAAGGCAAGGCCACACCTGGAGGGAAGATGGAGGCTGCCCAGAAGATCGCCTGTGAAATGGGGGGCAAAGCTGGGCAGTCGTAAAGAGAGTTAGGGTTGGGACTCGTGTTTATGTTGACCTGAGGCCTTGCTGGGATTTCTTTTTAACGCAAACCACTGGAACATATTTGTCATCGGGAATAGAAATAGTCAATATCTATTTAACATTTCTTCACCTTTTCTGAGCATCCGCCATATACCAAACGCTTTGGGACACATAGGAAGAAATAGAGAGATGGGAAGATGCCATTCCTGGCCCAAATAGGGAGACCTTTCCCCTCCCTCCCTCCTCCCCTTCCTTCCTCTCCAGCCCTCCTCTCCTTCCACTCCCAGGTTGCACCCCTCCCCCTAGAAGTCAGAGAGGCTTGGGGCTAAGCATAGGCGGCCTAGGGAGTCAAACTGATCAGGTTCAACTCAGAGTTTTGCTACTTGCTGGCGTGTGATGTGGTGAGCCATTTCTTTTCCTTTTAGCCTTGGTGTCCTACCCTGCAAACTGAGAGCAACGCCTCTCTCACAGGGTCCCTTAAAGCAGTGGTTCTCAACCTTCCTAACGCCGCGACCCTTTCATACAGCTCCTCATGTTGTGGTGACCCCCAACCATAAAATTATTTTCGTTGCTACTTCATAACTGTAATTTTGCTACTGTTAATGAATCGTAATGTAAATAGCTGTGTTTTCCGATGGTCTTAGGCGACCCTGCCAGCGGTTCTCAACCTGTGGGTCGCGACCCAGAGGTTGAGAACCACTGCTGTAGAGCCACAACATGAAGAACTGTATTAAAGGGTCGTGGCATTAGAAAAGTTGAGAACCACGGCCTTACAGGATAGAACTTAAGATGGGATCCGCGCTCAATAAGCATTAGCTATTTCGATTAGTCATTCAACACACTTTCTTCTCTTTTTTTTTGAGCTTGTGTGTTTGGGGAACGGAAAGGGCTTGCATGAGGCTTCTTCCAGGAATGCCTTGGGGAGGAGGGTGATGTACAAGGCGAGACAGGAGAGGGCGTCAGTGGGGCCAGATTATGAGGGCCCATGTGCCTGTGCGGCAGACCGGTACCTCTGACTTTGGCAGCATGGGGGAATGTGCTGTCACAGAGAAGACGGACCCAGAAACAGAGAGGAAACTGGTATAGGCAGTTAGACAGACATGAGCAGAGCTAGGACAATGGGCCAGGTACAGAAACTCACCAGGGCAGAAAGCCCTGGATGCCCAGCAAGGGGCAAACCTGGGAAAATAAGATCCTCGTCCCCAGGGTAACCTTTCCTCCCCTAGCACGTCGCTGGTCACGCAGTTTGGACCGCCTGACTTTTCATTTCACTGGTCATGAAGTTTAGACCCCCTGACCTTTACCTTCCTAAAGATAACATCTAGGCCTCAGTGTATTTCAGCTCCAGGCCCGGCAAAGCAGCAACACCAAGACAAATGACCTCATGGCTGCATTGACTTACAACCACCAACCAATCAGCAGAGACCACTGACCCTGAAAGAGCTCACCTGGAAAGCTGATGAATATTCTATTGAGACCCTCCCTGAGGCCTCCCCTAAGATTCCCACCTGCAAGAGAGGGATATAAATACCCTCAACACAAATGACCCGGTGTGCACTCTCTACCAGGGGAGATCGCTGGCACCATTCCCTCCCCCATTCTTCCCTCTAAGGGACCCTAGGAGACTTGTGACCAGAGGAGCAGCGGGCAGCAGCAGCTCATCCTGGGCTAACCCCCTGACCCTGTCTCCCAGGCCCCCTTTTCTCTGGCCTCCCAGTGAGCCAAAGCAGCCCAACCTGGGCTCGCCTGTAGCTTCTTCTCTGCCCTCCCTTGTCTCACTGTCCTAAGTGTGTTTTTGCTGCGGCCAGTAAATTCTTGCTTGCTTTGCTGCACGTTGTCTCTTGGTTGAAATCTTTCCTTCAAGAAGACAAGAACCGAGGCCTTGTCGTCTTGCCAGCAACATGCTTGGTACCGCGACCTGGACTGGTTCTCACTGTGACTCGGATTGTTTCATCCCTGCTAAGCCAGTCATCCTCACCACCTTGGCTTGAAGGACACGACTCACTGTGTTCTCTCTCCTCCCTGCCTCCTTTTCTCTGGCCATGGGGTTTTCTCTCTCTCTCTCTCTCTTTTTAAATAAATCTTTATTCAGATTATTACAATTGTTTCTCCTTTTCCCCCCCATAGCTCCCCTCCACCCGGTTCCCACCCCACCTTCTGCCCTTACCTCCCCCACACTGTCCTCATCCATAGGTGTACGATTTATGTCCAGTCTCTTCCTGCACTCCCCGTACCCCTTTCCCCCTGAGAATTATCAGTCCACTCCCTTTCTATGCCCCTGATTCTATTGTATTCACCAGTTTATTCTGTTCCTCAGGTTTTTAATTCACTTGATTTTTAGGTTCACTTGTTGATAGATATGTATTTGTTGTTCATAATTTTTATCTTTACTTTTTTCTTCTTCCTCTTCTTAAAGAATACCTTTCAGCATTTCATATAATCCTGGTTTGGTGGTGATGAACTCCTTTAGCTTTTTCTTAGCCTGTGAAGCTCTTTATCTGTCCTTCAATTCTGAATGATAGCTTTGCTGGGTAGAGTAATCTTGGTTATAGATTCTTGCTATTCATCGCTTTGAAAATTTCTTGCCACTCCCGTCTGGCCTACACAGTTTCTGTTGAGAAATCAGCTGACAATTGTATGGGTGCTCCCTTGTAGGTAATTAACTGTTTTTCTCTTGCTGCTTTTAATATTCTCTCTTTGTCTTTTGCTCTTGGCATTTTAATTATGATGTGTCTTGGTGTGGTTCTCTTTGGATTCCTTTTGTTTGGGGTTGTCTGCGCTTCCTGAACTTGTAAGTCTATTTCTTTCATCAGGTGGGGGAAGTTTTCAGTCATTATTTCTTCAAATAGGTTTTCAGTATCTTGTTCTCTCTCTTCTTCTGGCACCCCCATAATTCTGATGTTGGTACGCTTGAAGTTGTCCCAGAGGCTCCTTACACTATCTTCATATTTTTAGATTCTTTTTTCTTTTCCGTTTGGGTGTTTTTTTGCTTCTTTGTATTTCAAATCTTTGACTTGATTCTTGCGTTCCTCTAGTCTGTTGTTGTATCTCTGTATAATATTTTTTTTATTTCAGTCAGTGTATGTTTAATTTCTAGTTGGTCCTTTTTCATATCTTCGAGGGTCTCATATTTATCGGCCTTTTCTAGGAAATTCTTGAAAAGCCTTATAACTGTGGTTTTGAATTCTATATCCAGTCATTTGTTTTCCTCCATTTCTTTTGTTTGTGATCTGTTTCTTTGTCACCACATTTTCACTGCTTCCCTGAGTTGGTAAGGTAGCTTTGTGTGCTAGGTTTCCTATATGGTCCAGTGGGTCGGCTTCCCCAGTTAACCTGAGGTGGACACTCTTGGTGCATCCCTTTGTGGACTGTGTGTACAACCTTGTTGTAGTTAAGTCTTGATTGTTGTTGGTATCACTGGGAGGAATTGACCTGCAGGCCATTTGGCTGTGAGGATCAGCTGTGTCTACGCTGGGAGAATTTCGGTGCTGGAGACAGCCTTATAGGATTAGACTTGCCAAATTGCAAAAGCCTCTGTGCTCAGCTTGGATGCGGTGGAGTCTCAGGGTGCTGCAGACAGTCTTGGCTTCCCGTCAACCCTGCCCTTGCGTGCACGTGCCTCCAGACCTCTGCCTTCCCCGGCTCCTGAGCCTCCTCCCGAGAGTCCAGATTCCCCCCGCAAGAGCGTGGGTCCCCAGGAGATCGCCTGGAACTGGGGCTCAGTGCAGTCAGGAGCTTCCGACTCCCTTCCGCTAGGGAAAGCCTGTGGCAACCTCCGCAGTGTTTGTGCGCACTCGCGCCCACGTGCGCCTCCAGACCCCTGCCCGCCGGGGCTCCCCCGGGTCTCCGAGTGCCTTTCTCTCTACCTGACAGTCCAGACTCCCCTTGTATGAGCCTGGGTCCGTGGGCTTTCGCCTGGAACTGGGTTTCAGTGCAGTTGGAACTGAGGTTCAGTGCAGTCGGGGGCTTCCTTCCCCCTCCCATCAGAGAAAGTCAGCCAGGCTCTCAGCCGCCCTTCCTCTCTGTGCGCACATAGACCCTTTGCCGTACCTCAACCCTTTGCCGTTCCTCCAGTTCTCCATGAGCTTTTCTCTTTCCTTCTAGTTGTAGAATTTCCACTCAGCCAGCTTTCCTGTGGTTCTGGATGGTGTCCATTCTGTCTTTTAGTTGTAGTTTTGAAATTGTTGTGCGAGGCAGCAGTTTAGGTGCTTACCTATGCTGCCATCTTGGTTTCTCCTCCGGGTTTTCTCTCTTGCTGTGTGCATTACCTCACTGTGCGGGCACGGGACGAGGGTTTAAAAGCCATTAGAGCGCTCACCACTAAGAGACCTCTGTGGCAGGATGAGTTGGTCATGGGCCAGGGAAGTTTGCACTAGGCACCCTGCCGACTGCAAGGCGACCTCCATGCACGCAGGAACACTGTAAAGTCACTCGAGGCTTTCCCTGCGCTTTTCCTGGGCAGGCTGTTAGTTCCAATGGAGAGGGATCCTTGCCATTCGGCTGGAAGGGTGTCTCTTTTCCCTTTCTCTTCCTTTGTGTCTGGAGTGAAATGCAGGCTGACATTCTTTGAGCTTTTTTTGAAATCCTCAAGGTGGAGCTAAAGCGTAAGGAGTGAGAAGAATCGAGGCTAGTGATAAGGATCAAGCTAACCAAGGACAGGAGAAACGTGTGGCTGGTTTTTAACTTTGGTTCTTCAATTGGAATGGCTTTCTGAGGGTCTGAATGAAATCTGTTCCTCCCAAATGCGAGCTGAACTCGTTCAGCTCCAGAGCTGAGGGGCCATCCTCCCTCCGGCTTGAATGTGGGTATTCCTAGGTGACTAAGAGTCTCTGCAGAGGTGTTAGAGGGTGTATCTCACCATGTTCAGGAGCCCCACAGGGAACCCCAACTCAACGGTAATTAATTATTTGACTTGCCTGGGGAGTGCCCAGAAAGGTCGGTGACCTAGTGCTCCGAGTCCTCACGGCTGTGTCAGACAGCTGGGGAGAGAAAGCGAGGCACACAGGAGGGTTTGAGATGACTCGGGAAATAAAAGCCCGTTGGCGCTCAACCTACAAGCCGTATACTTATCGACCCACTACACAAAATCCCGAGAAATTCGTGCAGACCCTACAACCTCAAAATAAAACTACAATCAACATGGGAAATTGTGCCTCCAAGGCTAGACACTCCCAGCCCAAGCCCCCAGGAATATGTCTTACAATTAACAGGAAGACTTTACTCACAAGTACTTGCAGCCAGGGGATAAATTAACTAGAAGCGATATCCACCTAAGATGGTCAAAATGTAGCAGTTGGGCGCCTAAATTAATTTTTGCATACAAATCAGGGAAAGCCAGCTCTACCACTAACACTGGGCGAATGGGAAGCTTATCTTATTGGGAAGCAGGGGCTTCGGCAGAGGCACGGGTATTTGCACCCAGGAGAGAAGACCTGGAAAGGTGGGTCTGAAGTGAGAGGGGAAGCAGATTGTATACATTCTTTAAACTGGAATAAATATGAGGGAATCTGCCTCCTGGGCCATGATGGGTTGGCAAAGGAATTTAATGTAACTGTTAGAGAATATAGGATTGGTCTCCTGACCGGTTCCAATGAACATACCTACTGGTTTCTGGGAGCAAAACAACAGAAGGATGGAGTAGGGTCTGCTGGGAAGCTCCGCAGGAGAAGTCCGTTTTTATTGAGGAGAGCCAGGTCGCCTTGAGAAAGGCTACAGAAAGCTGAAACGGGGATGGGACCGAAGAGAGCCCCCGGCCAGAAGGTGGCAAACCTTTCTGCACACTGTGAGTCATCTCCAATGCGTTTCCCACTTTTTCTGCGAGTTTCAGAAACGCATGAAACACAACAAGAAGTCAGATCCTGCCTAGCTGGTTTGGCTCAGTGGTTAGAGCACCAACCCGCAGACTGAAGGGTTCGTTTCCAGTCAAGGGTATGTACCTCGATCCCCAGCCCCAGTCAGGGTGTATACGGGAGGCAACCAATCCATGTGTCTCTCTCCTTTTCTCTCCCCTTCCCTTCCATTCTCTCTAAAAAAAAAAAAAAAAAAAAAAAAAAAAAAAAAAAAAAGGGAAAAATATCCTCAGGTAAAGATTAACAAATGAACAAAAAAGGTCAGATCCTTATCCCTGACGTCAGGCGCTGCCCTGGGGAATGGGAAAGATTAGAGCCGCACTGGCAGGCTCAGTTGCTCAAGACTAGAGTGTGCAACCAAACCCCAGCAGCGAGGGTTGGAGAGGAAGGAGATCACCTTGGTGAGTTCAGGGAAGTGGTCTCTCCCAAAAGACTGGGGGCGGGTAAACGGGGCAAGGCTGGCTGAGTCTGGAAACTGGGCACGAAGTGGGGATGCTCTCCTTCGAGCCCACCATAGGCGGGGGGAGGGAAGGGAGGAATCAGGGCTGCCCACTCTCCTCTATTCTCTTCCAGATGGAAAACCAACCCTCCATCTCTCAGGAACCTCCCCTAGAATGCATCCTCAAAAACTGGTCAACGTTTGACCCCCCAACTCTAAAGAAAAAGAGATTAGTCTTCTTTTCTTCTTCGTCTTCTTTTTTTTAATCCTCACCTGAGGATATTTGCCCCTTGGTTTTTAGAGAGAGTGGTAGGGTGGGGGAGACACACACAGAGAGAAACATGATGTGAGAGAGACATGTACCCCAACCAGGGCCGGGGATGGAGCCTGCAACCAAGGTACGTGCCCTTGAACGAAATTGAAACTGGGACCCTTCAGTCCAAGGGCCCACATTCTACCCACTGAGCCAAACTGGCGAACGTAAGATTAGTCTTTAACAATACAGCATGGTCCCAATACAAAGTGGGGCACCAGGAGGCCTCGCTGAAGAATGAAAGCCTTAATTATAACACCACTAGAGGCCCGGTGCACGGATTCATGCACCGGTGGGGTCCCTCAGCCTGGCCTGCACCTTTTCACAATCTGGGACCCCTCGAGGGATGTTGGACTGGGGTTTGGGCCCGACCCCTGCAGGCCAGGCTGAAGGACCCCACCCATGCGCAAATCTGTGCACCCAGCCTCTGGTATGCATATAACATCTTTGGTTAATCTCTTCCCACCCTCCCGCCTCCTTCCTTCCCTCTGAGATTCATCAGTCTGTTCCATGTTTCCATGCCTGTGCATCGAGCCCCTTGGTGGTCAGTGTGTGTCATAGCTACCAATCGAATGGTCCAACGGTCCAATGGTCACTTAGGCTTTTATATACATAGATTCTCCAGCTAGATCTTTTCTGCTGTCATCATGGCGAAGGGACTGAATTCCCATACCTCCGAGCCTTTATGGCCTTAGGGAACAACCTAGACCTTTGTAAGACTTACAGCTAGACCAATTTTGCTGGTTCCAGGGAAATGGACAGCAGTCCCATATACCCAAGTCTTTATGGCTCTCAGATATGATCCTAAACTATGTACTGGCTATAAACTATATCTCTCTATAATCGCTACAGAGTCTGAAAGAAAAATATACCCAAATGAAAAAAGAAATAATCCAAAAATCAGTGAATGGATTTGTCAATTGTTTGTCAACATTTGGGTGAGAACCCAACTCTTGAGATATTAAAAATCACAGTCCTTGTTTTATAAATAAAGTCTTTACAGGGCCAGAGATATGACTCCAGAAACAATTCAAAGCCCACCAAATCTTATCTGGACCATCTTTTAAAATATAAGTTTCTAAAAGGTAATCCTTATAGAAAGAATAAAAAAGAAAACTTAGCCATCTGAGCAGATCAAATTAACTTACTTCAGCTAATAAATACTAATCACTAGACAAGTCTTAAAGTTCACCTACTCTTGGCCCTCCCCCCCGCCTCAAATAAAAGCTAGAAAATAGACTTGGAACTGTTAATACATGTGTTATACTTTGCTAAGTATGTCTCTCATGGGTATGAATGTGTTTGCCAGTAAAAGAGCCCATGTTTCCAGAAGTCATAAAATGTATTTGCCAACCTAAACAATGCTATTCACTTACTTTTGCTTGTTACTAAAAAAATTAAATTTTCTAAAAATTAAGAGTTAAAATTAAGTTAAAAAAAAAAAACCCTGAATGGTTGGTAATAGAGGATATAAAATATAAAAATGCATTTTTGAACACAGAATTGAAATTGAGTTGTTCTAAAGCTGGTTATTTCTGAATGGGTAAAAAGATTTAAAATTCCCCCCTTCTCCAGGCTTCTTAAAAGTTATCAAACACAAATGAAAAAAATCTTATGACTTCTCTATAAAATTACTAATTCAAGTTATGTGTATGGTCTTTATGTGATATGTGTTCATCTGTGTATTATATGTGGTGTGCTATGATGAAATATTTATTGGCCTAAAGAAATTAAATATTTATACAAATTAAGCAAGATTCTGTGGTCTGGACAAAATATTTAATATTAAAACCAGTTTAAATTTGATTAACATCTTTTAAAGTTATTACCCAGTTAGTTTTACCTAAAATATGTGTTAGTTTTACCCAGGTTTACAAAAAATTTATGTTATGAACTCTTAGTTAAGTTTATTTGATAACCTTCCTAAAGTTTCAATTTTAAAACAGTTTTTTTTTAATCCAAGAAATGAGTTTGAGTTATTCCAATGGGCCCCTGGAATACCTCAAAGATCTGTTCTCTCTCCATATAAAAGAAGCTTTTTGAGCTAATTAGGCCTATTTAATATGCATGCAATTATATGGGAAACTTTGCCAAGTAAAATAATAATAATAACTATGTTCTATTTAAATACATATATGTTTATTAAAATGGGTGTTCTAAATTTCCAGCCTCCCTAGGTAGGAAATTGCAAAGATTCAAAGCCAAATTCAAACAGAAACCTCTCAGGAGTAGTAGGTGTCCTGTCAGTGACACCAGACACCTGGCAGTTAAAAATCCAGGTGTTGCCCTAGCCGGTTTGGCTCAGTGTATAGAGCATTGGCCTGTGGACTGAAGGGTCCCGGGTTCGATTCCGGTCAAGGGCACATGCCTGAGTTGCGGGCTCCATCCCCTGTAGGGGGCATTCAGGAGGCAGTGGATCGGTGGTTCTCTCTCATCATTGATGTTTCTATCTCTCTCTAAAAAAAAAATCCAGGTGTTTGTGATCCACACATTGAAAATCTGTGAACTGTTTTCAGTGCTCAATGCACACTTCCAATAAGCCATGTACAACTTTTAAAATCTTGCATATTATTTGTTCTTTATATACTGAAGTTATACGTTAAATCTAAAAATAGGGGTTTTGCATTGTTCTTTTGTGTCATTTCATAATAATTATTATTTACCAAGAAATTATTATCTTGGGAAGTTAATACCTTACCAAAAAAGCAAAGTTTGTTTTTTTTTTATCAATTACATTATAATCAAATCTATAACCATGTCAGTTCAAGTTTGTCACTTCCAGACAGTCATTGTTTTACTCTAATGCATTTGCAAATATGTTAGTTCTGTCTTTGGAAAGGTTCATAAAAAGAACTCTGACAATCTAATTTACAGATTTCTAAGTAAATAATAACTTAAAACTAGATAAAGATTTCTAAAACTCTAAGAAACAACTGAATTCATGGAAATACTGGTGCATAATCAGGACAAACAAAAATTGATAATATGGAACTAAATGAACTGAAAATAATTAGCATTCTTATAACTTTGTTCAAGATATTGCTGATTTTAAGATCTTTTTTTTTCCAGATATAAGGAAACTTGTTTTTGTTTTTCCCCTAGAGCAATTTGGTAAATTATATCCTTGTAAACAATATTGTAACATTTATATTTTTCTCCCTACATAATCCCCCCAGAATTTAGCAATTCTTAATGAGTGAATGTTATTATTTTTATGGCAATATGTTTCTTTGCATGAATTCAATAAGACCAGTTTCCAATTCTGGTTTTATTAACCAAGACTTTGACTGGAGTGTCATGTCTGAGAGAGGCATGCCTGGACTCTGAATGTCATCAGAAAGCCTTAAGAAATGAAGACTGACTTTAAAGCTAATAAAACGGGTTAGAGAAATGGCCTGGTACTTTGCTTGGTCAGTGGTTCATGGCAGTCTTTCCTGTTGAGGAACAAAGGTTGCTTTCCTGAAAAATGGCAAGAAAAGAACCTCCAGACATTTTGGAGACCTCAGGAACTTGAGGAATTCACCTGAACTTATAGGTATTGCAGGCAAGGCCCAATGGCTTGGCTTCTGTGCGGAGGGGCAAATTAAAGCTCAATCTGAAAATTCCTTATAAAATTCCAGCAAAGCAAATTTAAAAGAACCTATATAATCAATTACTATTCTTGTTGTATTCATGCAAATAATAAAGCCAAATTGAAACTGGGCTTAATACAGTAAATAAATTGGTCTTAATTTGGCTTATTAATTAAAATAAAGGATGATTGATGGGGAAAAATCATGTTTCAATAAACTCCACAATACACAGTTGTGAATATTAGACTCCAATTCAGCCAATTGTCTTCAGGGTTTTATTTTTCACCCATAACTAGTTGAACTAGTTAAATAATTGGTTACAACCCTCCAAATGAACGTTTCATTTTTCTCTCAAGCCATCACTTGACTTGAAGTTATTAAGAACTAAATCTTTATTCCTTTTACCAGACCATTTGTCATAATTCATGGTCCAATAATACTGAGATTTGTAACAGTTTATCTCCACCAAGTTACAAGCTCTATTTGTACTCAGGAACTATTTGTACTCAGGGCACCATCACAACCTCCTTCCATATCCAGGCCTCATTGTCCCTCTGACAAAGAGCAAGAATCTCTTGGCTCGGAAGGAAAACGTTGCCCCTTTTCAGCAGGAAGCAGCTACAGAAGAGACCCTGCACTCCTTTTCTCTGAAAGAATTCAAAGCCAAAATCCTTGAGTGGGGAATGGTATAGGCAGTTAGACGGACATGAGCAGAGCAAGGACAATGGGCCAGGCACAGAAACTCACCAGAATAGAAAGCCCCGGATGCCTAGCAAGAGGCAAAACTGGGAAAACAAGAACTTTGCCCCCCAGAGTAACCTTTCTTTCCCTAGCGTTAACTGTAAATTAGCTTTCACGTCTCCATTTTGTCTGTAAAGAAATCACACGCCACTTTGGTCATATTTCTGGTGAAGATCCTAATCAATATGTCTTTATTGGATCTCAACACATTTCTGTACTGGAAAGACCATGGACCTGGGTGACAGATGGGTCAGGCTTAAGATTCTGGGTCCACCTTTTACTAGCTGTGGCCTTGGGAAAACTACCTAACATCTGGCCCTCAGTTTCCTTACTTACGGAATGGGGTCATAATGCTCACAAGATTTTGTGAGGATTAAAGAGAACAAATGCTGAACTTGCCTTGAATTTGTGGCCCAGTAGACGTTCATTGAATGCTGAACTCCTCTTTCCTTCCTCCCTGAGCTGTCAGCCTTGGAATCCTCTCCAACAGGAAGTACCAGAGCAGACAGTATGTGTGATAGGTTCTATACATTCCAGAGATAGGCAAGCTTCTTAGAGAAGGAGCAATCAGGAAAAATTCCTGGAGGAGAACTGGTAGACTTTCTGCCAGTGAGCCTCAGGCAATCCTGTTTTATGTGCCAGCCTCCTGGGGGTCATTAGACCATTTGATAAAACTGGGGGTGTTTCAGTAGCTTGGGTCCCAGGGCCAGAGATTTTCCAGTTGTGTATGGCTGCCCTCAGTGGGCTTCAGCCCCAGGACGAGCCTGCATAAGACAGACACAGCAAGTGCAGAGAAAAATCATGTTTAGGGGATGCTTAATTCCTTCCACAGATATTTTTTGAGGACCTAGCAGGGCTCAGCAATTGTTCTAGGTTCTGGGGTCAGAAATGAGTCAGAGAAGAATCTTGTCCTCAACAATCTTCTACTCTGGTTGGGGTGTTTTAATTAATAATGTCTGAATGACTGGATCCATTACCAGAGAGAGGGGAGTTTTGAGGGGGGAGACAGTGAATTTAGTTCTGGGGTTCCTGTGGGCCACTGAGCTAGAATATCAGGCAGGTATGTGAATTTTAACTATATTTATTTAAATATATCCTATATAATAAAAGGCTAATTTGCAAATTGACCAAACAACCAGTTGCTATGACAAGCACTGACCACCAGGGGGCAGACGCTTGATGCAGGAGCTGCCCCCTGGTGGTCAGTGCACTCCCACAGGGGGAGAGCTGCTCAGCCAGAGCTGGGCTCACGGAGCCAGGCTCACAACTGGTGAGCGCAGTGGCAGTGGCAGGAGCCTCTCACACCTCCGCGGCAGCCTCTACTGCCTTCGCAGCAGTGCTTAGGATGTCCGACTGCCCTTTGGGGAGCGGGCCTAAGCCATCAGTCAGACATCCCCCGAGGGCTCCCAGGCTGGGCTGAGAGACCCTCCCCAACAAGTGCACGAAATTTGTGCACGGAGCCTCTAGTAATTTATATAACATTAATTACCGTAAACTTATTAAAATTCAAATATCTGCCTGATATCCAAATATTCACCTGATATTTAAATTTGATAATAATTCAAATTATATTTGACGTACCAGCTGGGGCAGTGGGGTGAGTATGGAAGCTAGAGCCGAGAGGTCATGCATTCACTCAGCAAACCTAACTGAGCACCTGCTATGTGCCAAATGTGGAGGGTACAGACATGAAGCAGACCCGTGCCTACTCTCAGGGAGCCCTCAGTTTTAGTGGAAATTCACAACAGTAATACTATTTATAATCGTTACATTTCACCGAGCACCAGCTAGGTGCCAGGCACAGCGCCAAGCCCCTCAGCCTGCCTCATCTCATTGAATTATCAACATTACAAAATGAAGCAGGTTTATTATTGTCCTGCCTTACAGAGGCTTAAGCTGAGACCTGAGGAGGTCTGGTGGCACAGGCAGTCGGAGGTGACACCCAGGTTTGAATCTACTTCTGTCTGACTTGAAGCTCAGGCTCTTTGAGCCAACACTATGCTCTCTCTCCATCCTTACATTCAATCACTTGTTCACCCAGTGTTATTGTGGAGTCAGAGCTAGTGCCAGACGCTGCTCAGCCAACAAAAGCTCCTGGAATCTGCAGGGAAATAAGACCCAAATCCCTGACCTCAGATGAGCTCACCCCAGGAGAGATGAAGGGAGTGGCGGGGGAGGGGGGGGGGAGGGGGTGGGGGGGTGGGGGGGGAGGCGGGCAGACTTCCTTGAAAACACCAGCATTTGGGGGCCGACAGAGACAGGAGCTGAGTAGCAGGAACGCAGATGACAGGGCGGCCCCTCGGAAGCCAGAGGCAGAGTTTTGAGAGGAGGAGATGGTCAGCAGGATGAAGTGCCCGAGAGACTGAGGCGGTGAAGTCCAGGCTTTGGGCAACACTAGGCTTTGGGGGACCCCTGGGAGCCAGCTGGGGGAACAGCCGGAGCCAGGCAGCAAAGGGCTCAGAAGGGAGTGGGCGATGAACAAGTGGAGGCTTCTCTGCCCAGAAACTGGAGAGAGGTCAGCAGAGGTAAGGGCTGTTTTCCCTTTTTTGGCTTCCTTTCGTCTGGGCGAGGGTGGCGAGCTCGCGCGTGCCTGCAGGCAGGGGAGGGGACTGGTGGGAAAGAGAAATAAACACGCAGAAGGAGGAGCTGTCCCCACAGGGACATGTTGTATATTTATTGACGTGATGGATGCCTTTAGACTCTCTCCATTTCCCCCAACCAGAAAGGCAGCTCTTGTTCACAGTGGGTCCCCAGCAGTGCCTGGCACGCAGCAGACTCCCAGTGGGTACTTTTTGTGTTAAATTGAATTCACAGGGTTCCTGGCGGGGGGAGGGTAGGTCCCAGGAAGAGACTCGTTTATGCGGGGCCCAAAAGGAGGGGCTTTGGGGACAGGAGGGTGGGCACACCCACGTCCTCTCAGTGTGTGTATGTGGGGGTCAGGATGGGGAGCAGGGATCAACAGAAGTGGAGGTTGGGGAATAATGACAGCTACCCATGTCCTTGTGAGAACACTGCTATGTATTTGTTAACATTCTGGCCACTTCTCTGTTACACATGCATTAAAACATTGAATCCCAGTCACTCCCAGGCAAGAGAGAGACTATCAGCCCTGAGGTGAAGGAGCTGAGTGGGGAAGCCGGGATTTGAACCCGGGACTTGGAGCTGTGAGGTGAACCCAGGAAAGCCTGTGGCGTGAACCCCTGAGCGGCACACCTCCCCACTCGGCCTTACTTCTCTAGAGGGCGTTCCTCTCCCTGAGCCCGTCGGGCGGTCATCATTGTCGTAGGTCCCAGGAACAAACAGACAGGTGTGGCGACTCGCCCGGGTCACACAGCTGCTGAGTGGGGGCACTCCAGCCTGCATTTCTCTCACTGCAAGGCGGCGGTTTCTCCTTCTCAGAGGGAAGAAATGTGGCACTTGGGTAGAGAGTCAGGTGCAAAAAAGAGGTGCCAGCCGTGCTTTCACAGGTTCCCCGAACAGGACAGAGAGTTGGGGTTGGCAGATGGGGAGCCACAGACAGAGAACGGGGCAGAGTCGGAGGGTGTGCCACCGGCTGTCCTGGCTGTCCCTGGGATGAGGCCCAGAGAGACTGAATGAAATGAAATTCGAGCAGGAGCGTGGGCTGGAGGCCTTGACAGAGACCTGGCGTGGCCCGCGGGGAGGCAGCAGGCCCAGAGGGGGGATTCCAGATCCCCGGGCCTTGATGGAGAAGGGACCTGGACCGTGGGTGGCCCCAGCTAGATGGAACTCAAGATCCCTCCTGCAAGCCACCCAGCCCCCCTGACGTGCTTCCGGAAATGGCTGTTTCTGAACACAGGGAGGAAAAATCCCCAGGGTCTTAGGGGTAAGGCTTCCTCCTAGCTGGCAGGGGTGGGAGGCAGGCGGGAGGCCCTTAAAACCGGGCGGGCCCAACCCCTGCCTCTCCTCCAGGTCTGACCCGAGGACAGAGAGAAGGTCTCACCGGTGAGGAATCTCCTTCTGGGGGTGCCTTACCTGAGGGTGGAGGGGGCGGGCACGGAGAGGGGCTGTGAGAGGGGACTCTGGCCCTTCACTCCTTCCCCCACCAACTGCAAGGAGGTCTCAGGTATCTCTCCCGACAGTGGGGCTGGTGCTGTCGTCCTTTCCTGGGGAGACACGACGGACAGGGTCCTGGGAGCGGGGGGGGGGGGGGTGGGGCGGGGTGGGGGTGGGGCTGCTGCGTGTGGACCTGGAGGGCCTGTCTGTGCAGCGACCTGGCCACGCCCCAGCCCCCACATTGCTATGCTGTGTCAGGCTGCCTGTCTCCACTCTCTCCAACTCTCATTACCGCAGCCGCTGCTCCACTCCAACATTACCTCCTGGCTCACTCATTCCCTGCTGTGGTCACTCGATAAAAATAGCCAACCCCACATCCTTCTCCTGGGGCCTGCTTTGGGCTTCATTGAGGTCCATCTTCCCCGCCCTCCCCATCCCCAGGCGGCTGGTTCAGTGCCTCTGCCACCTTCTCTGTGCAGCTTGTCCTCCTTCAGGCCCCTTTGCCTGGGGCCTCGCGCTCACACCCGCAGCCCGGGTCAAAGGTGTCCTCCAATGTGCTGGGAGACACTCCATTTAGATCAGGGAGACGCACCATTTAAAAGATGGCTTGTTACTCACCGTTTCCAAGAGAAGGGAACACGCCACAGCACGCAGGGCTACTGGGGAAGCGAAAGCATGGTCCAGAGTCTCCACTGTGTTCTTTTTACAAGAAAGGGCAACTTAGGATGGACTATCTTGAATAATTTCAAGGGACTCCTCACAGTCCCTCCTGGCCCTCAGGTGATTCAGGGCAGAGGAAATAGTGGCTGGGAGCATGAGTGTTAAATAAAGGGGGTTGGGGCAAGGAGGTTTAGGATTGGTTGGCTTGCATATGAGTGAAAGGTGTGCTCATAGGGCAGCCTCTGACTATCTCTAGGAATTAGCTAGTCCTGGGAGGGGCTGTCTCTTCCCAGCCCAGCAAGGCCCCCAAGATGTCCAAGCATCATAAGGTGTAGGAAGGGAGCAAGTGGCTCCCACCCAGGGGCTGCTCAGGGGCAGGGGGGCCCAGTGAGTAGAGGAGCTGCATCCCATTCCTGAGCTGAATCCTTGGGCAACTCACTCCCCCTTCCTGAGCCTGGGTTTCCTTGTCTGTAAAAACCAACAACTGCCATTCTCTCCTTCAGCAAATGGCTGTTGAAGGGACAGACACCGTGCCATCAGGTCTATCAGTTGTCACCTGCCAGGGCCATTGGCGGGTTGAGACAGGGGACAGAGCCTGGCACGTTGTAGGTGCCCAGCACATGGTAGTTGCCCTCTTCCTCCGGTCACAGCTCCAGGAAGCAGCGGAGAAAGATTGCCGTGGAAGGATAGGGCCTAGGGCAGTGGTCGGCAAACTCATTAGTCAACAGAGTGGCAAACCGTGACTCGTGAACCACAGTTTGCCGACCACTGGTCTAGGGCCATGGCCTTGGCTATTTAGAGCCCTCAAGGAAGAGGCAATGGGTGGACAGAACCGTCAAGAACGTTCTTGGAACTCAGAGGAGCTGCTGAACACAGGATGGCAGGGAGAGGGCATCCCAGGAGCCCTGGGTGTTAGAGGTGGTGTGTTTGGAGCCAGGCCTTGGGAGGGGACAGGGCTGGGGGCACAGCACTGGCCGAAAAGACCTCTGAACTCAAGACGCCGGGACAGCAGGGCACCGAAGGGGAAATCGTGGCGGACTACTGGCCAGCTGGGCAGATGCAGATGAACAAGGGATTGGGATCCAGAAAGGGAAGGAAAGCAGGCAGCCGTCGGTCCAGGACCTTCTGAGAGGCCCAGTGAGAACCAGACATGGGCTCAAGACACATGGAATTTCCTCTGCCTTCTGGGTGTGGTCTCTTTGGACTCCAGGCCAGGGACTCCTGTGTCTGGGGGGAGGGAGCTGGGGCCTCTGGGCTCCATGGCTCCAAGGAGAGCCCCTCCCTCTGGGGAGGGAGGCTGTGCAGTACATTGAGGGGCACACTAGAGTACCCCTGTGCTTCCCGAGTGGCCCTGCATGCTGTGGCGTGTTCCTCTTCATTTTAGCCTGTACTTCTCCATTGGCAAAAGGCCAACAATGATCCCTACCCTTTGGAGCGCTCCTGAGTGCCCACGGTCAACTTATGGTAGGCCCAGGGCCTGGGCCCCAGACACTGTTTCATTGTTAAATTCTTTTGATATTGAAGAAAAATAAATGAAGAATAATAACAATGAATCCAGCATGGATTGTATTTATTTTTATAGCAACTTGATTGTAAAATGTAATTCAAAAACCAACTTTTTTTTTTTTTTTGAGGAAGGGGACTATGAAGACAAAAGTGCTTGGGACCCACCAAAGGCCCGAGGAGTCCTGAGAGCCACGTCACATAAGGAGTGCTCTTGCTTCATTCCTGAGCCCCTGCTTCGAGCTGGGCACTGTCCGCAGCGCTGGGAGAGGGGTGAGCCCTCCCAGCTTCTGTCCTCAAATCACCAGCGCAGAGACATCCTTGAACAGGCCCTCTGCACCCCCAGATAAAAGGACGACAGGACTTAAAGCCATCCTTGTCCCCGTGCCCTCCCGGCCCTGCCCCGGTCTCCCTTGCTGGGGGATGCTTTTCTCCTGCCAGATCCTGACATGCTTCACCCAGAGCCCTGTCCGGGTGTGCCAATTCCTGCCCCTAACTTGTGCCATCAAATCTCCAACCATTTAAGAATCGCACCTCTTCCTCTGGTTACTTTTAGCCATTTTCTGCAGATGGGACAATTGAGTCAGGGGCATTTGTGGTCAGGGGCATTTGTGGTGGGACAGTTCTCTTCCGTCTCTGTTGGGGACAATATGCCCCTCTGCTCCCAGGGACCCCTTAGATCAACTCCTTGAGGTGTTTGCCTCATCTTTTCTCACTAGGGTTGCCCGTTTATTGACTAGCGCGAGAGGGTAGGGCTTGCTAGGAAGCCAGGAGCAGGGTTTGAATGGGCTGTGGGGACATCTCCTGATAAGTATGTCGTGGGATGTGTTTTCTTTTCTAGAACTTCAGAGATGAAGGGGATCCTCACACTGGCTTGGTTCCTGGCTTGCAGTAAGTGCTGGCCCCCTGACCTTTGAATTTGTGACCTTCTACCCTCTAGGAACAACAGGTAGTGGCAAGGAGACTAGTCTTTGAGGCTGTAGAGATTTAACTTGGTATCTGGGCTCTGCATGGACTGTGTAGACGTCAGCAGAAGTCTTTGCCTCTCTCAGACTCTGTTTTCTCATTCATGACAGCAGGTCTGTGGCAGGATCTAGCGGGTAATGAGTAAGGGTTGTGCTCCAGGGAGACTACGTGGTTTGTAAATGCAGGAGGCAGATTTTTTGGTTTGGTTTTTTTGTTTGTTTGTTTGTTTGTTTGTTTGATGCAAAACAAAATAAAATAAAGTGGGGGATAAAACACAGCAAAATAAAAAACAAGCACCTCCCACCCCAGGATTCCTGGCCACCCTCTGCTCAAGCCTGTCCAGGTTTTGTGTGCAGCCCACCTGCTGCCACCTCCCAGCTGGATGTCACTGCACAGCATGGAGGTCGGCGTCTGTCTTGAGGCTCTCCTGCAGCCCCTGACAGGCTGCCCTGCTTTTTGATGTCTCTGAAGCCCTGGAGACTGCAGGAAGAGTTCGAGGCCTCGAGCCTCTGGCTCACTGTGTACCCCTGCACAAGCCACCTTTTCCCTCTAGGCCTCAGTTTCCCAATCTGCATGACGAGGGAGCTGGCTTCAGCTGGCTTACCCTGCTTGAAGATTCTTATGTTCTAAGCTAGAGGCCCAATGCACAAAATTTGTGCACTTGAGGGGTGGGGGAGTTCCTCAGCCCGGATTGTGAGAGGGCGCAGGCCAGGCCGAGAGACCCCACTGGTACACGATTGGGGCCGGGGAGGGATGCAGGAGGTTGGCCAGCTAGGAAGGGACCGTGGGAGGGCTCCAGGGTGTGTCCAGCTCATCTTGCTCAGTCCCGATCGGCTGGACCCCAGCAGCAAGCTAACCTACTGTTCGGAGTGTCTGCCCCTTGGTGGTCAGTGCACATCACAGCAAGCGGTTGAGTGGCCTTCGCATATCATTAGCATATTACACTTGGATTGGTTAAATGGACAACCTGCTGACCGGACACTTAGCATATTAGGCTTGTATTGTATAGGATGGTGTTAGTGGGAGGAGAAAGGTATGTATTGTTAGAGGCAAAGGAAGAGCCCATTAGCCAGCTTCACACAGACACCATATTACTTATACCTAATGTTTCTTGGCCACTTAGTATGTATCTGCCACTGTGCTCAAAATTTATATCCTTTACCTTAGTTTAACCCTCATGACAACTCCAAGAGGCAGGCATTCATTTTAGGAAACCGAGGACCATGAGGTCCGTGAGATAAGTGGCCTATGCAGCATCATACTGTGAGTCAGCAGCAAGGTTGTGTTTGGACCCAGGCTTGCTCCTTCTCCAAGTCCAGCCATGTAACCACTTCTCTATGCTGCTTGCCCTCACCTTCCTTGTCCCTCTCCCACTGATGGGGAGGAGGAAAAAGAGACACCTGAACCCCTCTAAGCCCCGGGTGGGAGGAAGGCAGGAGCATGCTGGGAAAGCCGGGCTGTCTTTCAGGTGTGCCCGCTGTGTCAGGCGGCTTGCTAGAACTGAAGTCCATGATTGAGAAGGTGACGGGGAAGAACGCCCTGATGAACTATGGCTTCTACGGCTGTTACTGTGGCTGGGGCGGTCGAGGGACCCCCAAGGATGTTACTGATTGGTGAGCTGATTATCATGACTGCCCTTCATGCTCTAGGCTCTGCACCCACATTACCTCCTCTCATTCCATGTCATTTCTGGAATTGAAGCACCATTTTATAGATAATAAACTGAGTGTCAGACAAGTTAACTGACTTGCCCACGCTACATCTAGTAACTCCAAATCTCAGTGGCCTAATGTATCAGATGGTCTATTGCTACATAACAACCATCCTAAAATGTAGTGGCTTCAAGCAACAATGACCACTGATTTGTTAAGAATCTGCCATTTGGGCAGGACTTGGTGGGGTGGCTTGTCTCTGTGCCACCCAGCTTCAGCTTGGGCACCTTGACTGAGGCTGGATGAGTCATTATCCAGATGGTGCACTCCGATAGCTGGCACGTGGTTGCCGGCTGCTGGCTGGGAGCTCAGACGGGGCTGGGGCTGGGGCTGGGGGCCTCAGTTCCTCTCACCCAGGCCTCTCCAAGATTGTTTGGACTTCCTCACAGCACGGTGACTCTTGGGTTCTAAGAGTGAGTGCCCCAAGACTGCAAGACACAAGAGTATAGCATTTTTATGACTAAGCCTCAGGAGTTTCATGCTGGTCCTTCTTTTTGGCTGAGGCAGTCATAAGGGCTTTAAGAGGGAGGGGACCTAGTTTCCACATCTTGATTGGGAAGTGTAGAAGTTCCAGAACCGGGGGGGGGGGGGGGGGGGGCGGCGGGGAAAGGAGGGGAATGGGAGAAATTGTTCTTTGGAAAATGCCACCTGCTGGGTTAACAATTCTGAGACTGCTAGACATGGATGATGGAGTGAGGCAATTCAGGGAATCGATGGCAGATGGTTGGAGCCGAGGTCCTCGCTGCTGGAGGGGGAGTTTGCAGACAAGCAAGGACAGGAAGCAAGGACACCACTATGTGGTGGTGGTTTAGGGTTGGAGACATCAATATGAACTCCATTTTAGCTTAATACAGATGCAGGCGGTTACAAATAGAAATATGTGGATATGCATGGGGTTAATATAGACACATACACAAACACACACATGCATATATAATATTTATACATATATATACATACACACACACACTATCAGCTGAGAGGACCTACAAGAAACAACCCCTCAGTAGCAATAAGCAACACCTAGTGTCCAGATCTAGTTTCTAATATCATTCTCCCAGGAACCAAGGCTCCTTAGAGAAAGGGCTGATGCGAGGACCAGTGCAGGAAATATACAGGGTGAGCCTGGAGCTTCTTCTACTGTAAATCAGAAAGCAAGCAAGTGCTCAAACAAAACAAAACAAAACAAACCCCAAACAGACACCACATTGATGGTGCACAGGAACCAACCCAAAAAGCTCCCAATGGCCAAAGCTGGGACAATTTGAGCAAAAAAAGAAACACATAACATGAGACAAATGTCAGAGAAATCCCAATAGTAGGGAATCCTGCAAAATATTTGACCAATACTCCTCAGAACTGCCAAGGTCATCAGAAACAAGGAAAGCGTGAGAAACTGCCCTTGGTCAAGAGGAGTCTAAAGAGACATGACAACTCAAGGTCATGTGGGGTCCCAGAGGGGATCCTGGAACATAAAAGAGGACCTTACGTAAAAACTAATGAACTTTTTACAGTTAATGAATCAATAATTATATATTATTATTTAGTAATTAGTTAATATTGGTTTGTTACTTCTAACACATGTATCATATTTTTTAATTTAATTTTTAAAAATTTTATTGTTTAAGGTATTACAAATAGTAGTACATATGTCTCTTTCTTCCCCCCCCCACCACTGACCTCCCCCGGCCTCCCCTCCCCCCTCCCCAGCACTTACCCTCGTCCCCCCGCCCCCAATGTCTTGCGTCTGTTGGTTGTGCTTATATGCATGCATACAAGTCCTTCAGTTGATCTCTTAACCCCCGAACCCTCCCCTACCTTCCTGCTGTAGTTGGACAGTCTGTTTGATGCTTCTTTGCCTCTGTCTATCTTTGTTCAACACACATGTATCATATTAATATAAGATGTTACTAATAGAAGAAACTGGATGTGGGGTAAATGGGAATACTGTGTACAATGTTCTCAACTTTTCTGTAAGTAAAAGAATTTAATGCAACCTGCTATACCTAGCATAATGGAAGTTTATTTTTTGCTTATAACAGTTCAATCAAACATGTTGATTTTGGGACCCAGGTCCCTTCTATCTTGTGGCTCTGCTATCCCCAATGGCCTCAGAGTCCTAGGCTGGATCACCTTCATTCAGCTGAGATGGAGCAAGAAAGAGAGTGGAGGATAACATGTGAGGTTTTTATGGGTAGGTCTGAAAGCAGTGTACATCACTTCTGCTCACATTCCTCTGGCTGGAACCTAGTCATGTGACTACTTGTACCTGCAAAGGAGATTGGGAAATGTAGTCTCACCATGAGCTTAGGAGGAAAAAACAGAGCTGCTAGCCAAAGACAGGCAGCCCTAGAGGAAGGGCATATTCTTATTAAATTCTTTCTCTGCCAGACCACACCCACCGATGTGGCCTCTGCTTAAATGACATGCCCCTTCCACTCAGGATGGAAGTGTGTTGCATTGACAGGTGCTGTTGGATACATGACCACTGTTATGGGCTGCTGGAGGAGAAAGACTGTCACATCCGGACACAGTCCTACCAATACAGAGTCTCACGGGGCCTGGTCACCTGTGGTAAGGCTGGGGCTTCCCATTCAGGCCACTGGAAGAGCCTGGGTCTCTGCTGGCTCTGAGTTCAGCTGCCCCTAGAGGTCAGCCAGCCTATATCTTGGGGGGTGAGGGAGGGAAGAACTGAGGGTAAGAGGGGCAAGAATATTGCAGCTGTATCTGATGTCTTAGATTGAGTATTCAATAGGTGCCAAATGTTTGCATCCTTCCTTTTACTAGCCCCCTGAAAATACCCTGTGAGTAGGTTTAGTCTCCCCATTTTACAGATGAGGAAACTGAAACACAAAGGCTTGCCAGTACACACAGCTAGAGTTGGGATTCAAGTTCAGGTCCATCTGAGTTCAAAGTTAAGTCTGAATGTGGTGTCTCTGTGAAAAGTGGGGTTCCTCCAGGGCAGGAGCTGTCTCCGCCATCGGACTGAGGGAATGTGTGTCCTTGATGAGACGGGAGCTCCCAGGGCAGGAGTTGTGTCCCCTAGACTGAAGCCTCACCCCGGACAGTTGGGCCTTTCCCATCAGATGACGCATTCCCCCGGTGTAGACGCTGTGCCTCCCTCATCAGACTGCGTGCTCCATCAGAGCAGGAAGCAGACTGGGAGTCTGATCAGTCTAGAAGCAAGTCCTGACTGAAGCAAGCCTGGGAGTCAGTGTCCGTACAGGGTATCTTCTTCATTCTGCATTTGGCGTCCTGTTTGCAGAGCTGGGGGCCCCCTGCCAGATGAAGCTCTGCTCCTGTGACCGAAAGCTCGCCTACTGCCTGAAGAGAAACCTGAAGAGCTACAACCCTCGTTACCAATACTTTCCCAACATCTTCTGCACCTAGTGACCCTCAGTGAGCGCCTCCAGACCATGACTTGCCCCCTTCTTCTGCCACACGGGACTCACAGATTCTGCTGGGCTCCTGAGAGGGCTCCCAGGTCTTGCTCCTGGTTCTTTCCTGATGGTCCAATGGGCTTGGAGGGGCCCCATAGCCACTCCTCACCCCCTCCCCCCACCCCAGAGAATCCCCAGAGAGTGACTGGTCATAGGACTTGACAAGGTCAAGGTCCCTGGCTCACTTCTAACACCAGGCCAGTTGTCCTTGCCTCTGAAGATAGTGCCCTGTCTCCAGGAGGAAGACTTTCCTGGGATGCATTTTCTCTCCGGTTTCTGCCACCCTCTAGAGAATCTTACTCAAGGAGAAGCTAAATTAGCTCCATAAACCTGCCATGTGTTTATTAAGTAGCATTTCTCCTGGCAACTAATAAAAGTCACACAGGCATATCCCTCTGCTGTGGGATTGCTTCTGCCTCTCTCGCTGCCACTGGGCCACTAAACGCAAAGTTAGCCGCATTCTCTCAGAGATACAAGGTGCAGATCAGGAACTAGAAGGTTTTCTGAGATGAGTGTCAAGCCTTCTTTGGAGCTCATCTCCTCAAATCTTGGGGGGTCCCCTGGGGCCAAGCATTGGGTCTCATTTTTCCTTGACGGGGTGGAGAGAAGGTGATTGACAGTTATGCCAGCCTGGGCTTCCAGGCCAGAGAGGCCATGTTCAAATCCCAGCTACACGGATGTGAGAGAGAAACATCAATAGGCTGCCTCCTGCTCTACCCGGGTTGGCTCAGTGGATAGAGCGTCAGCCTGCGGACTGAAAGGTCCCAGGTTCGATTCCGGTCAAGGGCATGTACCTTGGTTGCAGGCACATCCCCAATAGGAGGTGTGCAGGAGGCAGCTGATTGATGTTTCTCTCTCATTGATGTTTCTAACTCTCTATCCCTCTCCCTTCCTCTCTGTAAAAAATCAATAAAATATATTTTAAAAAAATAGGTTGCCTCCTGCACACACCCCAACCAGGGATCGAGCCCACAACCCGGGCATGTGCCCCAACCAGAATCGAACCGGCCACCTTATGGTGCACAGACCGATGCTCAACCAACTGAGCCACACTGGCCAGGCTCTGACACTGTCTTTAAAAAAAAAAGAAACCGCAATGTTTCTTGCGATGTAAGTTGGGAAGCCCGAAGCCACCTTGATGCGGCTGCAGAGATGCTGAGATTCTGGGATTTCACAGAGAGAACGTTTTCTTACATAGGGTTTAGCTATGGGGTTTATTTTACCAAGTAAGGACATGAAGAACCCCAGCTCATCTAGTATTTGTAAATGAATACCGAGACAGCAGAAAGAAAGGACATATTTTAAAACAAAGGAGAGTCCCGCCCAAGAAAAGACCTTTGGCTTCTTTCCACTGACAAACCCCAAAATAGCCACAAGATAAATGGGATCTATATTTAAAAAGCACCAATGTTCAACATTTTCAAAATAAAATTTGATTTTTTGATTACCCTAAATGTACTGGTGTTTCAGAAAAGTGTGATATAGTCTCATGTCTATATTTTACAACATCGTACAGAAAATGGGGCTCAAGTGTCCAATTTGCTCATAAAATTTTTTTTGATCAAAACCATTTCCCAAGTCCATTTTAAAACAGGTATGTGGGGGAAATGGGGAGCTTCACTCTTGATGCCATTTCTCTTCAATCGCAGTATTCTGGACGATGGAGAAGAGACTCAGCCCGGGCTCCTCCCTTCCCTCAGGGCCAGGGAGCAAGCAAGGTGGTGTCTTGCTGGTAAGTTCTGCTGGAAGGGGCTGTAAACAGACCCTTCTCCCTGGGGGCATCCCAGCTCAGAGATGCAGGATTCAGACAGGTGCCAACAGGCATCTGTGGACCAGGGATGCTGTGAGGTTTTGAAAGCAACATTACAAGCTGACATGGGTTTGAGCTGGCAGGGTCCATGGAGAACCTTCTTTTACCTACCAGGACATTGAGGCTCAGAGAGGTTAGGAGACTTTCCCGAAGTCACACAGCACAGAGAGAAAATGGAACCTGGAGTGGTACAGGGACTCAGCCACATTGGGGCTTCTCAGGAGCACCCCTGAATTCCACCTGAGAACCAGCTCCCTTCCTTCTCTGCTCTCACTGCCTCCTGGGAGTCTGTCCTGGGCTGGTTAGTCTGGCTGGGGCTCTGAGCTTCATCTTCAGTGGAGGGGACCCCACTGAGGTCCTTCAGGCCCACTGCCCTGGATCCACCCTCAGGGCTGTAAACAGCTCGGGCGGAAATGATGAAAGCCAACTGATGGCTGAAACTCAGGAAGAGGTGATCTCCTTGACTGTTTTATTGGACTCTGTCTTAGCTGGCAAGAGAACCAGCAGGAAGGTCATCTCTCTCAAAAACACATAGCCCTCCTTTCAAAGGAGATGCTGAAATGTACAGGTCAGACCGTACATGCCTCCCCGGGGGGGGCTTTATGTAAAAGTAAGCAGACAACACAGACACATAGACACTGAACAGCAGGTTGCCTTAGAAACGTGGGTCGTTGACTGGTGTTTGAAACTGATCCTGCCAGCTGGCCTCCTTAGCTTCTCTTGTTGGAGACTTGGATGTGGTGAGAGGCTGAGGGGGTCCCAGGTTGCCCTCAGGGGTTCCACAGTTCAGTTTGCCCTGCCACGTAGGCTGTAAGACCGCAGGCAGCAGTACCAGCACAAAAAAAATAGCCTCTCCTGTCTGGCGTGGCTCAGTGGTTGAGCATCAGCCTCTGAACCAGGAGGTCACAGTTCGATTCCCAGTCAGGACACATGCCTGGGTTGCAGGCTCGATCCCCAGTGAGGGGCATGAAGGAGGCAGCCAATGATTCTCTCTCATCATCGATGTTTCTCTCTCTCTCTCCTTCCCTCTCTCTTCCTCTCTGAAATCAATTAAAAAATATTTTTTAAAAAAAGAAAGAAAGAAAGAAATAGCCTCACGCAGACTGTTTTACTGGCTCCCACAATCCTGGAAAGTAAAATCACTGTAAAAAAATCCCTTATTTTATACATAGGCATCCCCTAGTAGTTCTGCAGGTACTCAGCACATGTTTGTTGAGTGACTGAGTAATTGAATGAACAAATGAATAGTCCCTACCCTCAAAGACTTCACAGACTCACCTGGGAACAGGAACTAAAGGGCTGAGCAGAAAATATAGGGGTCATGGCATTTTGACTTTTCTGGTGGGGCGGTCTGGACAAGCGCTGGGCTCACCCTTTGGACTCCCAGTCATGGATGTCTCCCTGGTCTGGGCTTGTGCTGGATGAAGGGATGGGCACCCCATTAGACTGCCATGCTAGACCGAATCCTCAGGGGACCAGGGGAGACAACTCAGTGCCCTAATGTCCAAAAGGGGGTGTGGACTTCCTCCATGTCTTGCTCCTGAAGATGAGATTCCAGCCATTGCATGTACCCAGATGCTGCTCAGACCCAAGGACAGCTCTGGTCACCTTGCAGATCTGCTTCTGGCACTTGCTCCGGCACTCGTACCAGCCTGGGAAGGAAACTGGAGTGCTCATGTCTGCTTAGCCAGAGAGACCATCCCACTCACACATCACTAAGATAGCAAGAGCCTCCCCCAGGAACCTCAACAGTCCTGCCACCTCCTAGAAACTTCCTCAGCTGTCAAATGGGCTAATAACACCTTTCTCCCTAGATTGTTGGAAATATTTGGTGATACTGTGCACACAAACGACCCACTGTAGTGGCTGGCACACAGTAGGCACACAATAAATGGTACCTGCCATGGGAGAGAACCACCAGCCGAAGCCCAAGGGTTTTGACTCCAAACCGTTGGCCCTAAACATAAGCCCTGAGGGCCAAGGTCAGTGTCCAGGACAGAGAGTGAGCCATCTTCTCCTACTCTTCCCAGGCTGCCCGTGAAGCACTTACCACACTGGAAGTGGCCAGGGGTGACACTGGGGTGGTAGTGGTCCTATTTGGGGAGCATTGGGGAGCTCTCAGGAGGGAGCAGCAGCACCTGTGGGGAGACCCAAACCAAGCCCAGGGCAAACAGGTGCCACAGCCCGTTCAGAGGCCTTGCGCTGATGCACCTCCCGCCTTTGTCTGTGCGGTGGGTGCCCTGAGCCTGGAATGCCAACCCACTCCCCCCCCTCCCCCGCTAGCTAAATCCCTCCTGTCCACCAAGGCCAGGCTCAAATGCTACTTCCAGGTGACATCTTCCCCAGCAGAGCACATCGTCCCCAGATAGTACCCATCATTCATTCACTGAAACACACACCATCAGTCCTTCATGTGTATCGATGGAGCACCTGGCTGGGTCCTGGGGCTACGGAGATTGACTAATAACCACAAAATACAAATTCTTCCTCAGAAATGAGGAAGAAATCAGAGCCTGACGGCTGGGGAAAGGGACTGAGATGTCAGCCGTTCACGCCGGCTCGCCGGCCCCACACCTGCTGTGGGTTGCCCTCTGTGCGTGGGGCGATTGGTGGGGTGGGGGTTTGGCCTGGTGCCGCACACATCCTCCGCCACATACCCCCGGTTCCCTGTTCGTCATGGGGTGATTGGAGCCTGCTGGCTGGGGAAAGGGACCTAAAGGTGGTCAGTGCGCCTCATAGTGACTGGTCGAGCTGTCATTCTGGCTATTCCTCCGTTAGCATCAATTTGTATATTACCTTTTTTTTTTTTAAATAAATCTTTATTGTTCAGATTATTACAGGTGTTCCTCTTTTTTTCCCCCCATAGCTCCCCTCCACCTGATTCCCCAACCCACCCTATGCCCTTACCCCCCGCCACTGTCTTCATCCATAGGAGTAAGATTTTTGTCCAATCTCTTCCCGCACCCCTCACACCTGCTTCCCCTGAGAGTCGTCAGTCCACTCCCTTTTTATGTCCCTGATTCTATTATATTCACCAGTCCATTCTGTTCTTCAGATTTTTATTCACTTGCTGTTTAGATTCACTTGTTGGTAGGTATGTATTTGATGTCATTTTGTTGTTCATAATTTTTATCTTTACCTTTTTCTTCTTCTTCCTCTTCTTAAAGAATACCCTTCAGCATTTCATGTAATCCTGGTTTGGTGGCGATGAACTCCTTTAGCTTTTTCTTGTCTGTGAAGCTCTTTATCTGACCTTCAACTCTGAATGATAGCTTTGCTGGGTAGAGTAATCTTGGTTGTAGGTTCTTGCTGTTCATCACTTTGAATATTTCTTGCCACTCCCTTCTGGCCTGCATAGTTTCTGCCGAGAAATCAGCTGACAGTCGTATGGGTACTCCCTTGTAGGTAACTAACCGTTTTTCTCTTGCTGCTTTCAAGATTCTCTCTTTGTCTTTTGCCCTTGGCATTTTAATTATGATGTGTCTTGGTGTGGTCCTCTTTGGATTACTTTTGTTTGGGGTTCTGTGCGCTTCCTGGACTTGTAAGTCTATTTCTTTCACCAGGTAGGGAAAGTTTTCTGTCATTATTTCTTCTAATAGGTTTTCAGTATTTTGCTCTCTCTCTTCTTCTGGCACCCCAAAAATTCGGATGTTGGTACTCTTGAAGTTGTCCCAGAGGCTCCTTACACTATCTTCATATTTTTGGATTCTTTTTCTTTTTGTTTTTCTGGTTGGGTGTTTTTTGTTTCCTCATATTTCAGATCTTTGGTTTGATTCTTGGGGTACATTGATCTACAGTTGAGTTTCTGTATATTCTTTATTTTAGACAGTGTATGCTTCATTTTTGACTGGTCCTTTTCCATTTTTTTGGCATTCTCATTAAGGTCCTTGAAGGTCTCACTAAGCTCCTCAGAAGTGTCATCAAGTTTCTCGGTGGTTTTTAGAAGATTCTTGAGTAACCTTATAAATGTGGTTCTGAACTCTATGTCGTCCAGTAGTTTGCTTTCCTCCGTTTCTTTCATTCGTGACATGTTTCTTTGTTTCCGCATTTTGGCTGCTTCCCTGTGTTGATGGAGTGGCTTTGTGTGGTAGGTGACCTGTAGGGGGCAGTAGCTCAGCCTCCCCAATCACCTGATGTGGACGCTCTTGGTACACTCCTTTGTGGGCTGAGTGCAAAGTCTTGGTGTAGTTAAGCCTTAATTGCTGTTGGTACTCTGGGAGGAATTGACCTCCAGGCCAATCGGCTGTGAGGACTCGCTGTGTCTATAAGAACTGCTGTGCTGGAGACACGCTTATGGTGCAAGACTTGTTTCAGTGGGGCTTTGGTGCTCACTGAATCTGCCTCTTGAATGTGTCACTAATGGATGTGAGGAGTTGAAATCTGGTTTCTCACACTGACCACTAGGTATACTGCCTTCTGGATCTCCAATGGGGTGCAGGTCAGCTATTGTCTGAGGCCACTCAGCAGGAGCTACAGCGAGAGCTACAGTTTTCTCCTTTTTGCTTGGGGTTTGGAGGTTTTGGAGCTGTCTGATCCAGGCTGCAAGTTTGTTAGGTTAAGCTGCAGTCCATTCATATGCAAAAGCCGCTGCTTGGAGCTTGGGTGGGTTTGTAGGTTGTGTGGGGCGGGGTCTCAGGGCGTCACTAGGCTAGGGCGTGGCAAACAGCAATGGCTGCTAGTTAGCTGGCTCTGTGTCTCCAACTGCATCCAGTCCTGTGCCCCAGCGCAGATAAACAATTATTCCTGTGCGCAGCTCTACAAGCAGGCCCCCCTCACTTTCTGACCCAGTAGCAGACAATCCAGCTTCTCCCTGTAGGAGTTTGGGTCCCCCGCGTCTCCCCAGAAACTGTATTTCAGAGTAATCGGGGGCTTGTCTCCCCTCTGGGTTGAAAAAAGCAACGCCTGCCGCCAGCCCAGATCCCACGCCTCCGTACCTCAGCTTTTCAGCGCTTGTGTACGTCTCAGTGCTCTTTTCTCTTTCCTTCTAGTTGTAGAACTTCCACTCAGCCAGCTTTCCCATGGTTCTGGGTGATAGACGTTTTGTCTTTTAGTTGCAGTTTAAATTGTTGTGCGAGGCAGCAGTTTAGGTGTTTACCTATGCCACCATCTTGGATTCCCTATATTACCCTTTTATTATATAGGATAGAGGCCTGGTGCATGGGTGGGGGCCGGCCGGCCTGCCCTGATGAGGGCCCTGGACTGGGGTGGCGGTCCCCACTGGGGGGGTGGGGCCAGATGGGGTGAGGGGCCACAGATGATTTTCAGGCTGCCACGCCCGGATTGGGAGGCAAGGCCAGCCATGCCCATGATTGGAGTGGGGGTCCCTGCTGGGGGGGTGGGGCTGGCCGGGAAGAGGGGCCATGGTTGTTCTGGTCTCTGGTCATTCTGGTCTTTCCGCCATTTCTGTCACTGGGCTTTTATTATATAGGATATCCACTGGTACAGCCCAATGATGTCCACAGGGACTGGGCCAACCTGTGGTCATGACCCTCATTTTACACATTTCTGTATTTGGGACAGTGCACCCAGGGGGGAGTGTAAGAGGTGTGTCCTCCTGATAAATACAAAATTATACATCACCATCCTCATCCACCTAACAGATGCACATTTTGTAACTTCCTCTTTTAATTAAAAATGCATTTAGCACATTTTTTTTACATTTTATGATAGAGCATTTTCTTAAAATGTGTTACTCAGCTGTCTGCTTTTTAAACCAAGCACAGCCCTTTCAACTGACAAAATGTCCTTGACCAAACTTCCGTCAGGGCCTTTGAGCTCTTTTTTTTTTTTTTTTTGACTGGGCCCTCGTTGGGTCTTGTCCTCCAGAGCAAGAATCTTGTTCAGCCAGTTTCCGGAGAATCCCCCACCCTGGATATCTGGTCAAATTCCTCATCCTTACCATCCCCAGGTGGCATCTGATCACCTGGCCTGCCTTCAGCAGGAATCCTGTGGAGTTAGTTAACATGAAACCCCCTGAACCCATGACACTTCCTCTTAGTGAGTTTCCATCCACTGACGCCCAGCCTATAAATCCCCCCTTGTTCCTGCTATATTTGGAAATAAGCCCCATCCCAGACTGAGGTCTCCTTCCCCCTGTTGCAATCATTCCTGGTTAAAAATCTGCTTTCCCCACTTAAGCTACTGTCCAGCTCTGCTTTTTTTTGTTGTTGCTGTTGTTTATTTTTTAAAATATTTTTTAAATTGATTTTTAGAGAGAGTAGGAGGGAGAGGGAGAGGGAGAGAAACAACGATGTGAGAATGGAACATGGTTGGCTGCCTTTGGAGAGCCCCCTACTTGTGATTGTGCCCTGACCAGAAATTGAACCCTCCACATTTCAGTGCATGGGACAACACCCAACGCCCAACCAACTGAGCCACACGGCCAGGGCGGGCTCTGGTTTTCTTGAACAGTTTGTGCGTGAGACCCAGGTAGGATCCAGTTCATCGCTGGGCCCCCGGACCTCTGACCCAGGACCCTAGGTATGTGCCTGGGAAGGCTTTGTCTCCACTCCTGACTGACACCACAGGGTCCACTGATGAGCAGGACTCCTGAGCCTGCAGCGCAGTGAGGACTGAGTATACTCTAGAATAGCGATCGCCAGCTGGTGGTCCCTGAGGTCTGAAAGGTTGGTGACCGCTGCTCTAGAAGCTAGGGTAGAGCCCGAGGCATCTGTGTTTGTAAGAGGCCAGTCTGGGGAAGGAACAATTGCCGGTTAGAGTCTCAAGTGCTCCTGTAGACAAGGGACAGGCACGCTAATTAAGAATAAAGGAGCTCTCAGTGCACGGGAAACTCCCTTCTCCAACCCCTGATGACTGTCTGCTCCGCCAACTCTGTCTGCTTGCTTTCTTGGTGGCGTGACTTTCCCGAGGATAATATGGAATCTCAGTGGCCTCTTTGGGAAACGAGATGTCCCCAAACTGGCTCTTCTGAGAACTTTCCTTCCCATCTCCCCTTCTTACCGCTTTAGTTCCCGTGAATCCTTTGACAGGGCCCCCTGAAGACCCCTGCCTTCTCCATCCCTCTGCCCACCTCTATTAGACCTTTTCCCTGCCCTCTCCAGCCCCTTGGTCACTTGAATATTCAAACCCCTTTCTCCGCTCGGGGGCTCTGAAGGGCCTCAGGGACCCCCCAAAAGCTACTGAGGCTGAAAAGGAAAAAGGCGCATTGGAAACAGACTGGATAGTCATCCATTCAGATGGATTTGAAGACAACTAAGCAGCTACTTGTGCGGTCAAGCTGGCGAAGATTGGATAGATTTATTTATACGTTCTTTTAAAAATGAACTTTGATATCGAAAGTACACTGATGCAAAACTAGACTGTGGTTTTCTCTCTGTTAAAACAGCCAAGTTTTCTTGGATTATTTAGCTGCTGTTAACAGGAGATTGTAAAAGATAATCGGCCTCAGGACCAAGACCTTGTCTTATCAGAATGATCTCTTGCACAGTATATTAATCTTTAGCATGGCCTTGGCGTTGCGAAGGTCTAAGGATGTTTACATTGTTGACAATCTAGACTTCCCAAAATCAAATCCTAAGTGAAACCTTCTTGTTCTTGAACTGACCTTGAGATTTCCCAGAGGACCCCATCCCCACCGCCAAAGGAAGTTGCAAATAATTTGGTTTATTTGATATGTTAGGTTGCATGGACAGCATTGTCAAATAAGAGATATTTAACCTTCCCTAGGTTATATTTGTACGTGCAAAATGTTATTTCAGAAATTATGTGAATTTCTGGAAATGGATCAATGTCCTTGCTGTTCATGGCATATTATGATTTGATGGCATCAGTCATATTTCCAGTTGTTATTTTAAAATGTTGGGTGTCGCAGAAATAGCCACATGTTTTTTTTGGGGGTGGGGGGAGGGCGTCAAATGCACTTGCATCAGATATTTAACCACAGCCACTTTAATCTGATTTATGGTTTGTTTTTTTTTACTCTGATTCTTCTCTGAAAACATTCGCAATCGGCCACAGGGCAGAATCCTTCATGACGGAGCAGATGCTAGATGAAGATTAGCCTGCAGAGGTCCATTACCACTCGTGCTGCCTTTAAATAATCCATTGAGATCAGGGACTTATTTTGAAAGCAAGAACAGCCTTACTTTTGTTATCATTTTTAAAAGTATGTTTTTATTGATTTCAGAGAGAGGAAGGGAGAGGGAGAAAGAGAGAAACATCAGGGATGAGAGAGAATCCTAGATCAGCTGTCTCCTGCATGCCACCCACTGGGGATCGAGCCTGAAACCCGGGCATGTTCCCTCACCCGGAACTGAACCATGACATTCTGGCTCACAGGTCAGCACTCCATCACTAGCCACACCTGCCAGGCTACTTTTGTTATCTTTGATCAAAAAAGGAGAGGACTGCAGACAGCAATTTTGTGTTTCAATGGAAAACTACAGGACACCCTGCGGGTTCCCCAGTGTCTGGCTACAAGTCTCCAAATCAACGTTATTCCTTATTCTCCTGCCTTCCTGACCTGTGGCCTCACTGAGCACTAAAACCGCCCTTTTCCAGACGTCCAGCAAACAGAAGCTGGACGATTTGATGTAAACTTCAGAGAAATCTCCACAAAAGATCAGGAATGAGCAATGTCGTGTGGGCCACTCAGAGAGTTCAGTGGAACACCCGATGCCATTGACAATGACCCTGAAACTGCAAAGCAGGAGACGTGTTGGATCGCTGCTTCTGTCCTCCCTCCATCACCTAAAGATTTATTTATACGTTCTTTTAAAAATGAACGTATAGCCTAGCAGCTAGCAAGCTTCTCAGCGGGCTGCCCGCTGGGTTTCCAGCTACTAATCTCTGTTTTTCTCTCCTTTTTATAGATATTCTCCCATTAACTAACTGGCTGCTACACTACAGCCAAGTCTCCACGGGTGGTCTAGCTGATCCTTCCTGAGCAAAAGGTGACCAAGTGAGAAATGGACTTAAATTGTTCAGAGGAAAGAATGTCCCTTCTTTCCTCGAATAAGAGGGGGGACTGACAAGAACTCTTTCCTTGGCCAAACTTCAGTCAGGCTCCTCTCAGACCCATTTTTGAGTAGGCCTCGTCCTCAAGAGCAGGAATCCCGTCTTGTTGGTTTAGCCTGAACCCCCACCCTGGATATCTCATCACCATCGATATCTGATCAAATTCTCACCCCCACCCTCCGAGGTGTCTGATCACCTGGCCTGCCTTCCACAGGAATCCTGTTGAGTTGGTTTAGCCAGAGTCCCCTCTGCCCCTGATACATCCTCTCAGTAATTTTCCATCCACAGACCCCTTGCCTGCTCTGTGGCCCTAAGCCCCCCACCCCTACCCCCACCCCCACCCCGCTCCTGTCCCTGCTGTATCGGGAATTGAGCCCAGTTCCACATGAGGTCTCCTTTCCTCTATTGCAGTCGTCCCTGGTTAGAAGCTCCCTTTACTGCTCTAACTACTGTCCGGCTCTCCTTTGACCTTACCCTTTCTGAAAGATTCCCAGCCATTGTGTTAATTCCTCTGCGCTGACCTTCCCAGCCGTCCCATTCCTATCCCAGCAAGGAGCTGGGGAGAAAGTGAGATGAATCATATGGAAGACATGTCACATCTCGAACTCACCAATCCATCATTTTCAGAATGACAGGGCCTGGGAGTCGGCCAACGACTCATTTATCAAGTCTGAGAACCCCTGATTTAGAGAATCCAAAACTGTTTGGTTGCCGTGTCTAAAACTCTGTGAGTCATCCGTTCTAAACAGCTGACTTAAAACACCGGAATGCCGCCCAATTGCTTTTCTAAACCGAAGGGAGCCAGCTGCTGGATGCCGAGATTACTCAGGTTTCAAATAAACGAGCTGGCTGCAAACCTCTAACCTGCTATTATGTTCTGTGAGATTCACTTTATCTAAGACGGGTGCTGTCAGGTCAAGCATCCATCCAGCCGAAGTTCGAACGCGTTCCAGCTTGCAGACTTCCTTCCTATGCGGAACACCCCACTCCTCATAGTTTATGCTTCTCAAAGTGTTTTTATATCCACGACCCACTACAGCCTCGGCACATCCCATGTTGCAGAGTGGGAAAATGGGACAGAAAAGCATCTTGCTTAATTAAGATCACACACACACACACACACACACACACACACACACACACACACACACGTTAGCGGCACCGGGACCTGAATCAGGTTCTCAGGCCCTGAAGCTCGGGGCGTCTCCCCAGCCGAACTGGTTCCATATAGCAGCGTTAGAGCTTCCCATGAGGACGGGGACATCCTGAGGACAGGGACGGGGACTCCTTTATGACCCGCACTGCTGGGCCTGGTGCCTGGCGCCTGGAGCAGATCCCAATGTGGACAGCGTCCTCCCATGGTTTCACTGCTTCTCATAGTAACCCGGGAGGGAAGTACTACGCACTCCCCGTCCTGTGTGTGAAGAGACAGGGGCACAGAGAAGTCAAGGAGTTTGCCCCAGGAACCACAGCAGCGCAAAAGGGTACCAACCCCAGAGCCTTCCTCTTTGCCCGGGAAAGTGTGCTGAATCAATGTGGCGGCCCTGCTTCAGATGACACCCAGGCAAGGTTTCAGTTCAGACCTTGGCAGGCCTGCCTGCTGTCCCAGGAGGGGAGAGTCACGGGTCAGTGGCATCCACAGGCTGCCCCCAGGCCCGCAGGCCACCGTCGAGGCAGCTGAGGCAGGGCCCCTTCCCCGTGGCCTGCTGGCGTGAGTGAGGGCGAGCCCTCCGAGGAAGGAAGAAAACACAGTGATGCTGGCAAGGCGGATACCATTCATTTAACAACCAGACAGTCCCGACAGCTACCCCGGGATCCGCGGGCTGGTCTCTACACGCCAGGCAGGCCGCTAAGCTGCCCTTCATCTCTCACAACGCCGTGTGAAGGGGGAATTAGAACCCCGTGTTATAGTAAAGAAACCGAGCTCAGAGAGGGTCAGTGACTTGTTCCCAAGATTCCACGCCCAGGAGTCGGGAGAGCCCAGAACGGGCAGCCCTTGTGTGCGGGGCCCTGAGCCACACTCCTGCCTGTGACGTTGGAGCGTTTCTCTCCCCAGCCTTTCCTGCGGCTCCTTTCCCTCATAGAGTCAAGAAGAATATGCTTACCTTTTCTTTAAAAATCCTCGCCCGAGGACATTCTTATTGGTTTTTAGAGAGAGGGGAAGGGAGACTGAGAAAGAGAGAGAGAGAGGGAGGAAGAGAGAGAAAACAAACGTGGATGTGAGAAACTGATTGGCTGCCTCCCACACGCACCTGAAACCTAGGCGTGTGCCCTGACCGGGAGTCCAACCTGAGACCTTTGGGTGTATGGGATGACGCTGCTACCGACTACCCCACGCAGGCCGGGGCTCCTGCTGCTCGCCTAGCTGTACTGATTTTCCATAGAACACGAGCTGTTTCACGTGGGCACTGGGTGTTCATGGGGAATTGCGGGCCAGTGTGGCTGCGGAAAATCTTTCCCTCCGTGCTTCTAGGTGTGGTGGATGAGGGCCTGGCCATTGAATTGGCAAAAGACAGGTTAACGGGAGAAAAGGCGCGTGCCGTTTACTACTACTTACCTGCCTGGGAGTTCACCGACAAGCCGGGAATCTCAAAGAAGTGGTTCGACGCGGGCTTCTCTACCTTCTGAGCAAAGGGAAGGGGGTTGAGACCTCAAGGGACAATTAATTGGGGGAAACAATGAGGAAATATAGGAGGAAACCAGTGGAAGATAAGGGCTATATTAGTAAAGTCTGTTTATGCAAATTCATCTTGGGGTTGACGCCCCATCTTTGAAGATAAGAGCTGTTCTCCTCTCCCTGGTATGAGGGCAGGGACAGGGGTGTGGGCACCTTCTTCAAAGGGAAACTTAGGCCCTTTTAGGTGATAAAGGGAGAACAGGGAACCCTGGGTGTCTGTCAATTCTCAATTGCCTTCGGCTCGAACTCATTCTTATGCCAACGCAGCATATCTTGGGGTGGCACATTCTGGTCCCTATAGAGGCCACGGAGCAAAGGAGTGACAAGGGGTCTAGTGTGGGGTCTCCTGGCTCTCAGCCCACAGCTCCTTGACTGCCCTGCCCTGCTGCCCGCCGTGTTTTCACTCCTCAAGAGCAGATCCACGTTCTCCTCCTCCTCTCCCTGGTGGGGGACTTCCCAGAGAAGAATCCACGTCGCACTGACTCACGGGGCACCTGAGGACGATGTCAGGGTGAAGGCGGTGGCAGCGTGGAGCCGGCTGTCCTGAGCATCTCTGGAGCGCTTGTTAGTTCACCCAACTATTTTTTTAAAATATATTTGTATTGATTTCAGAGAGGAAGGGAGAGGGAGAGAGACAGAAACATCAATGATGAGAGAGAATCATTGATTGGTTGCCTTCTGCACACTCTCTACTGGGGATCAAGCCCACAATCTGGAATCGAACCCAGTACCCTTCCTTCAGTCCACCGGCTGACGCTCTATCCACTGAGCCAAACCAGTTAGGGCTACAACCTGCACTTTAAACAAGTTCCCCCAGGGATTCATGGGAGGGCGGCTCGGGGCTTCCTGTGGCTTCCCCTCCAGAGCCCGGCCTCTGCCGCTGCTGGCTGAGTGAGTGGCCTTGGGAGTGGTTCTCACAGAGCCTGCTTCCTCATCTGTAATGCGGTGTCAAGGAGGAATGGATGTAAGGTTCTTAGCATAGAGAACCGTGCCTTCCCATCTCCCTCTTAGGAAGCCAGATGGATTCTCCCTCTTCCTTCTGAGATGCGTTTCCAGGACCTGGGGTGCTCAGGGCCAGGGAGGGGGCACTTCCTGCAGGCCGTCTGCAGAGCCAAGACCATCACCGGCTCATCTCAGGCTGGATCCTTGAAGGGAGCGGATAGTCTGGGCTTTGGCTTGCCTCAGCCTAACCTAGCTCCTGGCGGGGACTCCAGAGGAGAATGACCTTCAACCCACTTCCAAGGCCTCCTGGGAGAGGGCCGGTGTTCTTGGGAGGGGTGGCTGATTTGTGGTTGTTGTGAGGGAGAGGCCGGGAGGCGATAAAATGTGTTCCCTTTCCAATCTGCACGCCTACCCCTTCCACGCTGTCCCAAACTTCTCACCAATCGTAAGAAAGAGGTGAGGGCTGCCCAGCAGGTGTGGCTCAGTGGTTGAGCATCGACCTATAAACCAGGAGGTCACGGTTCAATTCTGGGTTAGGGCTTATGCCCAAGTTTCCAGCTCAATCCCCAAGAGGGGGAGTGCAGGAGGCAGCCGGTCGATGATTCTCTCTCATCATTGATGTTTCTATCTCTCTCTACCTCTCCCTTCCTCTCTGAAGTCAATAACAAATTAAAAACAAAAAGGAAACAAAATGGAAGAGGTGAGGGTTTGGTAAAAAATACCCATTCATGGAATTCATAAACAACCCCAAGAGGTAGGTGTGATTACCCCTGTAATGGGTAATTTTTTACGGATCACAAATTGAGAATCACAGTCAGTTTATGGATCACAAATTGAGAATCAGAGAAGCAGAGTCACTAATCCAAGGTCGCACAGCTGGGAAATAGCTCAGTTGAGAGAAATAGAATGAGCTTTCCTATCAATTTTCATTCATTCATTCATTCATTCATTCACCCATCCATCCATCCATCCATCCATCCATCCATTCAGCAGATATTTTACGTGTCTCCAGCTTTGTTTTGGATGCTGGGGATGTTGTGGTCCCTGCATTCGGAGTGTTTGTATTCTAGGTGAGCGCTGGAGTGAGATAAATTGAATAAGGGATGAAGAAAACCACCAGGAAGTATAAACCAGAGAACTAGAATTAAGGCAGAGAGACAGGGAGTAAGTAAGGGTGATGGTGGTTTGGGGGGGGGGGGGGGAATGCTTCCAGTTGGGAGCACAAGGACGTTTCCCTGAGGGAGTAACTGTCAGCTGAACTCGCTTGCAAAGAGGTCTGTAAAGTACCTTCCCCGAGAGGGTCCAAGGTGGGCAAGGCTTGGCCAGGAACCCAAGGCAGAGTGAACAGGGAGGAATCCCTCGGCCTGCCTTCTCAGCTTGAAGTTTTCACAAACTGTTTTAAAATATCTTCTTTATTTTAAGTGAGAAAACCAAAACAAACAAACAAAGAAATCCAGAGCATCCTAAGCTAGAGAGAGCCAGTCAGTCCCTGACTCTGGGTTGCCCAGACTGCCCCAGGGTCAGGCTGGCTCTCGGCTGACCTCAGCAGTGAGCGAGGATGCAGGGACCCCAAGTGTAAATGTCCTCATTGACCCTCCAGGGACACTGAAATGTGGTGGAAGAGACAGGAGCCCCAGCCGCACCAGCACATCACAGTGAGGGGAGGATGTGTGGGGAGCGAGATCCAGCTGGAAAAACAGGTAGAGACGTGGAGAGGCATCAGCCTGGGCCTCCCTCCACACCCCAGAGACCCTGAATCCGGGTGACCTGTGGATTGGGTCAATCAGTGGTGGGAAGGGACTCTGTGGGAGAAAGTGCCCCAAATGTGAGGGCTCTACTTGAGCATTATTGTTATTGTTGATAAGATTATTAATCACTAGCCCTTTACCCAGGTTTCCTGCCTTGCCACACAACCATGCCACCTGGTCCCTGGGCGTGGCTATTCTCCCCTTAAAGGGGCACCCAGGGCTGAGTCACCAATTGTCCTAGTAAAGAGTGTGGGAGGTGAGACAGGGCTCTGGAGCCAGAGAGACCTGCGTTCAAATCCCAGCCCTGCCACTTATCAGCAAGTGACTCATCCTAAAGTTTCAGTTTCTGCAGCTGGAAAGTGCAGGTGACCCAAGGGAGTGGAGAAGAGGGGGTAAGTGGGCAGCGCAGGTGTTCAATGTCCCTTCTGCCCCTCCCACGGGTGCCCTTTTGCAGAAACTGACCTCAGAGGGACAGGAAGCTCAATGAATGTGTCCTTCTGTCTGTCTCCTACATCCAGGGGTCCATGAGAGAGAGGGACAGACAGAGGTGCCTGTGAGTCTTCTCCAATCCCAGTGATGGGAACTTGGCCCAGAAGGAGAGCTCACAGGTGGGAAGGGCTTGCCTTACTCCAGGGACTCAGTTCTGGTTGCCCTGAGACCCCGTCTCTCCTCTTGGTCCAAAGTTCCATGTCTTTACCAACCTGGGATTCATTCATTCATTCAATCATTCATTCAACAAATACCTACTATGTGATCACCAGGCCCTTCCCTAGGTTCTTAGCTCAGAGAGGGAAGCATTACGAACACAATCCTGCTCCTGACCCAGCTCTGGGATTGCCCACCCAACACCAATCCTATCAATAATCTCAACAGCCCCCATCTTAGCAGCTACGCATCCCTTAGAGATACTGACCCTGCCCTGGCTGAGAGGTAAGTAAGTCCTGAGGATCCAAATCAACGTGGGTAATCACTGGGGCCACATGGTTTCGGGTGGCTGGTCCTGAGGGGGAGGGCTGCTGGGTGGTGGTGGTAGGGCTAATTAAAGAGAGACACAGAAGAGACAGCATTTTCTCTGCTGGATGTTGGCATGTCCTGGCTCAAGGTCTGGATCACAGCTGCCACCTGGGAGCCAGGAGGAGCCATCTGGAAGCCAACCTAACCAACACAGAGAGGGTGGCCAGCCGGGAGCAGGAGAGAAACCAGGTGCTGATAACATCATCAAGCCACTAAAGAGCCACCTTCCCCCTGGACTTGCTGTCATGTGAGCTCATAAATGCCCTCATTGTTGAAGCCCATTGAGTCACAGTTTTCTGCTGGAAGCTTCCTGATTAGTATAAACAGGGTGGGGTGCAGGGGGGCAGAGTGGGAAGGGTCTGAGGTGGCATCCTGGCTCTGCCTTTTGCTGGTTGCGGGACCTCAGGTGGTTCCTGTCCCCATTCTGAGCATCGGGTTGTTCAATTTTCAAAGGGGGATAAATGCCCATTCCTGCCAACATTGACATTGTCAAAGCCACAGAGCCCGGAACATGGGAGTTCTGATGGACAGTGGAATCGCCAGCTCTCGACCCTGGATAGAATGGACATCATGCATGAGGATCTAAGTGAACAGCTGCACTGTCATACAGAGGAAGAGAGGAGCTGGGTGGAAAGAGGGGAACATTGATGAACTATGATTTACTAGTAGCTTGCGGGGGACTGCAGATTTGGTTACTACCTAGTAACAACAAGAACAACAATAATGCAGTTAACATTTAAAGAGGGGTTACCATGTGCCAAGCACTGTGCTAAAGAGCTCAGGCATTCAACCTGTAGAAAACATTAACCTCATCTGGTTTTCTTCTTAATTTCATTTATACTTCACACACAAGGACAGCAAGAACCCTCCTGGAAGGTCACATGGCTAGCCAGCGGTATAACTAGAACTTGAACTTGGGGCCCATAGTTCTTCATTCCAGCCTCACATAGAAGGAAAACTGCGTGGCCAGCTATTTCTCATCTGTGTGTCACAGGCTGGAGTTTGTGGGTGGCTGCAGGTGCCTCAGCCCTGCTGCTGGAGACATGGCTACTTACATATGAACGGCAGATTGTGGATCCTTATATGAAAAAGCTATCCATTCATCCATCATCCATCCATCCATCCATCCATCATCCATCCATCCATCCATCCATTCATCCATCCATCCATCCATTCATCCATCATCCATCCATCCATTCATCCATCATCCATCCATCCATCCATCCATCATCCATCATCCATCCATCCATCCATCCATCCATCCATCCATCCATCATCCATCATCCATCCATCCATCCATCCATCCATCCATCATCCATCCATCCATCCATCCATCATCCATCATCCATCCATCCATCCATCCATCCATCCATCATCCATCATCCATCCATCATCCATCCATCCATCCATCCATCATCCATTCATCCATCATCCATCCATCCATCCATCCATCATCCATCCATCCATCCATCCATTCATCCATCCATCCATTCATCCATCCATCCATCCATCCATCCATCATCCATCATCCATCATCCATCCATCCATCCATCATCCATCCATCATCCATCCATCCATTCATCCATCCATCCATTCATCCATCCATCCATCCATCCATCCATCATCCATCCATCCATCCATCCATCCATTCATCCATCATCCATCCATCCATCCATCCATTCATCCATCATCCATCCATCCATCCATCCATCATCCATCCATCCATCCATCCATTCATCCATCATCCATCCATCCATCCATCCATCATCCATCATCCATCCATCCATCCATCCATCATCCATCCATCCATCCATCCATTCATCCATCCATCCATCCATTCATCCATCATCCATCCATCCATCCATCATCCATCCATCATCCATCCATCCATTCATCCATCCATCCATTCATCCATCCATCCATCCATCCATCCATCATCCATCCATCCATCCATCCATCCATTCATCCATCATCCATCCATCCATCCATCCATCATCCATCATCCATCCATCCATCCATCCATCCATCCATCCATCCATCATCCATCATCCATCCATCCATCCATCCATTCATCCATCATCCATCCATCCATCCATCCATCATCCATCATCCATCCATCCATCCATCCATCCATCCATCATCCATCATCCATCCATCATCCATCCATCCATCCATCCATCATCCATTCATCCATCATCCATCCATCCATCCATCCATCATCCATCCATCCATCCATCCATTCATCCATCCATCCATTCATCCATCCATCCATCCATCCATCCATCCATCATCCATCATCCATCATCCATCCATCCATCCATCATCCATCCATCATCCATCCATCCATTCATCCATCCATCCATTCATCCATCCATCCATCCATCCATCCATCATCCATCCATCCATCCATCCATCCATTCATCCATCATCCATCCATCCATCCATCCATTCATCCATCATCCATCCATCCATCCATCCATCCATTCATCCATCATCCATCCATCCATCCATCCATTCATCCATCATCCATCCATCCATCCATCCATCCATCCATCCATCCATCCATCCAAACTCCGTTTCCCTGGAAGCCAAGCCTGAAACGAGGATTCTTGGGCAAGCAAAGGATTTACGGAGGGAGTGCTCTCAGGAGAAACCTGTAAGGGAACAAGGGAAACAGGATAGGCCAGGGGACAAAGCAAGCAAAGAGGTGGTTCTGGAAGTCTCCCCTCAGCCTGATGCCAGGAGGAGCTCTGGGCATGCACCGTACCACCTAGGTGGTCCCATGCAGATGGCGGTGGGCAATTATACGTTCCCTGGTGTTATATTTCATATGCATTGGCTAGAGGTGGGTGATGTGGAGGGTCGGGGGGATAGGCAAGGTAGTTCCCAGCAGACGAGGTCAATCCTTAAGAGGCAGACGTGAACACTTCCCAGCCAACATCTGTCTTAGCTGGGAGTAGGGGAACTGGGCCAGAAGGGGATCCGAAGTGGAGCACTCACAACATCTGCCACCATCTCCATTTGATCCGTTAGCATGAACGGAGCACTATGACACAGAGGAGCAGAGGAAACAAAGGTGTGACAGACACGGCCTCCGGCCTCCGGGAGCTCCCGTCTAGTTGGGAGAGATCAGAGAAGTCCAGACGATGGTAAGTCGACTCAAGGTACAGCTTGGTAAATTGCAGACCCATACAGTGCTATGGGAGCCTGGAGGAGGGAGGGAGGCCTGGGAGCCAGGAGGAATCAGCCAGAGGAGACTTCTGTAGGAAGCAACCCTTGGAGCAGGAGGAGCCTGGGGAGGGCTTAGCCACTGGAGACGGCAAGTGGAACATTTCTGCGGAAAGCCCGCCTGAGCAGAGGCCTGGGGGCAGGGGAGGGAGGGCCCGGAGGACACGTGGCCTGTGCTTGCGGGCTTCGCCCAGCCCTTCCCTCGAGAGGCATTTACAGAGCCCCTTCTTGGCCCTGCTTTGGGTACCAGGGATGCAATGAGTCATGGGCCCCGCCCACCAGGACCTCAAGCTTAATGGCCAGAGGGACAAGGCGCCAGACAGGGCGGGTCCCAAACTTCTGCCAGAGGCCCTTCCTGGGGTGATGAAGGGCCTAGACCAGTGTTTCTCAACCTTTCTAATGCCGCGACCCTTTAATACAGCTCCTCATGTTGTGGTGACCCCTAACCATAAACTTATTTTCGTTGCTACTTCATAACTGTAATTTTGCCACTGTGATGAATCGTAATGTAAATATCTGTGTTTTCCAACGGTCTTAGGCGACCCTGCTAGCGGTTCTCAACCTGTGGGTCGCGAAGACCATCGGAAAACATAGATATTTACATTACAAGGAACTGTATTAAAGGGTCGCGGCATTAGCAAGGTTGAGAACCACTGGTAGAGGTTTACGGAGTAGAGTCAGGAGGACAGAAAGATGGATGCTGCCCATTAGAGAGGCCACTCGGGCTGCAGCTTGGACAGTGTATTAGAGGAGTGAGACTGGGGCGGGGAGGCCTGGTGAGTGAGTGGCAGTGACAGGGAGAACCTGCCTCACCTCGGTCCCCAGGCCCCAGCCCCAACACCTGCTGCTTTGGCCCAAACACCTTCCCTTTGGCTCCCTGGCCTTGGCTTTCCCTAAGATCTCAATCCACCCTCAAAGGACACAGCTGCTGTTGGGAGATTTATTTCAGAAGGTCCAAGAGGCAAGGCGGGTGGTGGAGGAGAGGCCGACTCTCCCGCTCCCTGGGGGTGTGTTAAGGAGCCAGGCTGCTTCAGGGGGTTAGTTATTACTTGGGACAGAGGTGTCAGCAATCCCGGGGGACTTCCGAGGACCCGGGTAGGGAGTGTGGGACAGCCGGGCAGGCTTCTTCTAGCACGGAGGGGTTTGGTCCTTGCAGCGGGACTTGGAGAAACGGGCGAAACGCAGCTTCTTCTGGTAGGTGCACAGCTGACGCTTCAGGCAGAAGGCCACCTCCTTGTCACAGGCACACAGCTGCTGCTCACACCAGCTCCCCTTGTCAGCTGTGGGGTGCAGGAGGGGGGCTCAGTGTCCGTCCATTCCTGAGACTGAGCCAGGGCTGGGTCTGGGGTCCCTGGAGGGAACCTCTGAAGGCAGTGCTGTCCTCACTCAGCTTTAGGGTGTCCTTCCCAGCTACTTGTGAAGCACAGTAACCTCCATCTCTGGTAAAAACTGCTGTTTAAAATTTAACCCTGCTATTCTGGCTTCTGTAAACGTTTGCTTGCTTAAATCATAGGGAAAAATAAGACTACTCCCCATTCCAGAGAGGCCATAAACTATGCCCCAGACAGAGTTGTCAATGCTGGCGCCAGGCCAGGCCTTGAGATATGGTCTCACGGCCCTGTCCCAGCACACAGGATTTCTTCTCAGAAGGTCCAGAAGTCTCATTCCAGATTTGGGAGACAAAGAGCTGAAAAACATATAAATAAGGGAGACTTCCACCATATTGGGCCCCAGAATTTGAGAAGCAAGATTTTCCTCTGGGCCCGCTAGCGCTAGCGAAATGAACAGGACACCAAATAAATTTGGCTTATTGATTAAGGTGTCTTCTGATTTACAATATAGCACTTGGACTCTAGCTGCCTGACCTTGGGTATGTACCAAGACCTCCCGTGTGCCTTTATTTATTTATGCATTCATTCAATGAACATTTGAGCACCTATCATGTGGCTGGCCTGGGGCAGGGGTGTGGGGGGGGGCGGGGGGAGGAGGCAGGACTGAACACAGGGAACCTCTGAAGTTCACACTCCCATGGATGGGGCAGCAGGTATTTGAGAACCGCAGAAACGAGTATCAAACTGTGCTCTATGGGAGTAAGAAACAATGCCAGGGCCACAGATCAGGAAAGCAGTGGGCCAGAGCCATTGGAGCTGAGGGCAGCTCCAATGCCCTCAGCTCCAATGGGTCTCTCTCCCTCTGGAGAAGCCAGGTGGAGGAGGGGGAGTGCTCCAGGCTGATGGAACAGCCTGTGCAAAGACTCTGAGGCAGGAGGGACTGTGGTACTTCAGTTTCATTATCTGTAAAATGGTGATGAATGAGAAGTGCTGCCTCGGGTGGCTGTTGTGAGAATGAAAGTAAGAAGGCAAAGCACTCAGTACAAGTAGGTGCTCAATAAATGCCGGCTATTACTATTAGTGTCGTTGTTGTTATTATTAAGCCCTCAGTGAACAGGGACAGTGGTGATGCGCCCATTTGATTCCCAGCCCTGGAATCTGCCACCTGCTTCAAGCATGGACCCAGGGGCCAAGTGACCTGGGATGCAACCCAGGCTCTGCTCCTGGCAGCTGTGTGACTCCAGGCAAACACTTCTTCACTCCATTTCCTCGTCTATAAAATGGAGCTCATCAGGGTGGGGCTGCCTCCTGGCTGGGCTGCTGTGAGGATCAGTGATGATGGAAGTAGAAACAACCAGATCAGTAGCCCATGTCATCTATCGAGCATGCAATGCGGCAGGCATCTGTGAAGCTCATTCTGTCTGCCCTCATTCTAGTTCCTGGATTAACGCTATGGGGTAGAATAGGATACTGTTCTCGTCCTCAGTTCACAGATGAAGATACTGAGGTTCAGAGAGGTCGAGCAAGGCATTCAAGGTTACACAGCTGGTCAGTGGTAGCTCTGGAATCTAAGCAGAGGTCTGCCAGCCTTCCAGATCCTAAAGGGGCCAAAGCCCTCATTGGACCTCTCCATACTCCCACCCCTACTCCTGCCTCCCCTCCACCGCTCCACTGTTGCCACTGGGCCTGCGAGAGAAACAGAGAAGTTGAATAGCTTGTGCATCATTGCACAGCATGTGAAAGCAGAACTCCCTTCCTCAGTCTTCAACTCCAGTCCCGGTCCAGACACTCACAGCACTGGATGTCCCCCTGGGAAAAGGTGTAGTTGTAATGGTCCCTGTGGTAATGGCAATGGTGCAACTTCAGGTGACGATAGCAGCAGTCGTGAGCATGGCAGCACCTGAAGGGAGAGGACAGGAAGTGGGGCAGGGAGCGCAGACGCACTGTACCGTCCTTAGCGGGCTCGGTCTCAGGCAGCCCTTGCCCCAGAGGAGAACCCGAGCCTCCCCTGGGAAGAGCCAAGGCCTCCAGGGGTCTCATCTTGTGCATGCTCAGGCTAGCTAACACTGAGAGTGCTTCCTAGGACCCGGGCCCCTGCTTTTTCTACAAATTCTCTCTTAGTCTTCCCAACCACCCTACGGCAGGGGTACTAGGATGATCTTCATGTCACAGCTGAGGCAACTGGGACTCAGGGAGGCCAAGCCTCTTGCCTGAGCTCATACCGCCTGTAAGTGGTGGGTCAGGGAAGTGACCTGGCCTGGCCCACCTTCTCATCTCTCCTCTGGCCGATTCCCAGGATTGTGGTGAAGAACCAATGAGAGAATGGCAAAATGAGGGGGGACCTTTTAAAAACCCCGTGCAGTGGCAGTGGGCAGTGTGTGTGTGTGTGTGTGCGTGTGTGTGTTCTAGTTAGATTAGGGGTTGAGAGTGCAAAGGGGGAGGGGGAGAGTCTTCGGAGACTTTGGGGAACCCTCTAGAAGTCAGGCTCCAGGAGGGTTGGGGCTGTGTTGAAGCTTAGCAGAGTTCCTAGCACCTGGTACAAAACGGATCCACAGGATGAATAAATAATGGAGAGGAAAGAGGAGAGTCCTGGGATGTGGGCAGGACAGGATTGCCACCCGTGGGCCTGCCTGGGAAAGGTTACCAGTCCGTGGCATCTAGGGGTTGGCCTTTTCCACCAAGTCCACAGTGACAGCCGTAGGGCCAATAGGAGGTGATGGGTGTCTTCCCGGTCACTTGTCTGACCATCTTGTTCAGGTTCAGAATCCCACTCTGGGTTGGAGTCACACCTGCCAAGGAGCCCAGCAACAAGGAGAGGACGTGAATCCCAGGGGAGGCCCGTGCACCCCTGGCGGGCACCTCTGCTCTATCGGGTCCAGACCAATGACCTTGGATAACAAAATGACAACCACCACTACGTCGACTAAAAAATATAATGACAGCGAGTGCTTGCCATGCGCCTTTTCATGTAGCAATTTATTGACTCCATCTACCCCATGAGAAAAAGACTATTTTTTTAAATAAGTCAACTTAGATGTAGAGAAAAGTTGCAAAGATCATACAGAAAGTTCTCACAGAGCCCTCACCCACTTTCCTCTAGTGTGGTATCATCTTACATAATTGTGGTGTATTTATGAAAACTAAGAAAACAACAATGAATACTATTTTAAATCCCCAGTTTAGAGAGGAGCAGACTGAGGCTCAGTCACTTGTTCCAGGTCATAGTAGCTAGTAAGTGGAGGAACCTGAATAGAGACCTAAGAATCCTTTCTAAAATCACATATTTTGAGGTGCCAATTTGCTAGCAGCCACATTTTCATATTTGATTTTCTGCTAAAGATCAAATAGAAATCGCCCCACCTCCCACCAACAGTCAACAGAACCCACTTCCCAGGTTCAAGGGAGATCATGAGCGTGGATGCGGAGTGCTATTTCTATGCAAATGAGTGCTATTAGTTGGTCAAAAGGACTGAGGGGAACAAGGTGAAGTGAGAAGATCATTTCTGTAATTTTTGCCCAAAGTACCACAGGTGCCAGCTCGGCAGGCCCCTGGATTCTGAACCTTTGGTTCTGACCTTCACGGCAGGCCAGAAGCATGCCACAGCTTGGCCACCCAGGCCTCTCTGGCCAGAGCCACCGTTCTAAGGGACTGGGAGCAGCTGATGGCTCCTTGCAAGGGGCAGAGGGTTGAGGGCTTGAGGGGCCAGGGTGGTGGGGATTAGAGCAGCAGCTCAGTCTAGAAAAAAGATATAGGGCCTACCCCCGTCCCTCCTTCCCTTTCCAGCTGTGGCTCCTGTCCCCACTCACCAGCAAACACCACCAGTACGCACAGCAGGGGAAGTTCCATGACCCTGGCCCAGAGGAGGGGAAGCAGCTGCTGGAAGTCCTTCATGCAGGCAGCCCCTTATATAAGAGGCACCCCCACCCCCACCAGCTGAGCCTGCCCCTGCCCCTGCCCCTCCCGCTCTAGCTCTCATGGAGGCCACCTCTGCTCCTTCTATTTCCTCTTTTCTGGCAAGGGGGAATTAAAAAAAATTATTTTTTTATTTTTAACATCCATATTTTAAACTTTCTGATTGCGAAAGAAGCACATATTCAGTGTAGAAGATTTGGAAAACATAAACAATAAGAAGAAATTAAAAATCACCTGTGGATTCATTAAGCAGCATTACAGGTTCGGTGTATGTCCTTCTGGTTCCATTGCTCTTTCTCTCTATATATATGTCCACACTTTTCCTGACCAAACTAGGAAGTTGTTATTTGTAGCCTCTCTTTTTGCTTACCAATGAAACTTGAACACAGTTCTAAGCCATTAAATATTCTTCTGCAGAAACATGTGAAAGGCAGCCTCGTATTCCATGATACAGCTAGGCCACTCATTTACTGAATCCTGTATTGATGGCCAGAGGGGTTACTGCTCTAGGGTGTACAGTGGTACAAGTGAACGAAACCACGGCGGCGAAATCTCAGTTCACATCCAGAACTGCTGCTGTGGGATCTATCCCTCCAGTGGACTTGCCGAGTCAAAGCACATGCACAATACGAAGGCAATTGACATGTGTCAACAACTTGCAGAAGGTCCGCCCAGTTCACATATGGGAATCCTAATGAACACATGGTGTGGATCCAGCCTAACTAGGGTGGGGGTGCTGATGGCGGGACACACAGAGGCATCACGAAGAGATGGTCTGCTCCATGGATAACCTGGGTAACAGAAATTGGTTTAATGGAGAGACCCTGGGTAACAGAAATTGGTTTTCTTCCATGCCCACGAGATGGCTGTTCAAGGGCATAGAGCCCAAGCTGACCTTCAGGCTGCCAGCTAACCAGTTCACCCCAAAAAGTGCACCAGCAAGTGTCACTGCTGGGAGCTGTTCCCTCTCTCAACTCTCTTCTACATCTAGTTTTTCCTTTGTTCCTTGCCTCCATCGCTGACTGATCACCTAATGTGTGAGACAAGAATTTGAAACAGAAGGCAAAATTAGTGTCTCTGGCATATTCTTTGACATGCCTCCCCCAGGGGTGCTCAGTAGCCATTCCTTCTACTCTTGCCAATGGGGCCTTACCCTATGAGCAGTCTTCTAGATCTGGGCTCTTGACAGGCATGTGGCTACCTCCCAAGCTTCCCCTCATCTGGTATCCTTTGGGTAGGAGCAAAAGTAGGCAGGAACAGAAGGCTTTGTTGATTCCAGAAAGCTTTTCCCTAGTGGGAGAGATGCCATGATATGGATGCTGTAAAGGGGCCTCAAAAACATTTCCCCCAGACTCCTCCAGAGGCCCCAAGGCACATCTGGATGGCTGGGTTTGGGATCAGAGGGACCTGACTCAAACTCTGGCTCCTTCTCTTACCATCTGCGGGACCCTGGGCAAATCACTTTACTTCCATGAGCCTTGGTTTCCATGTTTGCAGGACCGGGACAATATGGGGACAGACGTCCCTCCTTCCTCTGATTGCTGTGGGGTTCAGGGAGCATTCAGCACACTGCACCAAGCCTCACCCATGGGGAGAATGCCGTACGGCAACCACACAGGGGTTAATGGTGTTTGTGAAGAGGATGAAGAGGTGGGAGCCAAAGCCAGACTGCCTGGATTCCAGCTGCTTCGCCTGGAGCGAAGAGCTCAGCAATGAGTCTTTTGTTCCTTCCATGAACAACAGGGGTGATGATAGTATCTACTTCATAGCCTTCTTATAGGTATTAAATAAGATAATATGTGAACAGGGCTTGGTCCATAGCTAGAGCTTAATAAATGTTAGCTATGGTTACTCCCTTCATCACCATCTTCATCAGCCACATCATCCCTGCTTATAATAGAACTAGAGGCCCGGTGCACGAAATTCGTGCATGGATAGGGTCCCTAGGCCTGGCCAGCGATCAGGGCTTTCCGGCCACTGGCTGGGGCCTTCCTTCTTTCTGTGCCGCCACCTGGTGGTCAGCGCACATCACAGTGAGCAATCAAACTCCTGGTCTCCCTCCAACTCCCAAGAGGACACTTTGCATATTAGCCTTTTATATATAGAGATAATCTTTTCCTCTGCAATGTCTAATCTGCTCTTAATCCTATCTACTCTATCTTTATCTCAGACAGTGTATTTTTCTCTCTCTAGAAATTTAATCTGAGTCTTTTTATATCTTCTGTGTTTCTACTTAATATGCATAAACTCTCCTCTATCTTCTTATGCATGGAGAATATAGTTATAATAACTATCTTAATGTTGGTATCTACTAATGCCATCATTGGGGTGATTTCTGGGTCTGATTCTATTGATTGATTTTTTTCCTCATTAGGACCTAAGATCACCACTGCTCATTATTATAGGTCACACTATGATAATAAAACTTTGTCTATTTGTAAAGGGTGGTTTCTTTTAAAAAATATACATATTTTTTATTGTTTTCAGATAGGAAGGGAGGAGAGATAGAAACGTCAATAATGAGAGAGAGTAATGATTGGTTGCCTCCTGCGTGCCCCTAATGGGGATGGAGCCAGAAACCCAGGCATGTGCCCTGACTGGGAATTGAACCGTGACCTCCTGGTTCATAGGTCAATGCTCAGCTACTGAGCCACACCAGCTGGACAAGGGTGCTTTCTTTCCAGTAGATTTCCAGAAGTGAAATTGCTGGGTCAGATGATAGAAATGGTTTTAAGCCTCTTCCTTTCTCTGAAATCTGTAGAAATTCAGAACCCCAGCAACTGCTCCATAGGCAGCATGTGCATATTCATTGGGCCTGGTGGTTTCTCAAGACTTGTTAGCAAATCTGTGGGTTTTTACATCTGTGGGAACAGTAGGAAAAACACTTGATAATGCACCAAGATCTCCAGGTGGTGGGTGCAAAGCAGCAGGAGGGGGCCTAGGTGCTGGAGTGCTTATTCGATGAAGAAGAGTTACCATTTGCGGGGCCTCTACCGGGCGTCAGGCACCGGCTTGTTATGTGATTTTCACGTCCTCACCACAAGGGAGATACTGTTGCGTCCATTTTACAGGCGAGGAGACGAGCTCAGAAACTTACCCAGGGTCACAAGCAGGTCCGAGGCAGAGCTTGGGTTACAACATAGGTCTGCCAGGAGCTGCCCTTATCAGGCACTGTTCTAAGTGGTCCCACATAGTAAATGCATGTGATTACTGCCCTAATCCCCATTTCACAGACGAGCCATTGTACCCAGGGCTCTGCTGTGACTTTCCTGCCCTCCTGATATAGATGGAGGTGGGCATGAGAAGAGCTGGCAGAGCCTGCAAGTCTGCTGTCCCCAACCTCACTGCTGAAAAGAAAGAGGACCCCCATCTCCCAAGGGGTATCCCATGGGTGACCCCACATCCTCTCAGCCAGGGGCCAGGACCTCGCCTCCACTCATTTCTCCCTGCAAAGCTCCATGTACCAGGATGGTCCCTTGCCTGGACTCTTTCCGTGATGAACAGCCAGATGATGTTAGAGACGAAGCTCAGACTTACCGGAGGTTTGCAGGACAAGAGGAAGTGAAAGCTGGACCTCCCCAGGGGCTTCCAGCAGGAAAAGGGAAGGGAGGGAGAGAGCTGAGCTGCCTTTGCGGGAGAGAGACCCACTTTCCTGCAGCTGCACCAGGGCAGAACCAGAGCAAGCGGAGTAAACAACCAGAGCGCCCAGCCCCCAAGTGTCTGCCTATAGCAGAATGGATACGTTGAGGCAGGCCGCCCGGGGAAAACATGACCAGGGGCCAAAACTACACACAGCACGTGGAAAAACCTCACACACCTAATGCTGACCCAAAAGGCCGACACCAAAGAGTACAGACTCCGTGCATATGACCTTCCAACACAGCTAAACTGAATGGGGCTTTTACCAGTCAGGGCAGGGTTCCCCGCTGAGGGGGTGGGGACGAGACAGGTGACAGGAGGGCTTCGGGTGCTGCTGCTGCTCTTTCTTTGGCCGGCTGTGGGTTACGTTAGTGTGTTCAAGTCGGGAAAATTCAACCAGCTGTTTTAATTTGTGCATTTTCCTATGTAGATTATACTTCTGCAAATGTGAGGGAGCGAATGGGCAGTGGGGGTTACTTCAGAGAGCCTTCTAGATGATGAAGTCAGGCTGTGTGGTAGGAAAAAACCCAGCTTTGACATCAGTCAGATCTGGGTTTGAATTCCAGCTTACTACTGGCATCACCGTGATTACAATACATTGGCTCCCTGAGCCTTAGTTTTCCCATCCAAAATATAGGCCCAGTGATGCATCCCCTCAAGGCGTCTTGTCATAATCACAGGAAGAATGATAGGTATACAGTAGGTGGTCAGTAAATGCATGGCACCTGGTGGCCCCTCCTCCCAGGAGGAAAGAGTCTAAGGTCCTGACCAAAGCAAAGGGCTGGGCACACTGACCTCCACACCTCAGGCCTAGCCACTGGTTTCTAATTGATACAGAGCTGGTCACCCACAGCGGGGATTTCCACTTTGACCTTTCTGTGCACTCAGAGTGACCCAAGCTCAGGCTAGTGGCCACAGAATCTTCTTTCAAACTCGCCGGACCATTCCCATGCCCAGCAGCTTTGACACGGTCATGGCTTGAAGGTTCTTGCTTTGCCTTCAGACCTGGTGAGACCCCCTGCTGCCTGTCTCCAGGCCACATCCTGCTGGGACACAGCAGCGCCTGGGCGGTCCAAGAAGGAGGCTTGGAGGTCATCCTGACTCCCCGGCTGTTTTCTCACCTATTAAATGGGGTGGAGGGAAAGGAGAAGGCCCAGCCCGCACAATGGGGTTCTTGTGCAGATGCTGAGACATGGGGCCTATACGATGCTTGGCTTGCATACCGTAAGCGCTCAATGGTGGTAGTTGGTGTTCTCATTATTAGCATTAGCTTATGAAAGACAAGGACCACACTTGCAAGAAATCTCCCGGCCACCCAGCAATTGATGGGCTTTCCTGAGCACCAACTACATGCTGGCCCTCAGGCAGACCCCGCCCCTGTCCGCTAGGAACTTTTGGTGTCCCTGGAGTGAGCAGACACATTTAAGCTGATTGGCCCGTCTGGTGGGTGGGGGTGGGGACCTCATGCGGATTTGCACAAAGTGGGTGGATCTGTCTGAGGAGTCAGAATCGGGGGATGACTGTGGACCCCAAGATGTTTGTCTGGTTTTACAAATGGGTCTAGGATCCATTTTTAATATTTATTTTAAAAAATTTTGGTAAAATATACTCAACAATATTGACCACGTTAACCACCGTTGAGTGTGCAGTTCAGTGGCATTAGGTGCGCTCACACTGTGGTGAGCCATCACCGCCGTCCATCCACAGAACTCTTCATCTTGCAAAGCTGAAACTCCGCACCCATGAAACTCTCCGTTTCTCTCTCCCTAGGTCCTGGCAACCACTATTCTACTTCCTGTCTCTATGAATCTGACTCCTCTAAGTTCCTCATCTGAGTGGAATCATGCAGTATTGTTGTGACTGGCTTATTTCACTTAGCATACTGGCCTTAAGCTGCATCCATATGATATGTATCAGAATTTTCTTCCTTTTAAAATGTGAATAAAATGTTCCATTAAAAAAAAAAAAAAGCTTTACTGAAATATAACTTGCATGCCATCCCATTTATTCATTTCTCAGTGTATAAATCGATGTGAGGGGTTTTTTTTTTGTTGTTTTTTTTTGTATATGCAGTTATGCAAACATCACCACAATCTAATTTTAGAGCGTTTTCAACAACCGCCCAAAACTAACCCTTACCCATTAACAGTTTCTCCGCATCCACGTCTACCACAGCCTTGGCCAACCACTAAGCTACTTCCCATCTCTATAGATTCGCCTATTTGTTTTCTATAAGTGAAATCACGTAATACGTGGTGGCCTGTATACGAAGAGGAAATCGGGACTCACAAAGAAACAAGAAGATGGTGCACGCACAGAGGAAAGACCATGTGAGGACGGTGAGAAGGTGGCCATCTGCAAGCCAAGGAGAGAGGCCTCAAAATGAAACCAAACCTGCCTTCACCTTGACCTTGGGCTTCCAGCCTCCAGAGCTGTGAGAAAATAAATGTCTATGGTTTAAGCCACTCCGTCTGTGGTGTTTAGTTTTGGCAGCCCTAGCAGTTAACGCAGTATTGTTCTTGGGTTGAATTCACCAGTGAAGGCATCTGGACCTGGAGTTCATTTATGAGAAGGTTTTAAGCTACAATTGAACATTAATTGTCTTTAATAGATATAGGCTATTTCCAGTTGAGTGAGTTTGTGTCTTTCAAGGAAATTGTCTATTCCATCTTAGTGGTATTGTCTTACATCCATTTTAATACAGAAAATTACAAGCAATAAAATAAAACCATCAGCTATTCCACTGCCTAAAAAGAACCATTACTAATGTTTTGCTGTATATTCTTCCAATAATTTTTATATATATGCACGGCAACCCTCTCATCCCCCCCCCTTTTTTGTTTTTACACAATTGTTATTACCCTTCATGTCCAGGATTTTGTTTTTTGTGTTATCAAATCTTTAAAAACATTATGGATTATGGATGGCTGATTAATAACTTGCGTAACTAACCCCTAACTTAAGTTGCTCCTGATTTTTGGGGGTGCATCATATAAAACACCACAGTCAGTATCTTTTTCGTCTTTGCCGGCATCTTCGTTTACAGTTCCCTAAGTGGAAATACTGGGTCAACCAGTTTATTGACTTTGGGTACTGAGCACCCTGTGCTTGGTAGGGGGAGGGCAGGGAGAGGGAGGAGCTGATCCCCCCACTTCAGGGGTTTGCCCTCTGCAGACCAGCCCAACCAGCACAGCCAGCGGGAGTACGAGACAACCTGGCAACAGGGCTATTTGGAGGCCTGCAGGGGTCCCCACCCTGGTGGTGGCCTCCTTGGCGCAGATCCAAGTGGCTCTAGGTTACCTACCGGTTGGAGGCTATATCGTCCAGGTGTGGACTGTACTGGCCTCACTTCTTAGTTCCTCTTCCTTCGGAGGCTGTGACAGCATTACGAGGTAGCAAAGACGGAACCAAGCTTTGTGCAGACAAGTGTCGGCAGAGCCCAGCCTCCTCCCAGCACTCTCAGTCCTCAGGGAGCTCCCAGCCTGACGAGGCAGGTCCTGGCCTCTGGGAATCCCCGGGCTTTGGAGGAAATAAAGTCCCCTGTTCCCCAGGATGCCTGGTCTGAGTGAAGCGTCAAGATTCACACACCAGAACGTGCACGGGCACCTACGGAGGGATGTGTAAGCAAGTGTAAATGAACACCCTCCCCTGGACTGGTGTGCCTGGATGCAGTGAGGCAGGGAGAGGGGGGGTTTCCTAGAACTTCTGGGAAGGAGAAGGGCCTGGATCCATGGAGAGGACGTTGGGCAGAGGCAGGATAGGGGCTGGGAGGAGGGGGGTGACCTGTGGGACAGGCTGGCCAGTTGGTGTGGTAGATTCCTAGGAAGGGAAGCCCCAGAGGGTCCCTTCAATCCCTCATCAGCTACTTAGGGGGCATTGGGAGAGCAGGGCGAATGCAACGGTGGGAGGGTTACTTGGAGTTTTAATTTCCAAGAGTACTCTTCCCTCCCTCTGTCTTGTTCCCCTTCCCACAACCCCAGTTCACCTCAAGACTGGAGAAGGGCCCTAGTTGGTTTGGCTCGGTGACTAGAGCGTTGGTCTATGGACTGAAGGGTCCCAGGTTCAATTCTGATCAAAGGCACATGCCTGGGTTGCGGGCTCGATCCCCAGTGGGGGGTGTGCAGGAGGCAGCCGATCAGTGATTCTCTCTCATCGTTGATGTTTCTATCTCTCCATTCCCCTTCCTCTTTAAAATCAATAAAAATTATTAAAAAAAAAAAAAAAAAAAGACTGGAGAAGAAGCTTGGGCTTGACAGCAATCAGATCCTTCACTGAGTGCCTACCCCATGCCCACCTGGCATGGCACCTGTCATCTGTCCAACCGTCCTCTCTCGGGGAAGCCGGTTACATCCAGTCCACAGCTGAGGGCACGGAGGGCAGGGAAGGGAACTATGCTGCCAGGGTCTCAGAGCCGAGCTGCGGGGGTGCTGCAGTCAGAGCCCCATCAGTGGGACTATGCCATCCTCCAGGGGCTCCCAAGCTCCAGGCCCCTCTGCTCCCCTCCTGTCCATCTTTCCCACACGCATGCCATCCCCTATCTAGAGGCACCTGGCACCGACTCCCAGGCCATGTGGCTCTCAACCTAAAGCCACCAAGCCCCCTAGGGCACATCTGTGATGTCTGGAGACATTTTGGCTGTCAGACTTGGTGGGGAGGGGGCTCCGACTGGATCTAGTGTGGGGTCAGGGATCTGCTCAGCGCAAGGGGCGTGGGGCTGCTTGCCCGTGGTGTGGGTGGGGAAGCCCTGCTCCGGGTAGGGCTTCCTGCCAGGTGCATGTGCTGTGCCCTCCCGTCTTAGCCAGATGTGGGCACGGACACACTGCAGATGTGGAGGGAAGCCTACAGACAGGCACCTAGCCACGTGGAGACCCTGGCGAACATTCTCTGCTTGACCAAATTCCACTCAGTCTCTCTTGCACTCTTGCCCAACGAGGCCTCGGCTTTGGGCTTCCGTGTTTGTCTCTGTTTTGTCCAATTTGGGGAAGAATCCGGTTAAGTCAGTTCAGCCAGAATCCCCATCCTCACTATCTGATCACCCCCAATATCTATCAGTTGGGGTTCCTCAGCCCCCTCCCTTCCTTCCCCCTCTCCCGCGTCATGTCTGATCATCCTTGCCTGCCTTCAGCCAGCATCCCCTTGACCCCTAATGTTTCCTCTCAGTATTTTCCATCCACTGACCCCCACCCTCCTCCTTGGCTATCAATTCCTATTTCTCCTTGTTGGAGTTAAGTTCAATCTCTCTTTCCCAAGGGGAGACCCCATTGTACCGGCTCCCTTGAGTAAAGTCTGCCCCACTGTCGTGTAGCAAGTGTCATTAAATAACTTTAACATCCTTTTCGGATGGGGATAGAGAGGACTTTGGACCAATTTTTTTTTTTCCCAGATGCAACGGGAGGGGCCAGCTCCTGGCCAGGTGCACAAACCCCCACCCTCTGCAGGCCAGAGCACGGGGGGTGGGGACTTCACCAGGCAGCTGTGGGCAGGGTGGAGGTGGTGGTGGTGGGAGGGAGGGGGTGGAGCCTCCTTTTTCTAGGCCATGTGTCACCAGCCTCCTGCCCAGGGGCACTGCCCCGGCACGATCCTGCCAGTGTAGGTGGCAGTGAGAAGCTGGGGCCTACTCCCCAGAGTCTTTGGAGCAGATCTTGGACCTTTGGAGCCCTATGTCGCTGGCCCCCCAGAACCCTGAATATGGCAGATGGGGCACAGGCCTACCCCAAAGGGTTCAGGAAGACGGTGCTGGTTAGACACCCCTCTGGGTGGAGGGGCCCTGATCTTAGAGCCTCTTCTTCGAGGACCTCCAGGTATGTGCCTGCTCCCTGGGGACAGAACTCTCCATGCAGAGCAGCGGGGATGGAGGTGGGGAACTGGCTCCTTAAATCCATGTATCTGGAAGGAGAGCGCTGAGTCTCTGAGGGGTGGCTGAGAAATGTCACTGCATTTTCAGCACTAGAAGGGCCTTACGGATCATCTAGTCCAGTCTCATGAGGCTATCGAGGCCCAGAGAGGCTAAGAGGCCTATCGGAGGTCACACAGCATTTTAGAAGCAGAGCTGGGACTAGAATCCCAGAATCCAGGTCCTTTGGCTCTGAGTGCAAGACCCAGCCACCACGTTGAGTCAGATGACTTTCTGGTCCAAATATGGCAAGGGGTTGGTTCTGATCTGCGACAGTGATTCGACCCCATGAGGCAATGAGCCGACTCCTGCTCCGGGTGGGAGGGGAAAGGCTCCTGGTGCCTCCTGGCTCCGTCATTCTGGGGGCTGAGCCTTCGGGAGGCGCAGGGCAGGTAGGAGGTGCTCAGATCTTCCTGGAGCTGCTAATCACAGGGATGGGCAGCAGGAACCACGGCATCAATGTCGCCAGGGTCAACAAAGGACAGCATTGAAGGCACCTGTAATGATAATGAGGCCTGGGAGGGAGCAGCCGGCCTGGAATTGCAGGAAGGAGGAATGGCCCGACTCAGGACCTGTGTTTCGTCCTCTCTCAGATCTAGTCTGGCTTTGAAGCTCTTCACCATCGCCATCCTGGCCGGCAGTGGTGAGTAAAGGCTCTGGGGAGATGCCTCCTTCACCCCCACCCCAGGCTTTCTCCCTTGACCTTGGGCATCCTGCTTCTCCATCCACTGAGCAGCAGCAAGACCTTGGGCCTGTCCTTCGTCTTTCCGGGCCTCCGGTTTCCCGCTCAGCCCCTGCCAGGCTTCACCCTCTCTCTGGGGCTGCTCCCTCCTCCACGTGTAAACACACGCCACGAGCAGTTGCATTTACGAGCCTCAAGAGGCAGAGCCCAGAGCTGAGCAAACATCGTAAAGTGGTGGCATTCGCTGGGCGTCTGGGCACCCCGGCAAACCTGGGTGTTTGTGTACATTGGAGGCGTGTTTGTGTATGTGTGCACATGTAGACAGAAGCTAATAGTTTATGTGTGGACATACTCATATGTCTATGTGTGTGTAGGTGTGCCTGAGCATACGATGATGTCCCTGTGTGTACACATTTCAATAAAGTGTGTGTGTGTATTAATTGAGTTAAGTGTGTCTAGAGGGTGTATAGGAACATAGGGGTGCACATACCTGTATGTGGTATGTATGGAACAGTGGTGTCTATGTGAGCATATAAAAAGTTGATGGAACAGATCCAGGGACTTCTTACCCAGGGTGGTAACCCCGGGCATGTGGATCGGGGGCAGCTGAACCCCCACACACCTAGGCGTTCCGGTGGCAGGTGGCTTGGGTCGATGGAAGGTGAACTGAACCTCTCACTAGCTTTCCATGCAGCCTGTTCCCCCTATCCTGGACACAGCCCGCGTGGAGGAAAAGAGATGCCAGAAGCAAAATAAGGCTCCATGTGGCCGGACATGAGACACTGCTGGGTGAATTCGGGCAAAGTGACCTGTTATTTGGAAAATAACCACTTGAGTTCAGCCCAAACCACTGGCCAGGGACAGACCTCTGGCCCGACTGAACACAGACTTTGTGTCTTGAACTAGGAGCGGGGACGTGGCCTCACATCAGGCCGCGGATTCTACTCTGGGCGCTGCCTGCGGGAGAGTACATTTGTGATGCGTGAATGTGTGTATGAGTGAGATGTGTAAGTTGTGCCTGAGTGTGTAAGGTATTTGTGGGTGAGCGTGCGTATGAGTGTGTTTCATTGACAACCAGGAGAGTGTGCATCTGTGTGTGAGGTGTGAGTGTATAAAGTATGCGTGAATGTGTGTAACAGTGTGCAGCGTGTGGAGGAGAGGATGAGGTGGGTGTGTCTGTCTGTGTGGGTCTGTGTGTGCCCACCTTTTGTGTGATGGGCCCTGGGGGAAGCCACCCGGCGGCGGGGGTAATGCCTGCACAACTAGAGGATGGGTGGGGCAGGAGGTTGGGGCTCAGGTTGAGGAGTGAGGGGGCCAGGACCTCACACAGGACCTCAGGGGCTCTGCACAGGGCGCCCCGCAAGGGAATGCCATTATTTATTGACTGTCGTCAGATTTAGGAATTGAGGTCAAAGCGGTTATGCAACCTGCCGACAGTCTCACAGTGTTAAACCTGTTTGCAAACCCAGTCCATCCGACTCCCAAGCTGCTTGGCACACACATTTTTCTCAAACACCAAGAAGCCAGCAGAGCAGAGGTGAGGGTCGGGGGTGAAGAGCTAATCTTCCCAGACACCCCTCACCACCACCCCCGGCCTTTCAACAGGTCATCGCTGTCAAATCTCTGTGCAGCTCGAGAGACAGGCTCAGGCCCACAGGATGCAGGGTTCTCTCTCTCCCTGTCCTGGGCCCCCATGTAGATACTGATATGGCTCTAAACCATCCTCTTAAAGACATCTGTCACTTCTCCCTACTTCTTGCCCATGTCCTCTCCTGTTTGCTCCTTATTCTCTGTCATGTCAAAAATCTCAGAGCCAATAGACAGAGAGACTCTGGTGGGGCAGGATTCCCAACATTAGCTCTCTGAGGGGGCAGGGAGGTCCGGCCCAGGGTCCTAACAAGCCCCAGGAGTTGGCGGGTGCCATGCAGGGAGCAAGTGTCTGGTGCATGCTGGCTCCAAACAGGGCACTGCCGGGGGAATCCCAGGAGGTCAGTACTAATGTTCCCATTTTACAGATGGGAAAATGGAGCCCCAAGAGCTGTAGTTATGGGCCCCAGTCTGTCTGGGCTCGTCCACTAAGGCAGGTTGAGATGGCGAGTTTCCTGTCACTAGTGATGTGGGACAACTACGGCTCAAGAAGCAAGTAGTCGTGGCCTTTGGGATTCCATCCAGTCTCCAGTTTCTGAAGTTCTTGGCGCTCCCCTCTCCTGGGACAATTCCCATTCAGGCTGTGGAGGAGGGTGGGGAGTGTGGAGAGAGTGGGGACAGAGAGCTGCACTGGGCACCTAGCCCTGGGCCCAGCTGGAGGAGCCCAGGGAGGGGGAGACAGGCAGGAGAGGCCCTGCATGGTGCTGGCATCACAGCTCTGGAGCACACAAACCTGGACCTCTGTCTGGGCTCTGCCACTCCAGGCTCTGAGACCGTCACTGTTCTGAGCCTTCATTTGCTCATCGATTGGGGCTAGAGCAGCTCTCCTGCCTCTGTGTGTGTGTGTGTGTGTGTGTGTGTGTGTGTGTGTGTGTGTGTGTGTGTTGGGGGGTGGGGTGCATCACCTAGGTGAGCACCTGGTGTTGACTCAGCGGTGAGCCAGGGGGAGATGCAGAGGTAGCACAGGCCAGGAAGCCAGCAGGCAGGGGAGCTGGGGAGGAGGGACTGTTACTGCCAGGACTGGTGAGCCAGCTGCCAGGTGCCAGGAAGCTGATTTTGCTGGTACAGGAAGGGTCATTGCACTATTGCTTCCTGTGAGACCCTGACAAAGGGAAAGGAGTGTGTGTGTGTGTGTGTGTGTGTGTGTGTGTGTGTGTGTGTATGTTTATGTGTGTGTCTTCATTAAATGACCAGGGCACCCAATTGTCTCTGGATTTATGCTAAGATGCACCAGCCCCAGGACTGTGGTTGGGACGCTGAGTCCCCGCTGAGGGCAGCGGAGCCAGGCCAAGCCAAAAGGGCCCAGAATCAAACCCTGGTGTCCTGAAGAGCAGGTCCATATGCAAAGCCCCTTACAGTTTCCCAGGCAGTTGGCCCTTGGATTCTCACTGCCTGGGTTCAAATTCTGTCTCTGCCGCTTTTCAGTGTGTTCTTGGGCAAGTTATTAAATGCTCTGGGCCTCAGCGATCTCCTCTGTAAAATGGGCAGCTACACCACAATAGCCTGTCATCAGGCTGTGGTGAGCACTTGATGAGTTAATGTGCAGACGGGGTCTAGGACAGGCACTGCCGAGTCCTCCACATAATGGTAACTATTATTATTTTCTCAGGGCCCCAGGGCTTACTGTAAGAACGTGGGCTCTGCATACTCTGTACATCGCTTCCTTCCTCCTGCTCTGCCCGCCCGCCCACCCGCCCCCATTCCCCGGTGTGGGGAGGACAGCCAGGCGGGCAGGGCAGGCCGCGCACAGTGTCCCCTTGGTTCTCTTGCAGCCCTGCCTGCAGCGCACAGCAGCCTGTTCAACCTGAAGTCCATGGTGGAAGCCATCACGGGGAAAAATGCCATCCTGTCCTTCGTGGGCTACGGCTGCTACTGCGGGCTGGGGGGGCGTGGCCTGCCCATGGATGAAGTAGACTGGTAGGTTCCAGAACACCAGGGCTGCTGTCAGAACCGGGTGGGGCAGAGGAGGTCAGACTGATCTCTATCTTCGAGAGGTGGGAGAGGCCCTTTCCCCAAACAATGAGTCTTGTTTGATGAGTTAGTGAGGACGAGCTGACCTTTGACCCTCTCCAACCACGGTGGACACACCCTATTGTCCATCTCAGAGGTCTTGGGCAGGCATTTGAACTCCCACTCTCCCCAGGAAGGAACCTCTGACCTCCCGCAAGCACACTCTCATGCTTGACAAAGGCAAGGGCTGTGACCCCTGCCCCCATCAGATTGCAGGCTCTGAAGGTCAGGGCTGTGTGTGCTTCCTCCATCCGACAGGGAGTCCTGAAGTCTTGGCTTGTCTTCCACTCCTGTCTCCCCAAAAGCAGCCAGCACCAAGTCTGGTATCCCCGGGAGCTTAATAAATGCATGTTGACTAATTGTTTTCCCTCCACCAGAGGGGATAGAAACAGTCACCCCACAATTGCTTCCTGTCCCCCACCCCCCACACCCCACGCAAACCTTCAGACCTTGGCTCTGGGCACCATGCACAGCCAGTTATGGCCTCTGCATGTAGTCAGTGTGTAACCCTAACCCTCCCTCCCACCTGACCATGTTCCGGGACCACCTGGCCCTTCCTGCAGCCGCAGCCAGGGCTCCAACAGGGGAAGCTGGAGCCCTGGGCACAGACAGAGACATGATCATGGACAAGATCCTGGGGCACTGGCCTGCTTTTCCTGGCTGTGTGACCTTAGGAAGTAACTACCCCTCTCTGGGCCTCAGCCTGAAGGTCTGACCAGTGAGGACATGGAACAGACGATCAGGGTCTCTGCTGGTAGGAGATGGGCCAAGCCTGGCGATGCGGGCCTGTTCTCCTCTACCCGCCCCTAGGTGCTGCCATGCCCATGACTGCTGCTACCAGAAGCTCTTTGACCAGGGCTGCCACACCTACGTGGACCATTATGAGTACAGCATCGAGAATAAAACCACGATTGTCTGCAGTGAGTCCCTCCCCCGACACCTGCCCCAGCCTGTGCTGGGCCTGTGCAGGCCTGCCAGATGAAATACAGGACGCCCCGTTCAGTTTGGAGTTCAGATAAACAATGACAAATGTTTACGCATGAGTAGATCATAAACATTTCATAGGATATGCTTATGCTAAAAAATTAAAATTAGCATAACGCCAATTAGTGTTAGCATAGAATTTAAGACGTAGCATAAGTATGCCCCATGCAATATTTGGGATATACTTATACCGAAAATATTTGTTTGTCTGAAATTCAAATTAACCAGGCCTCTTGTTTTTGTTGTTTGTTAAATCTAACAACCCTCGCTATGGCTCTGGCACGTCTCCCTGGTATGTTCTGATCCCCAAGCCTGACATGGTCCCCATTTCTCTCGTCCTGGAGATTCTGCAGCTTTGTAGATTCTGATTCAGTGGGTATAGGTGGGGCTCAGGAATCTCTTAGGTCAGTGGTCGGCAAACTGCGGCTCGTGAGCCGCGGTTTGCTGCTCTGTTGACTAATGAGTTTGCCGATCGCTGCTGTAAGGCATTACCCTTACCCAGAAGTTTGGACTTCAGGTTAAAGACATTAGTACATTATTAAAATGTTTTTTAAGTGTTTTTCCCTAAGGCAGTGGTCGGCAAACTCATTAGTCAACAGAGCGGCAAACCGCGGCTCGCGGGCCGCAGTTTGCCAACCACTGTCAGGTGATTGTGAGACTTTCTGACACTGGCCTGGGAGCCGGGGGTTGGGGGTTTAAAGCCGGGTTCTGCCAGCAACTCCTGGCCCTGTGGCCCTGGGCAGGGCCCTTCCCTACCTGGCTTCAGTCTCCCCATGGGTACATGAAGGGTTTTGGTTCCCTTTCAGTTCTGTCACTGGGACCCCACCAGAAGGTGGCGCCATCCCAGGACCCTCAGAGTTTCCAGATTTCAAACTATTGGAGTCAGGCCCGATGGAATTTCCTCCTTTATCGGGACTCCCCATGGTCTTCCCCCAAAGGGTGCGGTATCCAAGCTAATGGCCCAGGTGTCCCTGCCTTGCCTCCCCTTCGCGCCCCTCCCTGGGGCAGCAGGTGCCCCCGATCCAGGGCTGTGGGCAGCCTGAGCTCCCTTTGTCTACTTTCTTAACCAGGCTGTGCTCCTGTCCCTCACTAACAGCTCACCAGCAACCCCAGCTTTGCAAAGAAACTCGTCTCCTGGTTCTCTGGGAAAGAGTCTGGAACGAGGAGGGGACTGGGCGCACCTGGGGCCCTTGGGAACTTGGGGTTCTCTGGGCCTCATATTCTGCTGTTCAAACATGGGGCAGAGGGGCTGGCTTGAAAGAGGGGTGTCCCTTCATTTAACCCCCAAGCAGTGGTTTTCATGATAACTTCTAGGGATTCCTATGGCAGGGGGAATAGCTGCTGTGAGAGGTGATGGGGGGAGGGGGTCCCTGAGTGGGCCAGCTGGCTCTTTAATGTATATTACAGTTTAAGAGGCTTCTCTTTCAGCTGTTTGATGTGTTAGCCTTCGGCAAAGAGTTTCATTTAAGAGAAAGGATTCTGCTGATGGAAGGGTTGAAATATTGGCAAACCATTGGCTGGTGGGTGGTTCTCAAAGGGTGTTCCCCAACCTGTGGCATCGGCATCACCATGGCACTTGTCAGAAATGCAGATTATGAGGCCCCGCCTGACCCACTGAATCCGAAGCTCTAGGGGTGGCGCTGGGCAGTCAGTTTTAACAAGCCTGCCAGCTGATTCGAATGCACACCTCAGGTGGGGAATTACTGGGGTAAATGATTTCCGGAGGCTGATATTAATAACAGCAGCAGCAGTTACCATGCGTTAGGCATTTGCTCCGTGGGAGGAAGTGTTTTCCTCATTGGATCCTTAGCACGAATGCCCTCCAGGGGTGGGTGTTCTGCAATTCTGTGATGGGAGAGAGTTCCTGACACTTGAATTCTCATCCCAGCTCTGCCTTGGGTTTGTTGGTGACTTAGGTAAACCCACCCCCCTCTGAGCCTCAGCTTCCCAACGATGCAATGACATGCTGGACTGGAGTGGCTCTCCGAGTTTAGCATGCACCAGAGCCACCTGGAGGGCTGTTAATGCAGGCTGCCCAGCCCAGCGCTTCAGAGCTCACAGGCCCGGGGTGGGCCTGCCGGGGGTGCTGGTGCACCTGGCCCTGGACCACTGGACCCTCAGAGTGCATGCACTCCCCTCCCCATAGGAGATCGCAACCAGACGGACTGTGACAGGCAGACCTGCGAGTGCGACAAGAGCGTGGCTCTGTGCTTCCAGAGGCAGAGGTACAATGAGAAGCATCGCAACTACCTCAACATCTACTGCCAGGGCACCACCCCCAACTGCAGCATCTATGAGCGGCCCAAGAAGGAGACCTGTAGCCCTACCTCCTCGCCACCCCCTGCACTGCCCTAGTGCCCTCTGGGGGCTGACAGCGAAGAAGAGTGGCAGTTCCTGCTCTGGGGACCAGACACGTGGAACAGGCAGAGGTGGGGGTGGATCTGGAGCCCAAGGGCTACCCTGACACCTTCTCCCTGAAGCCCTCCAGCAAGGCTGGTCTCCAGAGGACTCAGGAAGGACTGGTCCTTGACTGTGGCCACCAGGGTCCTCCAGCCCAGGACTGGGCATGTCCATGTCCTGCTGTTGGTCCTGGACTTGGCAGGGAATGTGTGGCTTGTTGGGGTCACTCCTGAGTGTGGATGATGAGACCTGAGAGAGAGGCCCCAGGCCCCCAGGTCTCTGACAAACAGGAGAAGCAGGGCCCAGCCCTCAGCCTCTCCCCCAGCACCTCCCCTCATGCAGCAGCCAGGCCAGTGGGTGGAGAGACCTTAGCCCTGAGCGAGGAAAAGCTGAGGGCTGGGACCCACCTGGGTGAAAAGGGAAACAAAGGCCTGGGCGGGAAGCTGAGCAGAAGATTCAGGGAGGCAGGGAGGGAGCAGCCTGGGGAAGAGGAAAGGGCGGGGAGAAGGTGAGAGAGAGGTGAGACGGGGTGAGAGTCAGATGTCTAGACCAGAGGTGTGGAGCTGGGTTGAAGAGTCTGAAGGTGGAGAGGAGGAGTGAGGGTCACATTTTTGGAGAAAGGGGCTCCTGCAATCTAGAGGTTCTCTCCTTCCTTACCACTCCTTTCAGGTTATGAGATCTTTTATGCTAAGGTTGGTGGATGAGGCTGCACCTGCTTTACGTTGGTCTAGGAGCCGCCGTGGCCAAAGGTGTTCTCCTTGGCCAATCTTGACTCGGGCTCTTGAGACCTCTTATCAACCTTTGGGTTTCCATGTCCATCTCAGCATCACCTAGCTTTAGCAAGAATCCTGCCTTGTCCCTGTAGCAAGAATCCCCACCCACCATCAATGTCTGACCAGATTCCATATCCTCCACCGTCTGATCACCCTGGCCTGCCTTCAGCAAGAATCCTATTAGGTCAGTTTAGCAAGAATTGTCTTACCCTCTCAGCAATTTTCCATCCTCCAACCCACCCCCGGCTCCTATAAATCCCCACTTAAGAAAAATGTGGCTTTGCAATTATTGTATTAAGAATTGAGTCCAGTGCTATACTGCCCCCCTGTTGAAAGTCTTGAATAAAATCTGTTTCTACCACTTAACCTACTGTCCAGCTTCCGGTTTTCTCACGGCCGTGGTGTCATGACTTTGGGGATATCTGATTCATCATTGGACCCCAGACCTCTCATCCAGGACCCCAAGTGTGCACCTTGGAAGCCTTTGCCTGATGGATCAGGGTCCGTTGGTGAGTCCACCTCCTGAGCCAGGGCTGTGGATTAGTGCCTGCTGCAGTGTGGTGAGGACAGGCTTTGATTCCTAAGGTTCGAGTTTCTCTCTGAAGCTGCTTACAATTCCAGGCTGATTTGTCTGAAAAGTGCCTACTGGGCTGGAAGTCATTCTTCCTGGCTCTTTCTTTTGAGTAGGGATGCATTCCCTAACTCCTTAGGTTGAGCATTTTTTACTGGCTCTTTGGGAAGCTTCTCTGTTCTCCCTGTTTGATCTGCTCCTCCCAAAGGAACTTCCTAGTCAACTGAAACCCCACTTCTCAAACCCCTGCTGAATTTGGAACTTCGCTGGCTTCTTTGGGAAACCTGAGACCTCCACAAACTGGTTCCTCTAAGGCCTCCTCCTTCCCATCTCCTTCTCTTACCACCTTTGGTCTTCCCTTCAGTACCCATGAATCTATTGATAGGACCTCCTTTAAATCTCTACCTTCTCATCCCTCTGTCCATCCCACCATCCCCTTTCCCTGCCCACTCTAGCCCCTCAACTTCCTACAGTCACTTGAATCACTTCTGCACACCACCTAGCCTATAAAGGGGCCCCAACAGGAATCAGGGGTCCCCTAAAGCAACTCCTAAAGCTAAAAAGGAAAAAGCCTCATTGGAAACAGACTGGATATTTTGTCCATTCAGATGGGCCTTGGGGACATCCAGATGACTGCTTGATGTCCCCTCAGTCTCTTGCCTAAAATGCAGCCCACAGCCTTTATGAGATGACATATTGGTACACGTGAAAACCTTAAAAGTCCTTTCCACAAATATTGGTACAAAGCATTAGCCCTCATGTTGAATAAGTAACCTCAATTTGGTTCATCTGCCAAAAACATAATTTGGATAAGTAATATAAAATGGAGCAAAGATAAGACCTATTTTATTTAAACCAATGACTCTGTATCACTATGTTTTACTTCATCATGGCTAAATTTTTAGAATGAAACTTATTAAGATCTTTGTTTGTATCATCAGTATGTGTGTATGTGAGTATGTAATGTATGTGTAATATTTTCCTACTCAAGATGGTATTACCAAATTCATTTATAAAGCTTCTATTCAAAATGACTTTGAGATAAACAAGCACTTACATACATTCAATATTCCTAAAATACTCAGAAATATAGCAACTAACCCAAATATTTTTAAGCCCATGTTCAAAGATTTGAGCAAATCTTTGATAAATAAGACCAGTTTAATATCACTGGTTTACCAGAAACAGCCATGTCTTCGGAGTTATCAGCAGTAAAGTATAATATGAGCATATACTTTATTCTACTCATGTTTACTAGTTAAAGAGGGTAACATCATATCTACTAGATGTTTATAATTATCTATATATCTATATATATAAAAGCCTAAGTGACTGTTACAGCAGAATGACCGGTTGCTATGATGTGAACTGGCCACCAGGGGGCAGACGCTCAATGCAGGAGCTGCCCCCCTGGTGGTCAGTGCACTCCCACAGGGGGAGCGCTGCTCAGCACTGCTACATCCCCTGAAGGGTCCCGGACTGCGAGAGGGATATCCAACTGCCAGCTTAGGCCTGATCCCAGTGCTATTCTCTGTAGAAGGCAGTCAGTCTGAACAACTCAGTGACTCAGAGAAGCGCAGGGAACTCAGGGTGAGCCTTCCTCCGCTCTTGACTCACCCACTCAATGGTGTTCACAGGACAGACCGTAGTGGCCCAACCCATGCATGTACAGCAGCTGCTGAAGCTCAAGCAGCAAGCCATGCAGCAGCAGAAGGCCATCCAGCCGCAAGCCAGCAGTCAGACATCCCCTGAGAGGTCCCAGACTGTGAGAAGGTGCAGGCCAGACCAAGGGACACCCTCCCCCCGCCCCCAGGGCACAAATTTCGTGCACCAAGACTATAGTAAATATTGTAAATTCAACATAACAACAAATGCACAAGTAACGATGCAGCAAGAATGAATTCTTTGATTCTACTACTTCATGTAGACCAAACAGCGCAGTAAACCAAGAAACCCATGTCTTTAAGCTTTTCAGAGTTTGGCTTTTATGATACTTGTCTAACATGCATGGGCTGTAAAAACAGCAGGGAAATAACCTGAGATGAGGCTAGCTTTGTTTAATGTTATAAGATGTTCACCTAAAAACAGTTTCCAAAATCTTTTTAGTAATTTGTAACCTCAGAGTTATATAAAATGAAATTAAGTGATCAATATGTAAATCATTTCTAAGTAAGTTAAACTACTGAACATGAATTACTAAGGATAAGTTTAAGCTTATATACTTTTGGCTTCTTTTTATATGGGATAGAGAAATATATTTGGGTCCCTTAATAAACATAAAAAGTTATACTAGAGAAAATTGTGAGATGGTATACTTATAAAATTTGCTAATTTACTGTAGAATGTTGCTATATGGAAGCCAGTTAACAATGGTCTATTTCCTTGTATCCACTGGTAATTAAGTTACTAAGGGTTAAGAATTCTAATTAATATATTTATTTATTTATTTTCATTTCAATAAATCTTTATTGTTCAGATTATTACAATTGCTCCTCTTTTTCCCTGCCATAGCTCCCCTCCACCCAGTTCCCTCCCCACCCTCTGCCCTTACCATCCCCCCCACTGTCCTCATCCATAGGTGTACGATTTTTGTCCATTCTCTTCCCGTACCACTCACACCCCTTTTTCTCCAAAAACTGTCAGTCCACTCCCTTTCTATGCCCCTGATTCTATTATATTCACCAGTTTATTCTGTTCATCAGATTTTTTATTCACTTGATTTTTAGATTCACTTGTTGATAAATATGTTTTTGTTGTTCATAATTTTTATCTTTACCTTTTTCTTCTTCTTCCTCTTCTTAAAGAATACCTTTCAGCATTTCATATAATACTGGTTTGGTGGCGATGAACTCCTTTAGCTTTTTCTTATCTGTGAAGCTCTTTTTCTGCCCTTCAGTTCTGAATGATAGCTTTGCTGGGTAGAGTAATCTTGGTTGTAGGTTCTTGCTATTCATCACTTTGAATATTTCTTGCCACTCCTGTCTGGCCTGCATAGTTTCTGTTGAGAGATCAGCTGACAATTGTATGGGTGTTCCCTTGTAGGTAACTAATTTTCTCTTGCTGCTTTTAATATTCTCTCCTTGTCTTTTGCTCTTGGCATTTTAATTATGATGTGTCTTGGTGTGGTCCTCTTTGGATTCCTTTTGTTTGGGGTTCTGTGTGCTTCCTGGACTTGTAAGTCTATTTCTTTCACCAGGTGAGGGAAGTTTTCTGTCATTATTTCTTCAAATAGGTTTTCAGTATCTTTCTCTCTCTCTCTTCTTCTGGCACCCCCATAATTTGGATATTGGTATGCTTGAAGTTGTCCCAGAGGCTCCTTACACTATCTTCATATTTTTAGATTATTTTTTCTTTTCCGTTTGGGTGTTTTTTTGCTCCTTTGTATTTCAAATCTTTGACTTGATTCTTGCGATCCTCTAGTCTGCTATTGGATCTCTGTACAATATTTTTTATTTCAGTCAGTGTATGCTTAATCTCTAGTTGGTCCTTTTTCATATTCTCGAGGGTCTCACTAAATTTATTGGCATTTTCTAGAAAATTCTTGAAAAATCTTATAACTGTGGTTTTGAATTCCATATCCAGTCATTTGCTTTCCTCCATTTCTTTCCTTTGTGACCTGTTTCTTTATTTCCACATTTTGGCTGCTTCCCTGAGTTGATAGAGTGGCTTTGTGTGCTAGGTGTCCTATAGGGCCCAGTGACTCAGCCTCCTCAGTTACCTGAGGTGGACACTCTTGGTACACCTCTTTGTGGGCTGTGTGCACAGACTTGTTGTAGTTAAGCCTTGATTGTTGTTGTTATCACTGGGAGGAATTAACCTCCAGGCCCATTGGCTGTGAGGATTAGCTGTGTCTATGCTGGGAGAACTTCTGTGCTGGAGACACCCTTATGAGGCAAGACTTGCTTCAGTGGGGCTTTAGTGCTCACTGAGTCTGCCCCCTGAGTGTGTCCCTTATGAATCTGAGGAGTTGTAATCTGGATGTTCCCACTCTGACCCCTGGGTACACTGGCTCTTGGATCTCCAAGGAGGTGCTAATTTAGCCTCTGCCTGAGGCCACCCAGCAGGAGCTACAGAGAGATCTGCACATTCCTCTTCTTTGTTTGGGTTTTGGAGGTGCCCAGATGAGGCCCAGCTGTGAAGCAATGCAAGCTGCTGTGGAGCCTTGGGCCTTCTTTTGGATGTTCTGGGTCTCACTGACTCAGCTGCAGTTTGTTAGGTAAATTTAGTTTTCAAAGGACCAGGCCATTCTTGGCCTACATCCCCTGAAGGATGTAGCCTCTGCACACAACTTGGATGGGGCAGAGTCTCAGGGCGGAGCAAACAGCAATGGCTTTCCATCAGCCCTGCCCTAATTGTCTCTGTGTCCCTCGGTAATTGCTGCAAACACCTCTGAGAGAAAGCTGCCCTCGAGTTCTTCCCGCTGCCAGACAGTCCAGTTTCTCCCCGTACGAGTCTGGGTTCCCAGAGTCTCACCCGGAACTGGAGTTCAGAGCAGTCAGGAGCTTTTGCCTCCCTCCCGCTTGAAAAGGACAGCCACATACTCAGTTGGCAGCCCTCTCCGCACGCATGCCTTCATACCTCTGCCTTTACTTCTGCAGCTCCTCTGAGTCTCAGTGTGCTTTTCTTTTTCCTTCTAGTTGTAGAATTTCCACTTGGCCAGCCTTCCTGTGGTTCTGGATGATGTCCGTTTTGTCTTTTAGTTGTAGTTTTGAAGTTGTTGTGTGAGGCAGCAGTTCAGGTGTTTACCTATGCCACCATCTTGGTTTCTCCCATCTAATTAATATATTTAAACAAAACTACTAAGAATAATAAGGATGAAGAAAAAACTGTATGCAAAATATGCAAGAATGTAGGGTACATTTTCATTTTTTAAAAAAAGGAGACTAATTTGTTTTAAAGCAGTTGTTCAGAGGGTGTTTAAAAATTGCTACAGAATGAGAAAGAGAAAATACAGGACAAAACAATTTTTGAGTGGATATAGAAAGTTGTAAAGGGTTTGTGGAGAAGGAATTTTATAGGCAGTCAAGCTGGCTAAGATCAAACTGATTTATTTATAAGGTTTTTAAAAATGAGCACAACACTATATGAATGCAAAACTAGAACTTGGTTTTCTCAGTTAAAACAGCCAAGTTTTCTTAGATTATTGGTCTGCTCTTTACAAGAGATTGTAAAAGATTTTTCTTTACCCCTTGAGTAAACTGCACAGGAAACAAAGATTTTGTGTTTTATTGGAGTTGATATTTTTAAGAGAGCCCAGATGACTCACGTTTAAAAGAGCAAAGGCTATTTTTGTTTGTTTGTTTGCTTGTTTTTATATTTTTGACAATTTTGCTTTTCCAAAATCAAGTCCTGAATGAAATCTTGATCTCAAAATGGCCCTTTCAGAGGGCCTGGAACATCTCAAAGGACTTGTTCTTCCTCCTTGTGAAAAGAGAGATGCTAAAAATAATTCGGTTTATTTGACAAGTAAAATTGCATGACAGGCATCAAATAAGAGATGCTTTAGCCTTTTCTACATTATATTTGTATGGGTAAATATTTTAAAGTAATATAAATATTTTAAAAAATGTATGATGTTCAGCCCTGGTTGGTGGCTCAGTTGGTTGAGTGTCGTCCCATCCACCAAAAGCAGTTGTGGGTTCTGTTCCCAGTCAGGGCACATACCGAGGTTGTGCTTCGATCCCAGGTCAGGGTGCATACAGAAGGCAACTGATAGATGTTCTCTTTCACATCAATGTTTCTCTCGCTTTCTCTCTTTCCCTCTTTCTCTTCCGCTCACTCTAAAAAAATTAATAAACAAATTCTTGGCTGAGGGTTAAAAAAATGTATGAAGTTCATGTAAATTTGTCAATGACCTTGCTGTCCATATATCCTGGTACAATGCTATCAGTCATGATTCTAGTTATTATCTGAATATGTTGCATTTTACAGAGGCAACCACATTTCCTTGTCAATTGGATTATAATACACTAGAGGCCCAGCACACGAAATCATGCGGGTAGAGTCCATAGACTTAGCCTGCAATTAGGGCCATCTTCTGCCCGTTCGCCAGTCCCCAGGCTGAACGCCCACCTCCACTGCCGGGGCGGGTAGGTCACAGGCATGCCCTACAACTTCCATCAGCACCACAAGCCCCAGCAGTGGCAGTGGTGGTGGGGGTGGTGGCGGCAGCGCCCGTGTGAGTGGCCCCAAGTGGGCAGCGCATTCCATCAGCAGCCAGCCTGGCCTATGCACATGGAGATGATGTCATTGACACCTGCTTTCCCACCATTCTGAGCCCCTGAGCAGCCAGGGATGAGCTGGGGATCCCAGTGGCCGACAGCCAGCCCAGTTCTCCCACCACCCACCCCGGTTCCCCCGTTCACCACTGCTGATCCATCGGAGCCTGTGGGCTGCGGGGAGGGACCAAGAGGTCAGCCGTTCTGCCCACTCACCAGTCTCCAGTCCTTCCCCGCCACCACCCACCCACTTCCCCATGGTTCCCCATTTGCCTGTGGGCAGGGGTGGAGGTGTGGGGGAGGCGGGGGATGGGAGGGACTGAGGGGTGGTCAATGCACCTCATGGCAACTGGTCGAGCGTTCATTCTGGTCATTATGCTTATGGTCCCTGGCCTTTTATTATATAGGATTGTCCTAGTTATTGTTTTTCTCTGATGCTTTCCTGAAAGCCTTTACAATTAGAGTGCATCCGAAAGGACTATTTCTGAGACCCAAGGAAAGGACTGTGACAGGTACTTTGGGGAACAAGCTTCTGATGACACTGAGCAACTTTGAGATCATACCAGTGGGTTGGGTAAGGATGTCCAGTACTAGCAGAGAAGCTGATGGGGTCATAAAGCTGCTAACCCAAGATCAAGCCAACACGAATGAATTACATGGGATTGCGTTAACCAATGACGGATGACTACAGTGTTGTTTGGAACATTTCTGCTTCTTTATTTAATTTTTTTGTTTTGTTTGTTTGTTTGTTTTGATTTAAGGAACTCCTTTCCCTTTTATATTAAGTTACCTATAACTCAGGACCATTTAGTAGAGTATACTTCCATAAGCAGAAATGAAACACGTATCTTTTCTCCCTGCCTGATCCCTTCAGAATTTGGAAACCCTTATTGAGTATTCTTGTTTTCATGACAACATAAATATTTGCATGAGTGCAATAAGAATCTGCTTCCTTAGAACATAATTGGAGACACTGGTAGTGAGTTCCTGGCTTCACTTCCTAGCCTTGTGAGGCTTTTAAAAATCTAGTCAGATTCGTTATGAAAGGTTTCAGCCACACAAACTCAAAAGGCCTACGTGGTCAATTACCGTTCTTGCTGCCCTTCTGTAAATAATCGAGAGATCAGACTTACTTTGTAAACACTGATCAAAAAATGGGAGGGATTTCCCTAGCCGATTTGGCTCAGTAGATAGAGTGTGGCCTGCCGATTGAAGGGTGCCCGCTTTGATTCTGATCAAGGGCACATGCCCGGGTTATGGACTTGATCCCCAGTAGGGGGCATGCAGGAGGCAGCTGATCAATGGTTCTCTCTCATCATTGATGCTTCCATCTCTCTCTCCCTCTACCTTCCTCTCTGAAATCAATTAAAAAAAATAATTTTTTTTAAAAGAGGAAGGGATTATTATAGAGATACACAGCGAAACCTCATAGGCTATTAAATTATAGTCATGTTCATTGTCCTTGAGCTAGTTTTTTGACTCGGGGTTAAATTACATTTTCCATTCTAGCTTGTTATCCACCTGTACAGGCAGGAATGTGCCCTGGATCCTGCCATTTTGCACCTTCTGTTAATCCTTCTAGTTTCCTTCAAGATCTGGTTACAAGTTTCCATGAGAACATTTCTAGTTTTCTTCCCCTCTTCTGGACTTGGAGTCACAGAGAAGTAAAACCCGACTGCCCAGATCCTCACCGGGACAATCTGAAGCTGGATGCTCCATGCCATGACTTTGACACTGAGGACTGTGTCATCATCAAAGACATTCAAACAACAAACCACTGGAGCACCACTGCCAACCTCACTTCATCCGCAAAGATGCTTCAAGCCAACATCTAGAAAGCTCAGCGGGCTGACCTCTGGACTCAAAACTGGGTTTTGTTGGTTCCAACCATTCCCTCTGTTTTTCTTCTGTTTCCACAGAAAGTCCCCTCATTTCAATGGGGGGGGGGGGCATACCACCCAGCGAATACCCTCTGCGACCAAATCTCGGCAGACGGTTCCAGGTCACTAGTGAACCAAAGTGCCCAGCAGAAAGGGACTGTTCAGAAGAGGGACTGACAGACTCTCCCTGACCACACGTTAGTCGGGCCCCGCTGAGATGTCTTCTCAACCTGGCCTCTACCTTTGGGTTTCGGTGTCCATCTTTGCAACCACCCGGTGTTAGCAACAACCCTGCTATGTCAGTTTAGTGAGACTCCTCACCCACCCTCAGTATCGGATCAAATTCCTCGCCCTCCAGCCTCCACATTCTCTGGGTGCTATCTGATCATCCTGGCCCATGAATCCTGCTAGGTCAGTTTAGCAAGAATTCCCCTACCCTCTCTGTCATTTTCTACCCACCGACCCCTGACCCTGCTCCTTAGCTATAAGTACCCACTTTTCTTTCTGCTTTTCGGAATTAAGCCTTACTGAGGTTTCTTTCCCCCCATTGCAATAGTTCTTGAATAAAATCTGTGCTTACCACTTTAACTTCTGTCCAGCTCTGATTTGCTGCCACACCATCTCAGCCCAGACCTCCACCACTCTTCTCCATTCGCTGGGAATCAATGCTCCTCCCCTCCAGCCCTCCAGGGAGGGCTGCCAACACTTCTCTAGGACTCGGGTGGCACCTAGTGGTGATGATACGTCACCACAGCCAGGTGCTCCCCCCTCCTGCCCTTCTGCTTCTGGACAGAGACCCTGCTCCAGACCAGCAATGCCCAGCAGAGCACAGGAGAGGATGAGCACTTCCAACCTCCACCATCACATCACTGCCACTAACACCTCCTCATGAAGAACAGACGGGTGCACCCCTGGCTCTGCCACGTAAGGGCCACGTGTCCTGGGCACATCACTTGACACACTCCCCAGTCTCCATTTCCCTCTTCTGTAAACTGTGGGTAATGATGGAGAGCACATCATGGATTTGCAGCCACGGGTAAGAGTAGCCCCTAGCACAGGGCCTGGCGTAGAGAACGGAAACGGTCAGTGCTGGCCACTGGCATGTTGGACCAAAGGTCCCAGGGCCTGATTGGCACACAGCCATAGGTAGAAGGAAGGAGGAGCTGATGGAACTTTCATGGGGACAATCTATCCAAACAGAAACCTGGCAGAAGGCAAGCTGTGATTTAACAAGAAAATCGAGGTGTGAGGGGGGAAAGAAGAGGAAGGTTCTGTGGACACTTATTGTCCCAAACCCACAGCCAGGCACCTGGAGCCTGCCCCAGCCCTTGTCTCGGCTGGGCTGGGAGCCCCCACTCCCTCACGCTCAGGGCTGACCGTGAATGCAGACTGGCAGCCCTTCCCTTCCCTCCTCCCCCCCCCCACCCCCAACTCCCACCTCCCAGGTTGGCACGGCTCGTGCTGGCTGTCAGCTTCCCCAGCTGACACCACCAGCTGTGACAACAGCCAAAGCTGGGCATCAGCGGCAGGGTGTAAGTACAAAGGCACAGGCACATGGCCCGGCCACAGCCGCCTGCTGCAACACCCACGCTCAGCCCGGGCAGGCGCACCCTGTCTCAGATGTCAGGGCCCAGGAAGCAGGGTGGGAATTACTGAGCTCACTGTATGCCGAGCACTGTGCTCAGGCTTTGTGTATGGCGGTTCCTTTAACCCTCTTAGCAGCCCTGAGGCGGAGCTATGAATAGCCTTGTTAATACAAGGAGGAAACTGAGGCCCAGAGAAGCTCAAAGTCCTGCAGTGGAAGCGGGCGTTGAACCCTGACTCCCGGAGCTTAGCCTCAGAGAGCACCCCGTCAGCCCCCTCATTTTGAGAAAGGGGACGGGAAACGAGGTTTAGGCTCAGAACACAAGGGTTCCCATTCCAGCCCCCCTGCCCTCTCGGAGCCTCTGTTTTTATCTGCAAACCGGGGACGCTCACAGATCCTAGGATCTGGCTGATGATCAAGGACAATGACTGAGAAAGAGCCTCAGGGGGTTTTCATGGCACGAGGAACCTGAGGCCTGGAAAGAGGAGGGGCTTGTGCAGAGTCTTTCTCACCCAAGCCTCCTTCACTGAGGCCTGGGCGTCTTTCCACCTCTCTCTCCCTTGCTCCCTCCTGGCCTTCGCTCAGGCTGTTCCCTCTGCCCGGAGCACACTCCCTTCCTCTCTGCCTTGCCTGGCTGACTCCCTCTTAATCTTTCCAGGACCAGAATCCTTTGTGGACCAGCAGGTTTGGATGGATGGCTCCAGGTGTGCCTGCACGCACCCCACCCCCGCCGCCCCCCAACTCCTCCCAGTCCTGTTATTTCCTGTTTACCTGTCTGTCTCCACCTGGGCTGTGAGCTGCATGCGGAGGAGACCTCTCCTACTCCCACCAAATCTATGGTGCCCAGTCTCACACACTGGATATTCGTGCAGTAGATGTATGAATGGATGAATGAAACCGCACAACAATTCAGTGGCTTAGCCAGACGCAGGGCATATTTAAGCCCTTGGAGCGGCCTCCTTGGTTACACTGCCTCACCCTCTTCTCTCCAAGACTGGATTCCCTCTGGGACAAACCCGTGGAGGAGAATCTCAGGGTGGGAGCATCAGTGCTGGGCTCAAGTCCCCCGCTCTGCCACATGCCAGCTGTGTGGCCTTGAGCCTCAGTACACTGGGATGTTAACAGCATCTGCCTGAAGATGGGCCGAGTATTCTGTGGATGAAGGGAGCCCTGGGCCTAGACAAGGTCAGTGCTCAGTACCTGGAGGCTCCTCAGTCCAGTGACAAGGCTTTGGGGACAGTCTGGACTCCCCTCTCAGCGCCCGGGGCCACACTCCATCCTTTCTCTTTGTTCTCACATCTGGATGTAACTCTGCTCCTTAGTGAGCTCAATAATGCCTGGCCTATCCCAGGAGCCGCCAGCCATTCATGCACTGTCCCAAAAACCCAGTCACCTCAGTCCCTGTCACCCCCCGCCTGCCGCTCCCTCTTGGGCCTGCAGCCACACTCACACTGCCATAGGCCACAGTCCCACACCTGCTGGTCCCCATGCCCTTCACAGTTCTGTAAACACCCCAGGAGTGGGAATGGGGGACAGCGGCTCCACCAGCCACAGCTGACCAACACTCAGCGCACAGTCATCCTAAAGCAGCGACACCGCTCCCCGTGGGGTACAGTCCCCAGCAGGCCCTTGGTAGAGGGTGTGACTGCCACTCCACCTCCAGGACTGGCTAATGGCTTCAGCCAGACAGCAAGCATCACGGCCAGTCAGACTTGGCAGAGGCTGTTGTGAAAAGACATCCACCTTCCAAGTCGGTCCCCTTTGAGGCAGGGAGCTCCTCCAACAACAGTGCTGAGTGGTGAAGGCAATGAACGTTACCGAGTCCCTGCGATGGCCACGCACAGCCTCCCACCAGCCACCGGTTTGCCCACGAGGACACTGGGGCTAAAGGAGGTTGAGCTGCCCACATTCTCACAGGGGGAGAGTGGTGGGTTGCTCACAACACTGGACACCCTGCTCCCAGACTTCTCCACGTGACCACAGGCTCTCCCTGGCCCAGCCCTGCCCACCTCATCTCTTTCTCTCCCTCTAACAACCACCCCCACAGCCCATGCTCCCCACGCTGGGCTCCTTGCAATTCCTTCACATTCCACATTCTCTCTTGACCTCGTGTCATTCAACACATACATCAGTGATTTTTTTAAAAAGAGGACAAAGGTCCTTGCCCTCGTGAGCTGATATTCTAGTGAATAGACAGACAATGAACAATGGCTGTCAGTGAATGTATATAGCGTATCACGTGGCAGAGAAGACTGGGAGGGCAGGACAAAGAGATGGGAAGTGACAGTGGGGAGAGAGCAGTATTAAGAAGGGTGGTCAGCATAAGCCTTAGGAAAGTTCCAGCAAAGACTTGAAGGAGGAGGGGGTGAGTCCTGTGGGAAGCACCTTCCAGGCAGAGGGAACAGCGGGGTAGGTCCTCAGGAGGGAGTGTACCTGGTGCCTTCAGGAGCGACATGGAGGCCGGGTGGAGGGAGAGACAGAGGGGGTACAGGAGGTGGAGTCAAGGGGTGATGGAAATGATCATGGGGGGCATCAGGGCACTCAGAGGGGGATGGGGAGCCTTGGGTGGGGTGAGGAGAGGAGGGACAGGGTCGGATGCCAGACACTGGGCTGCGGACGGTGGAACAGGGAGAATGAGAGGGTCAGTTGTAGTAACTCAGGCACGAGGTGATGGTGGCTCAGACCAAGACCGCAGCCCTGAAGGTGGTGAGAAGTGGTCAAATTCTAGATTTTTCCTTCTCGTTTTACTTTTTAATGTGTATGTTTTACTGAAGTATTTTATAAATACAGGATGCAGATGCATTTTGAAGATAGTGCCAACAGATTGGATGTGGGATGTGAGATACGAGATAAAGAATTCAGCACACAGGTTTTTGGCCTGGGGAGGGGAGCAAAGATGGAGGAGGCCTCACCTCGCTCCTCCCAGAGTTGGGGCAGCAACGCTGAATGGGCCTGGATACAGTCACAGGCCCATGTCCTCTGCTTACAGATCAGGAGGTGAGCCAGGAGTAGAGGACGGCCTGGGTCCCTCACTAGAATCCCTGTCCTCCATGCTGAGCCCTGCCCTGGACCCTCTTCCTCCTTTGTGGCAGATGGCCAGACACATTCGGTCCTGAGCTGGACTCTGCTGTAGTCAGGAACCCCCAAGGAGGGAGGTGTCTGGCTGGGGCCCAGCCCCCCTGGTTCCACACCTGCCCTTCTGCAACCACTTCGCTCAGAGACCTTGAAGACCCACTCTGATGGGATGAACCTCAAGTTTCGCTTCAGCAATTACTACAGCACATACGGGCAGAGCAAATGGGAAGAACAGACCAATTTCCCACGTGACCGTGACAGTGACCGTGTGAGCTGAATCAGGCAGAGCCGAGGAGCCCTCTGCAGACCACCCACCTTGGGCTTTCCTTTCTGTCTTCATACCAATGATATATCTGACCTTGAACTTCTAATAGCTGCTATGGCTCCTAATGGTCTCCCAGACCTGATTCTGTATGTTTGTTTTAAATCTCTGAATTCCTACTGCCCAACACTATGCATGGCCCAGAGCAGGGGCTCAATAAATGTTTGTTGGGTGACCGAGTGATCACATCCCTCTGTGTGTTCCCCATCATTACATGAGCAAGGCCTTTCTCCTCTCAACCTACCAGGTAAGGGGCAGGGGCCATGCCCCCAATGTTTCTAGGGCCCCCAAGCACAGCACAGTGCTGGGAACCCAGGAGTCTCCTTGAATAAAGACCAATTACGCAGTAAGCTATGCTGCATAGCAAGCCACACCAAACCTGAGTCACTTAAAACAGCCGCCTTTATTTAGCTCACGATTGTGCGAGTTGGCAATTCAGCCTGGGCTCAGCCGGGCGGCTGTTTGGTCTTGGCTGGATTCCCGCGTGTGTCTGTGGTCAGCTATGGGTTGGCTTTGCTGATCTTCACCAAGCGTGCTCACGTGTCTGAGGACTCAGTGGACTCTGGTCCAGGTGGGCTCCCAGCCTCCGTCCGGCAGGCCAGCCAGGCTTTTCCTCGTGGTGGAGGCAGGGCTCCTGAGAGAGTCTAATGCACTAGCCCTAACACCTAGACCGGGGAACTGGCAGACCATCAGTCCCACTACATCCTATCGACCAACGAAAGTCGCAAGCCCAGTTCAGAGTTCAGATGCCAGGGGTGGGGAAAACAGTCTACCTCGTGATGGGAAAAGCAGAGTGTCACATCGTGAGAGGTGAGCATACAGAGAGGCGAGAACATTGGTGCTGCTTGCTGATGCTCTCATGCTCTGTCTCCTGAGAGGTGACAATGGCATCAATTTTCTCTCCCTTGAGCCTTTTCAGAAGGCAGAACTTTAGCCAATGAGAGACAAGCTCCGAGTGTGCCTCAAGGATCCGTGGTGTGTGTGCCAAGGCCTTGCTCTGCTCACAGCTAGATCTGGACTGTGCGCCCATTCCTCAAGTCCACCCTGCATCCTGATCTGGGGTAGGGGTGGGGGGGAGGAGGGAGACTTTAGGGAAGATCCTGGGGCCTCTTCCCTCCTGGGAACTTCCTAGGGTGGGTATTGGGGACAGCTCTCCATGTTTCATTGCCTTCCGCTCCCTACTGCCATGGGAATGTGCCACTGATTTGTGTATACACGTATGGTCTGTCTCCCTCCATTGAATGTCATGATTTTGTCTTTGTTCTCCAGCCCTCTGGTGCTGAATGACAAAGGAGTACCCCCCAGCTAGATTCTGGCGGGTGAGCTGCACGGATTGGAGCCTGTTGGGATGATGGGAGAGGGCTTCCCGGAAGCGATCCTAGAGCAGATGCTGACGGACAAGATTTCCCGTGGTGCCCCTAGCACTGGAGTTTACGCCTGCCACACCGGGGCCGGCTCAGGAAGAACTGCTTGAAGTTTTTCTCGTAGGTGGGCAGGTTCTCTTTGAAGCAGTATGCAGATTGCTTGTCGCACTCGCAGGCCCTCAGCCCACAGAGGCAGCCGACACCAGGACCGGGGGCACATTCGCCTGCAGAGAGACAGAGGGTCACTGGGAGCTCCCAGCTCACTCCTTGGGTTTGGGTCTAAGGGTTGGAAAATAGAGAGCTTGCTGTAAGGGGTCAGGGGTTGAAAACAGAAAAGGGAAGTCACTTGGAGTCCTTTCCCTTTGGACCCAAGGCCTGATCACACCTGGACATGTCACAGGTAGTGGCATAAGGAGCAGTCTAGAAGGAAACAAGAGACGGGGGGGAGTGGGGGTTGCATGGAGGGGTGCCCTGAGTTGGTGCACCTGGGCCAAGGTAATGGGACCCATTTCCTCAAAACTCATCTCATATTTCCAACCCCTTTCTTGACATCTCACATGGATCTCTCAGGCATCAGCCACTTAAGATGCCCAAAGTGAATTCACACTGTAAGTGCTCCCTCCGCCCACCAAGCCCGCCTTCTCCCACACTCCGGGCTCAGTGAATGGCACCACCTCCTACTCGAGCCGGAAACCTAGCAGTCAACCTTGGTCCCGCCCCTCCTCTGACTTTTCACATCTAGTCCACCAGCAAGTTCCATCCATTTCCCATGTTTAAAATGTCACGCTCTGCCCTCTTCTCTCTGTCTTCTCGGCCACCACCCCAATCCCTGTCATCAACAGCTCTCCCCCCTCTCCCCCTTCCCCCCCACAATGGAAGGAAACAAGCAGGAACCTTCTTCAAATGGAGTCTGGATTAGGTTCCCTCTCCTGCTTAAAGCCCTGCTGTGGGTTCCCACTACTGGGGGAAGACATTCTAAATCCTTGCCACGGACTCCAAAGCAGGCTTGCTGTGATCCGGCCCCCGCCAGCCCCTCCATCCTCACTGTCCCTCGCTCTGCCACTGTCACTCTTCTCCAGGCACACCGGTCTCTTTATGGCACGTGTCTTGCTCTGTCTTGTCCCAGGGTCTTGCCACTCGCTGTCCTCTTTGTCTAAAACAGTTCTCTCCAGGATCTTCAAGTGGCTAGATCCGTCCCCATCCTTTGGGTCTTGGTCAAATTTGCCCTCGTCAGAGAGCTCTCCGTGACCACCCGACCTGAGGCTCTCTCCAGCCACTCTCCCTCAAATCCCTGCTTATTTCATTGGCTGTATTTTCATACCTGGTACTTCTCTCATTTATTTCCTTGCTTGTGTCTGCCTCTCCTCAATGGAGTGTGAGCTCTGTGAGGCTGGGACTTTGTCTGTCCTGTCCATCACAGTGTCCCTGGCATTCAGAATAAATGCTGGCGCAGAGTAGGTGCTCAACGAGCAGTCGTTGACTAAATGAATGAAGCCTCCATGGGCCTTTGGAATCAAGTGTCTGCCCTTTGGCTGAATTCACCGCTAGATGGAGATCTTCTGTTTATTAGTCAGACCTGTAGTGCTGTGTGTGTGTGTGTGTGTGTGTGTGTGTGTGTGTGTGTGTGTTAGAGAGAGAGAGAGAGAGAGAGAGAGAGAGAGAGAGAGAGAAGGGGGGTAGCAAGGCACAGATTTCTCTTTCTAGATAACCCCACCCAGTTCTACTCTCTCTTTTAAGGGAAACATGGAACTGACAGCTTCAGGGTAGTCTTTCTCATTCCATGAAATATGCGTTCACAAATGAGACAGAGCAAGAAGATCCACATTCCTGCCCGGGGCTCACCAGGCCGCCTGCCACGCCTCTAATGCCTGCACCAGGCCTCTGCCCGGCCTCTGAGTCCTCTCCCCGGGTGCTCCTGTTCATTCTTAGGGCTTTAACTACCATCTGAGCACGGACTCCTGCTCTCAGCCCAGCCCAGAGGGCGCCCTCGAGTTCTAGACTCCAATACGCTGGTGTCCACTCGACGTCCCTCTTGGTGTCTGACATGCATCTCGAACCCCACATGGCGCATGACAAGCTCTTGCTGTGTCTCCAGAGTCCGCTCTTGCCCCATCTGCACAAGCCCAGAAGATGACACCGTTCTCCACGGCTGCTCAGGCCGAGAACCTCGGTTCAGCCTCTTTCCTTCCCTCCCCACGTCCAACCCATCAGCAGGTCCTGTCAACTTACCTCCACAACACACCCAGCACCTGACACTTCTCTTTGCCTCCACGTTGTCACCCCGATCCAAGCGGTGGCGACTCTCGAGTGCTACTGAAACAGTCCACGAACAGTTCCCCCTTTCCTCCCCTGGCTCCCCAACTTCTCTGCAGTGGCCACAGTGATCTTTCTAAAGCAAAAGCAGTGCAGATCACTCCCTGCCTCAGAGGGTCCAACCGCTTCCCCTGCAACGGAAGTGGAAGGTGAACTCCTTGCCCTGTCCTCCACGCCTCATCTCCCCTCCTTCCTGTCTCCTCTGCTCCCACCACCCTGGCCAAATGCCACGTCCTGAGAGAGGTCTTCCTCAGCCACCTAAAGTAGCCATCCTTCCTTCCCCTGCCTTCGTATTCTTTACCGCGTTGCCTTGTTTTAGATGCTTCGTAGCACTTGTCACTGCCTGAGTGTACCTTTACTTCGGACTGTTTTATGATCTGTCTCCCTCCTTAAAAGCAAGCTCTTTCCAAGCAGGGAGCCCACCTTATCATTGCAGACCTTCAGCCCTGAACATGTGTAAACATGCCATCACTGGCTGGACTTATGCAACCTGTGGGGCAGCCGAAGGACCCCATCCCAGGGAACAGGAAGCCAGGTTCTCGGTCCTAACCTGCTGCCTGCTTGCTCTAAGGTCTCGGGTGCTTCTCTCCAAGCCTGTTCCTCAGCTTTCACACGGGGCTAAGGATACCTGCACAGACTAACGCTTTTTCATTCATTCACTCATCGAACAAGCAGGGATTGATTTTCTACCGTGTGTCTGGCCTTTACCTAGGATCTGGGGGTACAGGTCTGAGTGAGCAGACCCCACAGTGCACAGCTCTGGGGCATCCTCCTCCGTGGACTCTGAGAATGAGTGTCCTCAAACAAGACACGCTTGTTCCCTGCTCTCCGGGAACTCACATGCTACTGGGGGGAAAGTTGCCGCAAAAGTAAACAAGAGAATTTCAGGTGGAGACAATTGCTAGGAGAGAAAAACGGTGATGTGTCAGGGAATGGAAGGGTTGGTGAGGAATTAACTCAGTAGTAAAGGAGGAAGACCTTTGCAAATAACACATCCCAATGGCTACCAAGTTCACCTTTCCCCCTTTGGCAGAGGGAGAAGTCCCCTTGGCTGCAACTGGTCTCTGGTCTCTGCCTCCCACGGCCAGGTTCCTCCTTGCACAACATATGCATGCATGTGTGGGTGAAGGGGGCTGATCTTCAAGTCCCTTGCAAATGCCAAGTACTTATGTAAGCCCACTCAAAGGAGGGATAACTGCCGGGCAAAGCAGCCCCAGGGCTCTGGTTACAGGCCTATCTCTGCACTGATCTCCTAGTGACATTTAGAGACATGGACAGAGCAAGTTGTTTTTCTCCTTACCCTCCCCTGCTCTCCAACTGCATCCCAGAGCAGCCACTGGTTGCTAGGCAACCTGGGACTGGGCTTGGGGGCAGGATTTCAGAACTGGTGGCTGGGGAGCGATTAACCCTTGGAGGGCAGCTCTTTGAACTGCAGTGTAACTGGGGTTGTGTGGGGGGGGATGGGTAGGGGGGAGGGTGCTTTTATTCTATAGAAGGTTCATGGCTTTAGCTCAAGGAGATGCTTCAAAGAAGTTTCTCAATAGTAATAGAGAAAATCCCACAAAGTAAAGGGGAAAAGAAAACGGAGATGAAAAAAGCAGCTTCTAAAAGGAAGGGCACCTGCTACGGGCCAGAGCCTTTAGTTGGGTTACTTCAGTCACTCCTAACAGGGACCTCATGAAGTGCATATTATCGGCTCCATTTTACAGATGAGGAGCCTAAGGCCCAGGTGGTTTTGCAATTATCCAGCCAGAAGGGGTGAAGCTGGGATTCAGACCCAGCTCTGCCTAGCTCCAAAGCATTGCTCTCCCTGGGCCTCTTAGCCAGGCACACAGAGCTAGAACAGAATGATCTGGGGCATGGCCTTTCTTTGCCCCCTGGGCCAGGGCTGGGCATCCCGATGAGTCAGCAAGACGCATTTGTGTGGTCTCCAATCAAGTGCACCCATCACCCTCCCGACAGCCCCCTGCCACTGGGGAGGGTAGTGTGAGGCAGGAGCACCAGCTCTGGGGTCAGACCTGGGTCCAAAGCCCAACTTTTCTTTCCCTGGCTGTGTGACCTTGGCCATCTCACTTAACCTCTCTGAGCCTCAGGGTCCTCCTCGATAATGGGGAGAATAATGCCCACCTCAAAGGTTTGTCATGGGGGTTCCAGGTGCTGTCACAGACACGGTTGTTATTATACCTATTTTATGGATGAGGAGACAGAGGCCCAGAAAACCCAGGCCAGGCCGTGTGTTCCAGAGCCTGGGAAAACTCAGGACACAGGTATTATAACCCTGCCTGGGGTGTGGATCAAGCCTTTCTCCTCTCTGGGCCTCAGCTTCCCTGTCACTACTATGAAGGGTTGGTCTGGATGGTCCGTAAGGGCGCCTTCAGCCCCAGAGAATACCGAGAGAGCAGGGCCTGAGGCTGCCTTGCTCAGTGCCCCTGGTCCCTGGCACAGTGCTGGGCCTGGGCGTGCACTCAAGTCATCACAGGGCAAGTGAATGAAGGTCCATGGGTCTCCCTTAAAGTCTCAGCACCTATAGCAACAGACCCGGGACTAGAACCCAGATCACCCAGGTCTCGGCCCTGTCCCAGGAATCAGGGCCTTGGCAAGGTGGGGTAAGGACGAGAGGGGGTCAGACTGGTACTCACTGGCTAGTCAGCTGAGGAGGAGGATGCTGACATCCTGGTAGTGACAGGAAAGTGTCCCTGCATGAGAATTTTCTGAGCAGGGCTCTGTCCTCTGGGAACCCTGATCAAGTTTCAGGAACATCTGTCCAGCTCCCAGCCCCTGCCTGCTCCTCCTGTCACCACTCAGAGGACAGTTCAGCATGCCACCACCTGGGGCTCCAGCCTCCGTTCCCAGTCACTCTGCTCTATCTCCTCCGCCTCCTGGGGTCCTGAGCTGTGGCTCGGATCCCCACACAGGAGGCAAAGAGGCTTGCTAAGGGAGCTTCCACAGGTGTGGAGTGCCCAGGCCAGCCCTCGTGGGCACAGCCAGCCCACAGCAGCCCAGGGAAGAGGTGTGGTCTAGGCCTGGGACTGATGGGGGGCGGGGGGGAGGTGCTTTGCAGCTACTGATGTCCCATTTCCCTCCCCAGCGCACCTTTTCCCTCTTCCTCGGTCCCTGTGCTTTATCGGGACATCAGAGGAAAGGGCTCCTTGAGTACGTTTTCTCTAAAACTGATGCCTTTCCAGCCATTTGAGATAACACTTGACATGACAGATGGTAAGATCAAGATGCAAAGAGGTGAGGTGAAACCAGTGAGAAGACAGACAGCAAGACAGTGAGAAAAGAGCTAGGGGGCATCTTTGTGGTGTGCTCTTCCCTCACCAACCAACTGCCAGGCTTCTCCCCAACCCTGCCCTGCCTACATCCCTAGGTGGGGCCTAGGGGGTGGAAGGAGGTGGTCAGAAACTTGGTCTGGCCTCCAGAGGGCATCAGAGGCCACACCAAACAATACTTTGAGGTCAACCTTCTCCCGCTCCCCCTCCCCTGTCCTTGCATGAGGCCTAATCCCTTCCCATCTCCTTGGACATGACCTTGGGGTCTCACAGAAGGGACACTCTGCTTTAGGCCTGAGGGTGGTCATGGCCAGACAGCTCCTACCCAGGAAGTCTCCTTAAACTCACATGGAAAAAAGGGGGTTCTCTCCCCATTGACCATGTGCCTGGGGACAGGTGCTATGGAGGCCCAGAAGCAGACGGAACTGAAGCTGGCCCTCCCGAGGCAGGGGTCTGAGCTCTCAGCCCACTGCGTTTCATGTCTCACCACCGGGACTGGGGAGACTGCACAGTCTCAGTCCATCTTGGGGTGTCCTGAGCCAGAACTCCAGGGAAGGGGGGGCGGGTACTGAACACGCCCTATAAGTGGGGAGATGAGGGCAAGAGAGATAGCGGTTCCCTGACCTCAGAAGGAGACACGAACTTGAAGACACACTCACAGCTGTGAAGAAACACGCAAGGGAAGGAAAGGGGTCCTGCTACTCCACAGGCCAAGCAGGACGCGCGTCGCACACGCGCAGGGGAGGTCACACAGTGAGTGGCATTCACGAGGAGGCTAGGGCCCAGGGCTTCCCAGGGTGCTGCTCTTTAGACTGCACTTGCCCTACACATAGCCACGCCCCAGCAGCCCCAGAACATCCCCCGAGAGATCAGGGCCACTCCCCACGTGCTGGACACTCAGTACTTGCCCTCCTCCTTGAATGGCCTTCGACGACATTTGAGTTCCCTTCCCCCGACCCTCCTATTTACTTTTGGGTCGCCCATGGCACCTATCGCAGTGCTTGGCACGCCATGCCCCTTACCAAATATCTGTTCCCCTGAAAGACAGCTGAGCTGCTTCATTAACTCAGGACAGACATAAGGAGGAAGTTCTCAGCAGCAACCGTTGCAAAAGCCAACATAAGCTCGAGTCAACAACTGCGTATTGAGCACATACTACGTGCACTGGCTCCGCGCTCCCACAGGGCGCTGGGTGTAGCCGTGGGCAGGAGCAACCCGGAGAAACACAGCAAGGACTCCCAGGAAGCTCTGGTTCTCGGACTTGCCACTTGCATCTCGAAGCACTTGGAGAAGTCTCACTCCCTAAATGTTCTCTGGGTCCACGAGGAGGCGGACACGAAGGGAAGGCTGGGGTTCAAAGACATCCCCCACAGAGAGGCTACTCACAGGCCACGGTGCTGTTGACGACGTGGAACTGGTAGCTGCTCAACAAGGGCTGGCAGCCCAGCTGCTTCAGCTTCTCGTAGCAGCAGTCGTGGGCCAGGCAGCACCTGGGGGCCAGACCAAAGCGGGGAGGGCTTTACCGTGCGTGGGCCCTGGGGGGGGGGGGGGTCCGCTGGAGGCCCTTGGTGCAAAGGACTCACCGGCCTCCTCCTCCCCGGGACTAGAAGGCGCTGAAGATAAGGAGGTAAACTAATGATAATATTAAAAAATAATATAAGTAACCACTAACAATTAGTGAGCCCTGGCCGGTACCTAGCTCGTTAGCTCCTCACACTAACCCTAGGAAGTGCCATCACTGTCCCCATTTCATAGGGGAGGAAATGAGATTCGGAGGTGACTTTCCCAAAAGGACACAGCTGGAAAATTACAGCTCCGGACTCAACTTTAGTTCCATGTACTCATTCATTTATGTAATCATTTTTTTATGAGCACCTACTATATGCCAAGCACTGTGGTAGTCTCTGAGGAGGCAGCTGTCAGCAAAAACACATAATGCTTTAGTGCTTGCTTTCATGGTGCTCAGAGTGATGGGGTGCGGGTTTGAGGGGGGCAGAAAGGGGGGCACATTTGAGGTGAGGAAAAAGCTGGGGAGCGGCTCACTTCTTCAATCAGTGTATAAGGGGCAGGGATGCAGAAACCTGGGACTGGATCTAAGACATGGAAAAGGAAATACTTCTGCTAATGCCCTGGGCCAGACGCTTCAGTCTTCCCCTCTCCCCATCCCTGCCCACAAGCAGGCTCTCAGCCACCTGTCACCTTTGGCCGATAGTCTTATTTCTCATCTGCCTTTGAACTTGGACAAGGAGGGCACAGAACTTCAAAGGGCCCAGACTTTAACACAGGCAAATTCTTGTCCAAATCCTGGCTTTTCCAAACTGGTCCTCGGATTCTCTCTCCTGGAATACGGAATTAGGATTGGGAGACAGTGGGTCAGTCTTGCTGCGCCCATAATCCTAAAAACTGGGAAGTTGAGAGAAGAGCACGTTTGCCGTGAGAATTTTAAATGTTTCCAGAACTCTGAGCAGGACTGACTCCATAATTTGCAAGGCCTGGTGCCAAATGAAAACACGGGAATTTCCAGGGGGTGCAGGTCCTTGGGAATGCTGCACGGGCCACACGTGCAGGAAGTGGGCCCTGATCCTCCGTACCTTGAGATGGTCCTCCAATTCCCATTCCGCTTTTTTCTCACCCTCACCTGAACTGGTTTCTGTTACTTGCAATGCGAGAGCCCTGATACCCGCCCTCCTTCAAACATAGATTTCAATGCAAATGAAATGCGGGGCCGGGGGGGGGGCAGGGGGGCTTGGCGTGTCTGCACTCACCTGTCAGTGTCGTCCACGGGGGTCCCCTTGCCCCCGAGCCCACAATAGCAGCCATATCCATAGTAGGAGAAGAAGGCACTCCGCCCTGTGATGTGCTTGACCATCCTCTGAAACTGCCAGAAGCTGCTGTGGGTGGGGGCTACCACTGCCAAGGAGAAAAGCGGGAAGAAGAAACAATGCCACGAGAGCCTGGCATTCGGGGAATCAAGAGCCCCTGTGTGTGGCGCATCGGCACGCTGGGACCGCCGGCCCCGGGGCCGGGGAGGAAGACAGGACCAGGTCAGCGCGGCACACAGCTGGTTTCTCGCTAGTCCAGCGTGAGAACCCGGGTTCCGTGATGTCGAGAACAGCACTGACAACTCCAGTGTTCCCCCAACGGAAAACACCGCCCCCTCCCCCCTCCCCCCCTCCCCCCTCCCCCCCCCCCCCGCAGAAACGTCCTCAGGCCTGATGTCCAACATGAACGGGGAAAGTTCAAGGCCAGCAATGCCAGTCCCTACAGATATCATAGGGCATTACAATCTCACAGAAGAAGCAAAAGACTTAGGCAGAAAGGATAACCTCATTCACTTTTTTTAATGGCAAATACACATGGAGCCAGCAATTTTGACTCCTAAAAGCAGAGGAAAATATGTGTTTGCTGCAGCATTATCTGTGATATCAAAAAACAGGAAACCGCCCTGCCTGGAGCGTCACCCTGTACACCGAGAGGTGGCGGGTGTGATTCCCAGTCAGGGCACACATACCCAGGTTGCAGGTCCCAACCCTGGTCAGGGAGGGTGTGGGAGGCATGTGATGGATGTTTCTCTCTCACATCGACGTTTCTCTCTCTCTCTCTCTCTCTCTCATTAATAATAATACAAAAAGGAAACTACCCACATACCCACTGACAGGGATAATAACTATACAATATCTTGAAAACACACTACTTACAAAAATATATTTTTTATTGATTTCAGAGAGGAAGAGAGAGTTAGTGAGATAGAAACATCAACGATGAGAGAGAATAATTGATCAGCTATCTCCTGCGCGCCCCCCACTGGGGGTCAAGCCTGCAACCCAGGCAGATGCCCTGACCGGGAATCAAACTATGACCTCCCTCCCCGTCCCCGCTCAGGTTCATAGGTCAATGTTCAACCACTGAGCCACACCAGCCGGGCAAAAACATACTACTTTGAGTAGCAATACCTCTAGGCAATGGGATTGAGGAGGTAGGTGGAGAGAAAAACAGGCAACATTTTATTTTCTATATTCCAGGGTGCATTTTAACTTTTATGCTGTATGACTCTCTTTTATGATACCCATGTCTTACTTTTCTGTTGAAATGTGTTAAATGTGTGTGTGCAAAGTCCTGGCGGATAGATACCCAACTCTTACCAATGGTTGATCTGGGTGTAGGAGAAGGCTTGGGGCCTGGGAGGCAGGAGAAGGGGCTTTACTTCGTTACTCTCCACTCACTTATTTTACTTTTTAATTACATGCCTATCTTAATTGTGCCATAAAAATAAAGCATGAACTTGAAGAAGAAAAACAGAGAGAGAGGGTTTGGGGAAAATCTCCCAGGAGCCTTCCCATCTCATACTGAGATTTTGGATATCTTGTCACAAAGCACCAAAGAGGGGCTGAAGCCTGGGGGTGGTCACTGCTGTCCAAACGGCCCCCACAGAGAGGGTGGAACCTTCTGGGCACACCACGGGGTGCGGAAGTGGCACTGCGCTAAGAGAAAATGAGAACCCCCTTTTGACATGTTGACTTAGGGACCCAAAAGTTATTGCTCCGCAGCTGAAACAGACAGGAAAGCGGATTTAGACAAATCTTTATACAACTAATCCAAGAGTGGAAGAGTGTCCAATAGGACCGCGCTGTTTCCTGCACATTCTTTCACGCTGCAGAGCTGTGCAATCTGACCCGCTGAGAGCGATGACTCATGATCACCAGCTACTCCATAAGTCACCAGAAGAATGGCTTTCGGATGGAAAAGAATTGACAATTCTCAGGGGGAAAGGGGTGTGAGGGGTGCGGGGACAGATTGGACAAAAATCTTACACCTATGGATGAAGACAGTGGCAGGGGTGGGGGGTGGGGGAAGGGCATGGGGGGGTGGGGAATCAGGTGGAGGGGAGCTATGGGGGGCGGGGGCAGAGGAACACCTGTAATAATCTGAACAATAAAGATTTACTTTAAAAAAAAAAAAGACAAGAATTGTTCCTAAATTAGCTAGCTGGTTGTCTGCGGTTTTGTTCTAGGACCACACGATCTTAAATAAAGGCAACCAGCGTCCTGAGGAAAGACTCCTGAAGGGGTGTGTGTGGTAAGACAGAGTCCAGCGCCCTCTTTCTTAGCAAATGGTTGCAACCTTGGATTTCCCAGAAGTTTTGGGAGATCCCAACACTGGGCTCAAGCAGGAGGACTCTGGGGGGAGCCTGTTCCGCCCCTGATTCTCTTTTGAGGGACATCTGATTTCCCCTCGCCCAATGGGACCGCCCCATCAGGAGGGACCACCCCACAGACGGACACACAGGCCCGGCCTGGGGGACAGCGCCCCGAAACTCACCCGCTGCTCACTACTTACAGCAGGACGTGAAGACCACGAGCACCCCGAGGACCTTCATTCCCGAGGGGACCAGGGCGTCCCAGGCGCCGCGATCACAGCTTCCTCGGGTCGCCAGGGGGCGGCTAGGTGAGCGCCTGTTCGGTGAGGAAATGACCAAATGAGGCGAGGCGATGTGGGCGCCAAAACCCCAGCTGCAGGGCCGACCTTGGAAGGCCTCGGAGGAGAGCCCAGAGCAGAGAGAGCTCTTGAAACCTAACCATCTCTAAACATGGCTCTCCTTCTGGTAGTGAGACGCTAGTAAATATAAAGATAAAGAAGGCTTCAGTTGCTTAAAAAGAGCAAGTTTTGTGGCTTTTTAAAACATGTCTTTCTTTGGCAACACTATCCCTTCATCTTGTTTTTCTTTTTCTTTTTCTCTTGAGGAGTTGGTGTTTCTTCCATTCCCAAGTTTAAAGGCGTGTATGTGGTCCATGATGGAGATCCCGCTTGGGAAAGTCTAGCCCTGTTTGCAAGGTAGATAACCCCCCACCCCCACAACACACACACACACACACACACACATACACGTTTATCTTCCTTGATGCCCAGGTATCTTATTCATAAACTTAGCCCCTAGGTTTCCTCTCCTTAAAGTGAGACTAAAAATGCCTATCGATCATCTCCAACATTTATGAAGAAATTACTAAATGCCGGTGCTGTTTTCTTTGAAGGCTCCCTGGGTATTCCATTATTTAATCCTCAGAAAACCTTGAGCAGCTTCGCCATCATTTTAGAGACGGAGAGACGGAGGCCCAGAGAATTTGAACAACGTCCTTGCTCTCCCGAGGCCCCTGACTGCACAGACTCATGGGGACCAACTGAAATAACGCAGTCAACCTGCTCTGTATTATCAAATGCCGTGACAGGTAGACACGCCCTTCCTATTGCTGTTAGCAGTGGTGAGGGTGCCCACACTCGGCAATCGTCCCACAGAACAGCAGAGAGAATGGGGGCTCAGTGTCCCACCTCGTCACATGGAGCCCCTCATCAGTCAACAGCTCTCTTTAAGTACAAGTGGTCTCTGTGCGCCCATCATAAATCAAGCTATTTCTGATAACGTCAGCACTAGGAGTATGAACATTGGCTCGGGTGAGCCTAGAGGACTGGGTAGGTGCAGACCTAGACTTACCCTCCGTGGCGAGGTTTGCCAGGAAAACTCCTAAACGAGGGTCCTGCTGCGGAGCCTGGGAGGGAATCAGAGTCTGCTATTCCTGCCTTCTTCGGCAAAATTCTGGTGGGTGCTGCAGGCTTTGGCTAGGCCTGGTCCCAACCAGCCTTCATCCCAAATACTATGCAGGACGTTCCAGCTCTATGGCTGGCTTCCTTTTTCTCTTTTGAGTCTTAAAAAATAATTGTGTGATGGTTTAGTCCATGAGGAAGGGGCTGACATTTTCATATGAGCAGCTGATAGCAAGGAAACAGCATAGATTCTTATTAAGCACCAACTATGTGCTTTTCTAGTGACATAGGATTCTGGCCCAAGCAAGGCTGCTGAGCTGGTTGGAGAGACCAAGTGGGTAAATACAGACCAAAAGCCCGATGTGGGGAGAAATTGTGTGTTTGGGTCTCCATTGTTTCTGGTATGCTTAGCCCAATCTTCTCAGGGCTGGGACCTGCCCCTGACACTCCCACTCCCTGAGAAATGCCTCTGCTGTAAGGAACTGTCTGGTTCAAGGTTATGACCCCTCCTGGTGAGGGGGTACAAGTAACCCTTCGACAATGCCCAGCTCAGGTGATGATTTAAAGGGCCATCCCTTGCCTCCTTCAGGACAGCTCTAAAAGGCCATCCCAGCTCCAGAGCTCCCCAGAAGACAAGCTGAGGCTTCAGCAACTGCCCTCTGTAGGTCAGCTTCTCCCTCTATGGTCAGCTTCTCCCTCTGTGGGTCAGCTTCTCTCTCTGTGGGTCAGCTTCTCCCTCTGTTGGATCAGCTTCTTCCTCTCTCTCCCCTTGCTCACTTCCCAGCTGGTTGTCCCCCAGCAATGCACTTCTCTGTCCCAGCATCTGTGTCCAGGAAGGCCAATCTAAGCCTGGGTAGAGTGATGAGCATTGCTCTATGGATTGTACAATAAATGCCTTTGAGCTCAGAGGTAGGAAAAGTGGATTCACCTCCACAAGGAGGTGGCATTTGAGGGGGCCTGGATTTACCTTAAATTTGCATTCTGCTCCTATATACTCCTCACTACAACCCCACCCATCTGACAGTGGAGAAACCAGGGCACAGCGAGAAGTGACCTGAAAAAGATCCACATAGCTACCAAGTGACAGGGCTTAACCTCTGGTCACTGACTCCACCCGGTGCTTTTTGCACCTCACCAGACCCCTGACTAGACCTCTTGTTTGTGTAGCATTTTGAAGGTCACACAGCATTTTTCACAGACACTGACCTTCACAGCTGTGACTTAGGCAGGACAGACTTGGTTCTCTCCATCTGAGGAATCATTGCAGGGGTTTTGGATTGTGCTGAAACAAAACCAGGAGGCCTACAGACTTGATGAAGGGCGAGAGCGTAGTAGGGAACATGCATAGCCTCCTATGCCAGCCTCTAGGGCAACAGCCAGCAAGTTGGCAGGTGCTTAAGAGCTACCCTCTCAGACCCATCAATTCATCTTACATAGACAGTGATAAAACGTTGGTTGGCTTTTTCCCCATGGAGAAGATCAGGAGGAAGGAGCCTGAAAGATCAGCAAGTCAAGGCTCATTCCAATTTGTTCATCGCTTTATCCCTAGAATCTAAGTAGCACAGCGCCAAGGACAAACCAGCAATAACGGTAAGGGTGGGTAACATTTGCATCATGCTCGTTTTACACCTTGTACAGTTTCTGAGCACTTCACACATATCTACTCATTACATCCTCACTCCCCCAGCTAGGTAAGTACTATTATTTTCCTCATCCTGCAGATAAGGAAACTGGGCACAGAGAGATGTGCAGTAAATACGTATTTGGGGAATGAATGAATGGATGATCAGAGTAGAATCATGCTTCAAGTTACAGAAATAAAAACAAAACTACACCCCCCTGAGGACCAGCATAAGGCTAAGCATCATTGGATTATCTGATGGAATCCACTTGGGATAGTCCCAAGGAGGCACAGACAATCAACCCCAGTTTATTGATAAGGAAATAGAGCTGGGCAGAGGTTAGGTGCCTTGCCCTGCAAACTGATGGAGCCAGAACTTAACCCAGGTGTGTCTGACTCCAAAGGTGGCACCCCTCCCCCTTGGCAGTTCTCCTGTTTACCTGTGGGTCACTGAGCAATGGGCCATACCTATCCAAAACACTGAGAACACAACCAAATGGCCAAGCATCCAAGCAGCTGCCACAACGCTCTCCTCTCAGACACAGTTCTAGCCATGCATCACCATCTTCTCTTTGCTCAGACACGGAAGTTAAATGGGGATGTAGGTCGAGTGGCTCCTCCTTGCAGGAAGGCAAAGAAGAGGAAGACATGCTTAAAACGATAACTGATAAAGCCTGTGAGCCTGGGGACATTGAGTATAGGGGCAGATGGCTCTAGCCACATCAACAGTACTGTTCCCGGAGCACAATTATGGACTTTGTGTCACCCAGAAAAGGTTTCATTTTGCCAGGGACTGCAAAGGTGAAAAGCACATAAGCTCCTGCCTTCAGCCCAGCCCGGGGGGAGGTCCCTTAGACTGCAAGCAGCCAGATACCCTTGGGGGGATACCAACTGGTGATTTGCTGGATCTCTCAAGGGGAAAGCCAGCCATGGGGTTGGCATCACCATCATTATTAATTTAATTCTCATTTGCCAAGCACCTATTTTCATCATCTCCACACAGTAATCCAATCCTATTCTTAGCATCTCCATTCTACAGATGTGGAAACGGAGGCCCATAGAAGTTAAACCAGTTACCCCAGGTTCTCAGCTTGCAAGTGGTGCAGCCAAGATTCAAACCTGACCACAGAGTCCATGCCTGCAACACCTGTGATGGTCCCATCGGTGGATACAGACGAAGTGCCAGGCATGAAGATGAGAGGAGCTAATCTAATGGTGAGGGTGCACGGTGCCATCTTGGTTGGGCATGTTCTACTGGACCAAAAGGGACCCGAAAAGACCCATGAGGCTTGAGGAGAGAGAAGGTGTTCCAAAAAAGCCTGCATGAAAGAGGTGACTTTTAAGATGAGCTTTGAAGGGTCAGCAAATTTGGATTAACATCAAGGAAGAGAGCAGGGTGGGGTAGGCATGAGCAAAGACCCTAGGGATGAAAACCCTGAGGGCCCAGGATTCCCTTTGGGAAACCAGTTGGCTGGAGCTCAGGGAGAGAGCTGGGGAGTGGCGGGAACCATGGCTGGGACAGAGAGAGAGTCTACACGGAGCTGGCATGGCAGCGGCCTCTGGCCACGTTACTGAGAACCCACTTCGCAGGTGTGCACCACAGAGTCCATCCTGTGTGGAGACCTTCTTTAAAGAAAGATGGGAGAGAGAGGCAGCAGAGGTAGCTCTCTCCTTAAAGAGCAGGCAGGCACAGCAATTGCCTGGCCAGCTGCCTTTCCCTCCCTCCAGCCTCCCTCTCGTTTCATGCTGTGCATTACATGACACCAGGAAGCAAAAGACACTGCAAATATTAAACAGACCTAGGCACAAGCACCACTTCACTGCCTGCACGCGTGGGCATGTGTGTGTGTGCACACACACACACACACACTGAAAGGGGGCGAGAAGCCAATTTGATTTTCCGAAAGATTGCATAATTCTTAGCTGATATTAAAATAGCTGATGAAGAATTCACTTTAATCTTTCCTGGGTGGGTGTTGCAGGGCTGAGGCGCATTGCTTAGCTATTTCTGATAGAATCATACACAGGAAATAAGCCACCAGCCCAGAGCTGCAAACCTTTATCAGCTCCTAAAACTGCCACCTCCTGCACCTTCTTGGGGTCTCAGACCCCTCCCTGAGTGTCCAGGATGGGTGATGAGGTGACCATAGCAGGAAGTTTGCCCAGCCCAGGTCCTCACCTCCCACGTGAGGCGCTTCCTGAGATGGGCAGAAACACCACTGCTGAAATGATTTCCTCCTTCGCAGCCCCAAAGACCTACTGTCGGTGCCAAGCGCTTAGCACATAATCATGTCCAGCCTGTGCCTACTCTTCTGTATTGAAAATAATCTGATTTGTCACTCTCTGGGGGTCTTCTTGACCCAATGTAAACATCTTGAGGAGGGTTGGAGTCATGCTCATATAGCAAATATTTTGCCACCATGCTGGGTAATGAATCCTAATTCTTTCCTCTGATATGGTTCTTGAATATCTACTAACATTACCTTTTAATATTATAGTCACTAAGTTATTCACCTGCATATTCCAAGAGTCTGGCAGACCATAGCCCAGTTAGGACTCCTTCTGAAGCTGTCTTAATTTCATCGTGGAAGAAGGACGACTTCACCCATTGAGTTCTGAAGGGTAAGTGAGCGTTAGGTAAAGGAAAGGAAGGAGGGGCCTGGGGAGCTTGGAGAAGAATCTTCTGAGCAGAGGGGACAGCAGAAGCAACGTCCTGCATTGTGGTGAGGGTGTGCATTCGTGTGGCCTGTGACAGAGAACAGGCTTCTGGGAAGTCCTGGAGGAGCAGTCAGTTTGGGGCAGAATCAGAGGGTGGATCCCCTGCATTAAAACAGGAGGGAGAGGGGAAAGCAGGGAGACAAAAGTAGACAAGTTGGTAGGGCTGATGGCAGAGAGCTGAGAACAGTTCCATCTGATGGCTTCTATTGTCTCTCTGAAGAGAGAAGTTAGTTTACCTTCTGAGTGGGAGGAGGGAAGGAGAGAGGTGGGAGCTTTCAGGAGAGAGAACAGGTTTGAAATAGCCACTGAGCAGGAAGGAGACAGAACTGAGCTGGGGAAAGTGGAATGATTTCTGCGTAGGTTGAGGCTTCAGTCAAGGTTGGAGATCATTCCATTATTCAGTGTAATGTGGCTGGTCAAGATCTCTTCAGTACCCAGGTGTCAGTGGGCTGACTGGGGTTTCTGCGAGTGGGAGGAATGGAGAGACAGCAGACAGGGCCTAGAGGATTCGTGCAAGAAAACGGCTGAGGGGATGGACCAGGGAAGGAGCAGGTTGTTAGGCGAGAAGAAAGCAGAGAGGGCAACAGGCAGGAGCCTCAATGATGTGGAAAGACAAATGCAATAGGAATTGCTGGAAGTGTAAGAGGTCATGATCAGGAAGGTCAAAGCAAGTGTCAATGTCGTTGAAAACAAGGTCCCAGATGGGATGTGGAAATGAGGAGGTCGGGGATCTGGTATTGAAAGAGTTGCACCGAGGGCAGATAAGTCAGACAAGTGCTCCCCAACTCAAACAGATGCCTTAAGAGCAGCCACTCAGATTCCAGGGTCACCAGAAATCAGTTAGTGCAGCACTTCATCTAAGAACTGGGGACACTGGCAGGGTCAGGCCTGACCCAAGGTCACAAACCGGGGCTAGAGGCGGCGGGCTGCTCCATACCGCCAGCCCAGGGCAGAGCCAGGCACTCTCCGCGGAGATGGGAACCGGGCAGGGAGGCAGGTGAGATCCGCCAGGTCCGCCTACCCCGCCTCTGCCCTGCACCCGGCCCCCACCCCTTTCACCCCCTCCTCAGGGCCTGGCCTATTCCGGGGCCAGACCGGAAGCACGTGGCCCCCCCACCAACTCGGTTGCCTGGGAGACCGGGGCTGTTTACCAGCGGGACGGAGCCCGCGACTGAGCGGATGGAGCGGAGAGGCAAGGTGAGCATGGTCCCCGCTGGCCCAGAGAGTCAGCGCACAGCCCCCTGTGGCTTGAAAGGGACCGGGAGAGGCCAGACCCGAGCCCCCCACACGTCACCCAGGCGGGCGAACCCTGGGAAATAGGATAGGGGCCCTGAAAGTGGTGGCTACTCCCCAGTGCCAACGCCAGCCCGGCCAGAGCTCACCGTTGCTGGAATAGGACAACTCCGGGGCTCTGCGGCAGCCGAGGGGCCCAGGGAACCGCTGGGCCATGCCCTCCTGGTTGGGCAGTATAGACAGGACACAGATCCAGAGGGACAAAAGGACATCCCATCACATGGAGAGACCGGAACCAGCTCTGAGCCTCCCCCAGACCAGTGCTCTTTCACCCAAATCAGCTCTCACTTTCTACAAGTTCTTTCTTGCCCCTCCCCAACCCCTCTTCCAGCTGCTGAGGCTGGTTTCCCTCTGGAGCTGCCAGTTCTTGGGGGCAATTGAGCTGTCCCCCTCTACCTACCCATTCCCCTGGGAGTCATTCCCAATTCCTTTTCCAAACCTTTGATCACTTGGTGGCTTGTGGTCCCATTTCTCCACGCCCCCTTTACACGTGGCACTCTGCACAGGACAGTGTATTCTAATCGTGAGAACTGGTGAGAACTGGGAATGGTACCAAAGCTTTCTCATGCTCAGGCCAACTGCCATCTCCTGCTGGTTCCTCTAAGCGGTTTCATCCTGAAAGCATCCCGAGGAGGGGTGGGAATTGGCAGGGGGATGGTATTAACTGATAAATATTTTTAAAAGACCAATGCACATGTATGCACCCTTAGTACATCCCAGCAGACGGTAGGTGGGTGGTCATGTTTGATTGAACTGACGGTCGATTTAGATTTGGGCTGTGAGTGCAAGAGGGTGGTCTGACCCTGTGGTGGGTGGGAGGCGGGCCCTGGGAAAGCAGGAATGTGGCGTAGCCTCTCCTGCTGCGCTTTTCTTCTTTCTGGTGGACTTGGCGATTAATCTTAAGGAATGCGCACCTGCCCTCTTGGCAGCTCCTTGGAAGCTGTTCTCAGTGTTTGTTCCCTGACTCCTAGCAGGCCTCTGGGCCAGACGGTATGTTTAAGTAAACAGGCCACTTGCCGATGCAGCCTGCAGCTTGATGGATGCCTACGCCTAGATCTTGTCAAGTCACTTTGTGGTTGTGTCTGCCAGGTCTAGAGGTGGTGAAATGAGCCGAGCAGGGATAATGACAGGTGCCCGCACAAGCCTTTCTTGAGCGAGCGGGGCAGGCAGCGGTTCTGGACCCAAGGTGTGAATATAAAGGCATGAAGTTGGCCCCGGTCCCCACACACCTGCTTACCCCACCTCCCCTCTCCATGTTCTAGATGCCGGGGAGAGTTGGTATTCCCACCACGTAGCAGATGGTCCCTGCACTTGGGAGGAGGCAGTGGGTTATGAAAGCAGGTTCGATGGAATGGCTTTACCTGAAGGAGGTGTTAGTCTCTAAATAACCATGAGTGGGCTTATAGGAATTAGTCACAACCGAGGTTGCGCTCTGAGATAGCTTGCAGTCATGTTAGCTTATGACCAGCGTGTCTTGACTATGACACCCTCTGAACATGGATAATTATATGGTGCCAAGAGGTATAGAAAGTGTATGCACAGACTCGAGCTTTACTGTTAAAAATAATCCAGCAGAGCGCCCGGGAGGACGCATGCCTCTGCTCGTCCAAGTTGTTAAGGAAGAGGTTTCTAAGTTACCAAGCTCCCTGACAGTAAAGCCTTCCCCAGGCATGTGTGTGGGAGCTGGAAGCCAAGCCTGTGATAGCTCGGTGGAAGCTGTGGCAAATTAATAGCCATTCCGCAGGGGGAGGGCGGGCAGAGAGGGGGAGTGATGTGCCTGTTGAACTTATCTTTGGCAGAACAGTTGGACAATTATGACCTCCTCGTGGCTGCCCTGAGTTAAAGTGCAGGATTGCTTAATTACAAGTGAAAGACGTTAGAACTAAACTAAAAGGGGGGTGAGGGTGGGGGGGAACACCCAACACATTCTTCACAGTTGATCAGAAAGTAGATTAAATTACGGAGACGGGCAGGCTGTTTTAATGCCAAGGAGAAGGCTCCTGAACTCCCAGCCGCCAGATTGGGTGTGAAAGACGAGTGAGAAGTGGAAAATGGGAGTGTTGTGAAGGCTGAGTCTGTGAGCAGAATGGAGAAAAGACAGAGGCTGTTAAGTAGAGAGAGAGAGAGAGAGAGAGAGAGAGAGAGAGTAGCTTTGGTCAAGACTTTGCACTGAGTAGGACTTCAGGAAAATCCAGGGATAGCATGTTTCGTTCGGTTGTGGTTTTAATGGAGAGGAAGAGGAGACTCCCTAAAATGAGGCAACAATGGCAGTGCCCACAGAACGTACTCGGTTGCTCAGGGTTTCGTGATGAAGGTAGCTTGGAGTAAGTGAAGTTGAGGTGTTTAAGATTAGAGCATGGAGTTAGAAGGGCTTTATTAGAAAGCATTGATCTCATATTTTTGAGGCAATTTCAATAGGCGGTAGCCCACTGAAATCCACCTTCTGGCATTTCTGCGCAGTGGGCGGGGCAGGCACGAGTCCCACGATTCACCCCGCTGGTTTGAGATGACTACACCCCGGGGAAGAGCCCTGAAGCAACAGGCAAGGCATTTGGACCTAAAATAATAAAAGCACTAAACAAGCAGAAAACTGAAAGCAAATCATTTAATTAAATCTTCACTTTGCACCAAGCCTGGTGGTCACGGCCTTACCTACATTTATTTCATGTTACTAGCTTCATGTTTTAGATAGAGACGCTGATCCAGGGGTATTTAAATAATGCCTTCAGGGTCATTTAGCTCATTCCATCGATGAGGAAAGTGACATACTCGCAAGATGGCGCCGCTGCCTGTGGTCACATCGCTAGCTCCAGACAGCGCCTGAATTAGAACCCTGGTCTTAGGACTCCAGGGCACATGTCCTGTGCACCCAAACACGCTGCTGCTCAGGGGCCGTGAGGCACCGGGAAGTTGCCAGGTCTTTAGAGGGCTGGTCCGCCTGTGGGCGGAGAGAACAGCAGTCACAGTGCCTGTCAGGATTCAGAGGGAGGCGAGAGCCCAAGACCTTAGTGAAAGGGCCACCAAGCTGGGCAGGAAAGAAGGGAAAATCTGATTTGGCGGTTTCGGGCCAGCACAGGGAATCTCGCCTCCCACCACGCGTGGGAACCCTGCTCCTGTGAGCTTTCACAGGCACTCCTGGGCACCCAGGTGCCAGAGACAAATACGAGGCCCTCTAAGTGTTTGCGAGGTAGCTGGGGAGACAGGAACGTTAACAGCAAGAGACAGAATGTGGTCAGTGCTGCGGGCGACGCCCAGCCTGGTCCTCAAAACAGGACCCGTGTCACATTCCTGGGTTCTGTTTCAGGCGCTGCCGCTCGCTCGCTGGCTGTGACCCCAGGGAAGTGGCTCCGCCTTTCTGGCTCACCTGTCTACAGGAATAGCATGCGCCCGGAGTCCCCTTTGCAGTTGGACTAGGACAGTGTGTGTTAATGACGGCCTGCGGGCCAAATCCGGCGCACCACCACGTTTTTGTGTGGCTCGTGATCCAAGAAGAGCTTTTAGACTTTTAAGTGGTTGGGGGCGGGGGGGGGGGGAGCAAAAGAAGAATACTGTTCTGTGTCACATGAGAACTATCTGAAATTCAAATTTCTGTGTCCGTACATGAAGGTTTATTTAAATACAGCCACACCCATTCATTTGCATACCGTCTGTGCCAGCTTTCACGCCCAAGGGCGGAGTTGGGTACTTGTGACAGACAGTCTGAAAATGTTTACTATCTGCCCATTTGCAGAAGAGGTTTGCTGGGCCCTAGGCTAGAACCCGAGGATGCCCCTGTAAGTTCTGGCCCGTGGGCGGGTCAGCAATGGGGCCACCCCCTCCTCTCCCTCCGCCCCTGCTGACAAGGGTGGGGGGGTGGAGGGACACTGCACTGGGCGATGTGTGCAGAGCCACCTCAGCAAGGCTGAATGACAAGACGTTAGGAAGGAAAAGCAGTGGGCAGTCCGAGGGAAAGGACTGAGGGAGAAAGGGAAGTGGAGGTCACAGAGGGTGCCTGGTCCACAGTGAATACTGGACCAGCGCTAACTGCTGTCCCCTGTGTCAGGACACCCTCTAACGGCATGCAGGGGAAGTTTGCTGGTCTGCCCCTCAGCTCTTGGGGGAAGCTGAGCCTGGCTCTCCTGGGCGGTGACTTAACAGGACTACATTCGCTCTTCAGAGCACAGGTAGCTCCTGGTACCGCTGCTCCGCATAATCGTGTGTGGCTGATTCTATGCTACAATGGCAGGGCTGAGGAGCTAGGACAGAGACCGTGTAGTACCCACCGCCGAAAGTATTGATGGAAAAAGGTAGCCCACCCCTGGTCTAGGTTGTAACATAGCCTGTTCCTTCTCATCATGGTCTCTCAGCTTAAAGCGCCCCCCCCCCCCAATTAAGAATCAGAATTAGTCCCCACCCTAGTCACTCTCCTATGAAATACTTTATCTTCTTCATTGCCGTTATTACTCTTTGAAAATATCTATTTACCTATAGGCTTCACATTTGTCTTTTCTCACTATTAATAATGTAAGTTGCAAGGATTTTGGTTCACTGATATAGTCCAATACCTGGAATGAATGAATGAATGAGGGAGTGAATGAATGAATGCATGAATTGCAGCTGGTGCCCCTCTCCTTTGTGACCAGTTGGCTTATTCTGGCACCTGGGGAGTGAGTGGATCCGGAAGTGCCAGGATGTTTAATCCATGGCCTCCTCTCTTTTCTCCTGCTTCCTTAGGGGTCCTGAGAAGCAATGGCCATAGAAGCCCCCGTGAATAGAGCCCTCCCTGAATGCAGCACTGTCGCCAGCACAGCAGCCGACCGCTTCGTGTGGCAGCCCAACTCGCAGAACATGCACGTCATAAGGCCCAAGTCCGCCAAGGGACGCACGCGGCCGAGGCTACACAAACCCCAGGACGCGGAGGGGTGCTCTCACCGCACACCATCTTCTCCGCCTCCAGCCATTCCCAGCGAGTCGCCAAGCAGCCAGAAACCAGGAGCCTGTGCGCCCAGGTCCCCAAACCAGGGCGCTCCCCATGAGGTCCCCGAGCTGCTGCAGCAGGTGCCCATGGGCGCTTCCTCCTCCCTCAATAAGTACCCGGTCCTTCCTTCCATCAACAAGAAGACCCTGGGGGAGGGAGGCGTGGAAACAGTAGCTCAAAGGGCCGGCTCCCTGCAACTGAGCAGCATCCAGGCTCTTTACCAAGAGGAGACCTGCACCATGAAGACCAGCCAAGAAGATTCCAGAGCTGCAGCTCATTTCCTGGAGAGGAAGCTCGTCATCCAAACCAGGAGACAGAGCTCCTCCAGGGCTGGAGACCTGGAGGAACCGTCAGATCAAGAGCCAAGGCTGCTGCTTGCCGTCAGATCACCGTCAGGCCGAAGGTTCGTTCGCCATTTCCGGCCAACGGATGACTTGCAGACCATTGTGGCCGTGGCCGAGCACAAGAACAAGGCCACCTACCGACACTGCAGCATTGAAACGATGGAGGTGCCCAGGAGACGTTTCTCTGACCTCACCAAGTCTCTGCAGGAGTGCAGGATCCCGCACAAGTCGGTGCTGGGCATCTCACAGGAAGACGGGGAGCGGTGGGTCTGAGTCCACAGCCACCCAGCTGGGGTCCTGGGTCTCTGAGCAAGGAGCATGCTCAGGTGCCAGGGCCTCCCAGGCAGATGGTCCCAAGTGCCACGTGAGCCTCGTGCAGCGATGATTCTTGGGACACTTGTCTTCACAGCATCTCCTTTTAAGCAGTGAAATCTGCACCTGTACCAAGTGCACCAAGAAGATTCTCTCCGGTTATTAAATTCCCTCCACCCCTGGAGTGGACTGGTCAGTGACTAGGGCGGTTCCTGCAACAGCTGTGGCCAGGCCTTCTCCTTCCCAGCGTTTTGGGACCTTCCTGGAGCACCTGCTCGCCTTTACAATGATCTCTCTCTCTCTCTCAACCTCTCTCTCTCTCTCTCTCTCTCTCTCTCTGTCTCTCAGCCAATGGTTTGCCCTTCTGTATTTGATGCAGGATTAAACACTTCCCAGAGAGGATTCTAGCCTGGTAAATAACCAGGGTTCAGGAAATGTCCAGCTGGCATTTGTGTTTCTTGCAGGTATTTTAAGAAACAGGTGGTGACCCTGTGTTGGAAGCAGCCCCTTCGCTGGGCTCCGGTGGCTAGACTCTCCCTGGGGTTTCGGTTTGTGTGAGGTGGCTGCAGAGGAGAGAACGGGTCTTCTGCTAGTACCAATCTCCCACTACATCCATTGTCTAAACAGCCTGAGGGTTGGAAAGCAAATCGCCAGTAGATTAGCTGGTAGCTACCTTGAAACAGAGACTGTCCAGGGTTAACATCTTTGGCAGCTACTCTCTGAGTGCAAAATTCTTCTGAAACTGAAAAAAGCCAGTGTGATCTGATTTTCTTAGTCAGTAATGGGTCTTAGGTTTTGTAATGGTATAAACCTACCAGTCTACAGGTTTGTACTAACCCGCCCCGCCCCCCTCCCCGTTTATCGGGGTGTGGATGCACTGTTTTATCCCCCAGTTTCAGTGTCTCACCTTCTTCGAACAGAGGCTCCAGTGGTGCCCCTGTTCTCTGACTTAGAATCCCCCACAGGGGGTGGGCACCTGGGTTCCGTGTCACTGCTGTGCCTGTGCGGAGAGACCATGTGTCCCAGTGTCTGGCTGATTGGCACGAAGCACTTCTGACCGCCTTAGCCTGTAGCTGTGTTAAAGCCACAAAGTCTTATTTCTCCAACTCTGAGTGGTGACATGGACAATTTGCCAAAGTTCTCTGGTATTGCTAGTTTAGCAAGACTCCCACGTCTCATCTGGGTCCCCTTTATGGCCAAATCACTGCTCAGAGTAGGGAAACTTGTCCCCCGTCCCCAACCCTCACCACCCACCCGCACCCCCCGGCCTGGCCACTGTGAAGCCCTGAGAACTGACATGCACACATAGAAGGCAGGAGTTCTAGAAGCATGTCATTGCTGCTGCTTCCACAACAAGGGCTTCTTGGGCATAGAGAAGAAATGTGGTTGGAAACATGTCTCCAGCAAATCGATCCTTAGCCACTGAGATCGGCACCATCATCGCTTCTACCAAAGAAGGCTCGCCTTGTCCTAACTGCACCCCACACCACCCGAACAATCCAGAATAGGTGGCAACATTTCTTAAGACCATCAGGGTCTGGTCAGCAGCTCCTCTGACTGCAAAGGTCAGCTGGGGAGCCCGTGCAACTGGCCAGGTCTCCCAATTACCGACCAGTGGCTTGAGCCTGGTACCTGCAGTCCAGGAGTTATCCCTCCCACCCAGGACTCCAGTACACAACTGTGCCTTTGATCTAGCAGGCGGGTGCGGGGGAGTGAGTGGAAGTGCCTCCCGCCTCCCATGAAATCACACCTACTCTATGGTAAGAATAAAATGCCACCCACCTGGGACTCGGTAATTTCTCCAGGCAGGAAATCTTGAGAAGACTTCAGTGAAACGGGGCATGCTCGAAGCAGGCAGAGCCTTCTGCATTTAGGGGTTTGCTGCTGCTACTTAGCTTAGAGTTTATGGGGTGGTGAAAAATATGGAAGGCAGGAAGCATAGAAATATTTTAAGATATATGAATGAAGCTAGATTTGCACCAGCTTATTAAACTTTTGTTTTGGACAAACAATGATGATTCTAACAATAAAACCGATTTGTGTGAAACTGAGTCGATGGAGAAGCGCATCTTATATTTTAGCTCAAGACTCCGGTTGCCACACTCGGGTGGACAAAGGGCTTTGTAAACCTGACCTTCAGTTGTCTCCTTGGTAAAGCACTTGGCTCTGCTCCAAGTCCTCATCCCTAGGCCTCCCTGGCCCCCCCCCCCCCCCCAAAGCTCTTGCTGTCAGCTTCTATCACAGCACGAAGCTTGTCTGCATGGAGAATCTATGAGTTTGTCCTTGAGGTTGGTGAGAGCAGACGATCTCAGAATTTCAGAGTCCTTGTTGGCTCTGCGTGTGGCATTGCCAGTTAGGGGCTGTGACCTAAGGGGCTAAGCCGGGCCCAGTGCACTCCTCTTGGTGGCCCTGGGCAGGTCTGCCTTGCTCACCTTAATCCCAGACCCTAGTCATTCATTTAACCAACAGTGCTGGAGGGTTAGGCCACACTTGGTGATTGGCCATTGGCACCCGAGCAAGAGACCATGGACAAGAAAACGTGGAACCACCCCTAGACTCTGAAGTCGGCTGCTTGGGCTTTCTCCCTGAAGGACCCAAGGGAGGCTCAGGCTGGATGGCCGCTGTGTCCTCTCCCCACCTCATGGAAATGCAAAGACAACTCTCGCCACGGTTTCTAGCGATGGCGCTAGGAAGATGGCTCCTGAGGGATGTGAACCTTGCATCGGATAAAGCTTCATGGCAAGGTCTGCCAGTATATCCCCCGATGGAGTCCAAGAGGCAAATTAGTCCCAGCAGCAGAAGGAACAGCAGGAGAAATGAGTGACTCATCATTTAGAATCCAAAACATTTTCACCGACAGATGGCAGGTGGTTCTAACAACAGTCCTTGCCCTGAAAGTACCTGGGGACCCAGCCAACAGCCGTCAGGCCAGCGCAGCCCTGCCGAAGAGGCGGCCTGTGAACATGACCCTGGGCCAGCAGCCACCCAGAGCTCCCACGTAAAGTACTGCACAGACAAAGAAGCCCAGCCAAGCCCCAAAGCCACGGGCCTGGTGACTGATCACTATCGGGCAGGACAAAGGCAGGCAGCCCACAAACGAAACTGCTTTGGTTCATGCGCTCTTCTGCCCTTTTCGGTGGGTTTCAATGTCAAATCCAGCCCTGTCCCAAAAGAGTTCCTCTCTCCAGAATGTTTTACATTAAATTGAGATATAAAGGCTTTCATCATACATTGAGATAAAAGGGTGCACAGGTTCCTGCGCTTCGGGGTATATTTGAGAGGAGGCTTTTACGTGATAAGAGGATCTACTCGTCTACCTGTTGAACAGAAGTGGCGAGAAAGCGAGATTATTTTACTGGGCCATGAGTTTGGAAATCCTTCTGAGAGCAAAGCCAGGAGCATTGGTTTTCTTCGTTCACCGGGGCAACACACCACCCCGCGATGAGAAGTTCGGGAGCCTTTTCCCTGAAACCAGACCCAGCCAAACCCCGCCATATCCGCAGAGGAGGGCAGAGGCCACTGCGGGGGAGTTCGCACTCTGCGTGGAGCAGACTCTCGGTGACTCATCGATGTACAAGACAGTCGCTCCCATTATAAAAATAAAATTGGCTATTTTATTTTGTGTCTCCGCTGGAGATGACATTTTCCTTTCCTGATTTGGGCAGTTTCTACCAGTCCTTTCTGACACCCCTCTGCGTTCCTCCACCTTCAAACAGCTCGGGGTAGCAGCGGCTCTCCTGAGCGGCCGCGGTGGAAGAACAGAGCTCCGCATGTCTTTTTTGGAGCCACTTAAATCCTCTCCAAAGAGGCTGAACAACTGATGTGACAGCCACCAACCGGTATGACTAAGCAAGCCTCGTTCTGTGACCCTGCCCTGTCCCCACTGGGCTGTGGGGTCAGAGTGGAAGATGGAAGACCAATTGCTGCGTGGACAGTAACCAGGGAGATGCTGGTGGCAGGAGCCAGGGTGGGAGTCGTAGATGTCATGGGACATAGAATTTTCTTTTTCTTTCTTTACTAAAAGTATATTTTTATTGATTTCAGAGAGGAAGGGAGAGAGAGAGAGAGACATCAATGATGAGAGAATCACTGATTGGCTGCCTCCTGCACACCCCACACTGGGGATCGAGCCCACAACCCAGGCATGTGCCCTACCCGGGAATCACACTGTGACCTCCTTCCTGGTTCATAGGTCGACGTTCAACCACTGACCACGCCAGCCAGGAGAATCTATTTTCTTAAGGGGGAAAGAAGAGCAAGGAGTTGGATGAGGTGGGATGTACTCAAGTGGACTCAGCTGACCATGTCACAGGGGTGGACTTTCTGCAAAAACAAACGAAACACGACAGAAACCAGACGCACACGGTGGGCGGGGAGAGGCACTCCCCAGGAGTTTCCCTTCACAGAAAGGAAATGCATGAATGAGCTTGGACAAGGCACACAGAGAATCCCAAAGCTACTCGTCGCTTTAAGAAGAGGTGCAACTAAAAAGGTCGCTGTTGCACTTAATGTGTAGGTTAAACAACATCAATTAGCGTCTACCTCTCCCGGTATGAGTACTGACCAAGGTCACTTGAAAAGAAATCCTTGTTCCAGTGAATTGACACATTGTTTAGATCTCCCTCTCCCCTCCTCCCCTGCCTCCCGTCTTTCTAGTCATTCCAACCCAGCAGCCGATTTCAGATGCATTTTTTTTTTTCTGTTGGAGGACAAACAAAACCACTGTCCTTTGGCCTAACAAAGCTCCTAGTTTCATAATTGTCATGCCCACCAGTTCTTTACAATGAGGACATCTGTGCAGTCGGGCCGTGGTCCTGTTTGTGACCGGCTGAGAACCGCCTCTGACATCTGTCCTCTGATGGAGAGGTGGGGATCACGGGTCCACTCTGGTTGGAGTACCAACGACTGGCAGCCTGGGTCTGCTCTGGCCCCAGCCCTGAGAACAGCAGTGGCCAGCCTCCTGCAGACATGCCATGGGAGCATGGAGGCAACGCTCACTCTCCCAACTGGGAAATACAGACTGGAAATTGCCTGCATCAGCCCTGGAATACGGCAGTGTCCGAACAGACCAGCCTGCTCTGACCGGTTTGGCTCAGTGGATAGAGCGTCGGCCTGCGGACTGAAGGGTCCCAGGTTCGATTCTGGTCCAGGGCAACATACCCTGGTTGCAGGCACATCCCCAGTAGCGGTTGTGCAGGAGGCAGCTGATGGATGTTTCTCTCTCATCAATGTTTCTAACTATCCCTCTCCCTTCCTCTCCGTAAAAAATTAATTAAAAATATATATGTAAAAAAAACACACAAACAGACCAGCCCTAGCTGGTTTGGCTCAGTAGATAGAGCGTCAGCCTGTGGACTGAAGAGTCCCCGGTTTGATTCCGGTCAGGGGCACGTGCCCAGGTTGTGTGCTCAGTCCCCAGTAGCGGATGTGCAGGAGGCAGCCGATCAATGATGTTTTTCTATCTCTCTTTCTCTCCCCCTTCCTCTCTGAAATCAATAAAAATTATATTTAAAAAACAACAAACAAAGAAAAAACAGACCAGGCGTCAATGGTTCCAGACTATAGAGGGTTTGTTTGTTTCCCAAACCCAGGCCTGGGCCTCAGCTCGCTCTTTTCCTTCTTAATGGAGTCCCCAGCGGGCCCGCACCCGATTCAAATCATCTGTAACAAGTCCATTCAACAAATTCATATTTAGCACCTATATGCCAGGCTCCCGCGAGGTCTATCAGTGAACGGAGCTGGCCCCAGATCCCTGCCTACACGGAGGTCACATTCTAATGTGGGGAGACAGAAAAGAAACACTACACACAATGAAGAACATGGTGTGAGCAAAAGGGATACATGCAAAGCAAAACAGAAACGCAGAGCCTGGCAAGGGGGATGTGGAGAGCGTGGGGGCAGGTGGAGGCAGGAGGAGATCTTACCTGGGTGGCGGAGGCAGACCTGATTGACAAAGTAACGTCTGAGTGGAGAACTTGAGGCAGGTCAGAGAGGCAGCTGTGTGGAGGCGGGGCTGGGGGTGGGGAGGGGAGTGGGTCCTAAGGGGGGAGCACATCTGGCCTATTAGCGGAGAGGCAGGTGGCCAGTGGCTGGAGCTAGGGAGTGTGGGGCTGTCAGAGGTGGGGGCGGGGAGACAGGTTACATGCCTTTTAGGCACCAATGGGGAGCTGCTGCAGGGGCCCACATTGCGTCCACATCAGCACTCTGGCTGCTGTGCTGAGAATAGGCAAGGGTAGGGGATGGGAGACCAAGCAGAAGCTCTTACTTCTATCATCCAAGTGCGAGGCACAGGCCAGAGTGCCCGCCACAGACGTCGTGAGACGCGGTCAGCTTCTGGGTCTATAATTCATTTCTTTTAAAAAAGCAATTCCTCATTTAACTATAAAACAGTGGCACAGTAAATGCTAACCCATAATATGCGTCATCATCACAGATTGCTTTGCCAGGCAGAAGAGGCTCGCGCTTACAGACTGCACTACAATCTGCCCCGCACACCAAATACATTCTTTTTTCATTTAAATGGAAACTATAGGGAAGATTGAAGAGGAAAATAAAAGTCGTCCATAGTCCTTTCAGTCGGAGATCGCCGTCGTTAATCCTTTGGCATATATTATTTCATTCTGAAGGATTAAGTTTCTTTTCCACATGGCTTTCTTGCCAGGAGGCACACACGCCTATTTTTAACATTTGTCATCCTAGCAAACACAGCAGTTTTATATTCTTTTTCCAAATTTCTACAGTCTTCATAATTATTTTAAGACAGTAATTTTTCAACGTTATACTGTAATTTATTAAACGATTCCCCCTTTATGGCACATTTACATGTTTCTGGTGTTTTGGGGTTTTTTTTGCTATAGAAATCAATGCTGAAATCTAAATTTATGTAGTTTTTTGCATCTTTGAATTATTTCTTTAGGACAATTTGCAGGGAGAGGTAGGTCAAATGAAATAAAACACGTTGTGGATTTTTGCTTTGCTTTTCAAAGAATTACGTAGCAAACAGTTCCATTGCAGCATCTTCAGTTTGGAGGTTGCTGCCTGTTACCATTTTCCTTTTGTTGGTGGGAAATAGAAAGTGAAAGTGTGTTTTTGCATGTCTTTGATTGCCATTAAATATTAACATTTTTACATGTCTTTTTACATATTTGAAATATTAAAATAAAAAGCTCAAGGTGCAGTTAAGTTGCTGTCATAATCTGGGACACTCTATTCCACTTAAAGCCAAGGAAAAGTGGGGACTAATGGGGGTCTGAGAGATAAATGTCTCTGTCTTCATATTCATATGTGTTGATGTATGCATCATAATCGATACAAGCATTGCATTTTAAAAATACCGATGGTCATGAACTGAACTGTATGCATGTGGGGTTTTTATGAATCAAGTCTTACTTAAATACATATCGTTTTATTGAGCCAGCAAACTGAACAAGTACAGGCACCAGAAATGGGGCATAAAGATGAATCAGATAGGTCTTTGCTTTCAAGCAATTTCCAATCTAGTGGGAAGAGGCATGTAAATAAAAAAACACCATATGTGGTAAGTATTCTGCTTGTCTTTTACCTCATTTGACAAAAGTCTGAAACCAACTAAGCACAAGAGTGGCAGAAAATACTCCTGTTGATCTACGACAAGTAGTCTTGGGAGGTTGTCTGAAGGCTCCACTTCAGATAGTCTGGTCAAAGCCATGCGCATGTAGTCTGGGCACCTGGGCCACCACGTCATGCCTTTGCATTGGGATGTAAGAAGAGGGCGGAGGAGCAACAAGAGCCAGACTAAGGCAAAAGCCAGTCTGGGAGCATAGGAAATCGGGCCACTCTGCAGAGAGCATTTGCCACCAATGACATTTACTAGAAAGGGGCCATTGAGGAGACACTGAACCGCTGGGTTTGCGGAAGCGCTCTTGGCCTTGGTCCTGGCTGTGCTCCACTGCTCAAATCATCCCCCACTGGGCTGGGCCAGCCAAGGCCTCTGTGCCAACCAGTCCAGATTCCTCAGTCCCACCTCCAGGAAGTCCAAGGTGGGGGCCATCTGCTCAAGAGAGAATAAATCACCGTACACTAGAGCAGTCAACCCCAAAGGCTGTCTCTTCCATTTGGGACAGAGTGGGAAGACCACTGTGCAAGAGGGGCATGGGGGCAGGGTGTGCAGATGGCAGACGAGGACAAGGCTGCAAGCACTGGGGGAAACACAGCCTGTCATGGACAAATCTTTGACTCAGCACAGCCAGTAATGCCCCCCAAATGGCTTTGAACTCTAAGACTGTGTCCAATAGGCAAAAATTGAATAATTTTTCTAAAGGGGACCTCAGCAGCCAAAATCCTCTGGAGCTTTTTAAGAAGATCTGCCCCAGTGTCTGGGGTTGGAGCCTGGGAACTGCCGCTTTAGATCTCAACTGACACCCAAAACACTAAGCATCAGCCAGGCTAGGAACTGCTGGGCTGGGCTAGGTCATGTCAGGGTCCCTTCCAACATCCATGGTCTGCGAGTCTCTTCATCTCAGTCTCAACAGGGAAGACCAATGGCTGCCCTGGGTTCTCAAATCTCTGCTTAACCTTCCTCCTTGCCAACCCCAGCCCTGCTGTCAGTTCCAGCTTCAGGCCCAGTCTCTCGGGTGACCACTTCCTTCCAAAGGTTTCCCCAACTCATCATTCCCTCCAGTTCCCATAGAAGAAACATTCTTGTGTAGAAGCCAGAGAGCATGGGATTTGGCACCCAAAGTCCCATGTTCTGTACCTGGTGGGTCATGCTTTGCCCAAGCCTCAGGCCTCCTGTCTGCAAATGGAAGTGACTACTTCAACAGGGGGTGTAGTGAAGAGTCAGATGAAGAAGTCCTGTCTATGAAGCATGTTTTGACACCTGCATATATACACTGAGTGGCCAGATTATTATAATCTCTGAACACATAATAATCTGGCCACTTGATATATATATATATATATATATATATATATATATATATATATATATATATATATATATATATATATTAGATGCCCGGTACATGAATTCGTGCATGGGTGGGGTCCGGCCAGCCTGGCCAGGGGAAGGGGACATGGGTGGTTGGCTGGCCTGCCTGCTGGTTGAACTCCTGGTCGAGGGGACAATTTGCATATTATCCTTTTATTATATAGGATATACACTGAGTGGCCAGATTATTATGTGTTCAGAGATCATAATAATCTGGCCACTCAGTGTATATATAAATGCTAATTTTTATTTGAGTAACTACCCATCTTATATTGTCATTTCTCTCTCTTCATTTGTTCCGCAGACATTTATTGAGCAGCTGCTTGGTGCAGGAGCTGGGAATGTGTTCGCTGCCCACAGGAGCTTCCCTTCCCATGCAAGGAGGCCGACTGGCACAGAAAAGTATCGGGAGATTAGCACAGCTGTCTAAACAGTGCCTGGCACATAGTAGATGCTCAAGTAAGTGTTTGTGGAATGAGTGAATACATTAAAGGATATTATGGAGTCACAGATCAAGGAAGCTTCTGGAAAGTAATGCAGGAGCTGAGGTTCAGAGGGCTGGGTAGGAGGGAACCAGCGCACAGCTGCACTGCATGGCCCTTCCACAGCAGCCCATGACACGTTCATCTTTGTGGTCCTCTGGGTGCCTAGCAATGGGCCTGGCATGTGAAAGGTGCCAACTTCCCTGTAATAAAACTGTTAAAGATCCTACTTTCAAAACAAAACAAAGCAATTACTTAGTAGGGGGTGTGTAGGAGGCAGCCAATCAATGTTTCACTCTTACATCGATGTTTCTCTCCCTCTCCCTTCCTCTCTCTCTAAAAGTCAATAAAAAATATTTTTAAAAGCTATAATGATAGAAGGGTCCTTGAAAAGAAGGCAAAAACAGTACAGAATCATCGGAACCGTGAAATCCAATGCATTCCATCATCCCTGACATTCCCCTCTATACTGGGGCCCTGAAGATTGCCTGGGAAGCCGTGTCATACCCAGCATTTACTGCATGAGACAATATTGGTGGGCGGGTGTGTGCAGCATACGCTACAGTAAGTCCCACTGGTTGGAGAGGAGTCCAAGTAGGATTCTGCTGGTATTAATTTAGGAAGACAACTCAGCTGGCAACTGTTAAGGAACTCTAAACAACTGCTTTTGCAAACTTTCTCATGTGCCACTTTAAGAAATGCTACATGACTAGCTGTCAGCAGGTGTTTGTCATGGGAGGGGGCTGATGTTGCTAAGTCGAGGATGATAGTTCTTTGTTGTTCTAAGAAGAGACCAGTAGAAAGTCTAGCAAGGCTCCCCACGCAGTGCCTGTGAAGGAGAGGACCTTGGGTTTGGTCAACACGTGCACGTGATTCAGAGGCCAAGTGTGTCAGGGAGGAAAAGGCCTCAGAACCAAGCTGCACCAGGGTGGGGACCAGAGAGTGGAGCCCAGAGCCCTGGGCAAACACGGCTGCTGCCCTGGGAAGCCGTGGATGATGAGCAGAGACAGCTTCCTCTCAGGTCCTGATGAAGTAGACTCAGGAGCTGCCTAGAAAAATGCCTGTCGGGGTTCTGGGGCTCCGGCCTCTAAGGAGAAGTGGTACCCAGGGGCTAAGCTCTCCTACCACGCCAGATGTCAGGGCCAGCCACTGTGAGACACCAGTAGACGTAAAGTAGTTCCTAGAATAAGGTTGCCAAGAGATATAGGAAACCTGCTTTCATGAGCATCAATGTCCTGTCTGGCCCAGGGCCTTAGAGGACATCCCAACACACCACAGTGGGCAGGGGTGCAGGGAGACCCCTGGCCTCAGCACTGGGAGACCGTCTCCAGTCTTTTATATATATATATACTAGAGGCCCAGCGCACAAAATCGTGCAAGACCCAGACCCGCTGCACCAGCAGGACCCCAGGCCTCACCGCACGGAGCCACGGGCCCCACCTCTGCCATGCAGCTCTGACCCATTGTTTGGTCATGACGCTGTTAGCGTGTCATGACCACAGGTTTTTTATAATATAGGATATTTTTTAATTGATTTCAGAGCCGAAGGGAGAGAGAAAAAAACATCAACAATGAGAGAGAATCATGGATCAGCTGCCTCCTGCATGCCCCACACTGGGGATCGAGCCCACAACCGAGGCATGTGCCCTGACCGGGAATCGAACTGTGACCTCCTGGTTCATAGGTTGAGCCACACCGGAAGGACTGTCCTCCACACTCGGAGCTTCTTTGAGCCTCAGTTTCCTTCTCTACAAAGCAGAGATGTTAACACCTGGCCTGATTGCTTTCCAACGCTATTCTGAGGAACCACGAAGAGAATAAAGGCAGACACACTGTACACTGTCAACGCCTGTGACCATGATGGGTGAGGAGGCTGAACATCACAGTGGCTCTTACACACCTGTGCCTCAGGGTCTGGGCACCGAGGGCTTGTGGGGATCCATTTCATACCCAACTAGATCTGAACCAGGTGGGTATGAAACGGATCCCCACAGAAACCCTGAGTCTCCATTTCTGCTCTACCAAGTTCCCACCAGAAGCATCTTTCAAGCTCGGATGATGATCCTAATTTCAGGGTGCCCTGGAGACTCATCTAGAGGAGGCGAATCTTTACAAGCACCATGGAGTGAGTACCCCCTCAAACAAACACACACAAAAACACACAAAAGAACCTACCACACCTGCGCCAGGAAACACCCCTTGTCCTCCAAATGCTCCCTGCCTGGCCCCAGTTTATAAAACAGAATCTAGCTCTCTCTCTCTGATGATCATCAACCAGAAGGTCAATGTGAGAAGGCCCCTGAGCCGCTTTCTTTTGCAGGGGAGGGGGGAGCCGAGACCAGCTGTCTCAGAGACCTCGGAAAGGTCCACGGCAACCAGGTGGTCATCCACCCAAAGATAGAAAGCAAACCCTTGGCTAGACGCGGCTGCCAGAGGGGAAGGGCACTCGCACTTGTAGCACTATTTCCTGGCTGAGAGCTGACCTACATTGCAGTCCCTGCCCACGCTGGTAATTGTTTACCGTGGGGTGCCTGTTCTTTGGCCGCCGTCCTTTCTCTGGTGTTCAGCCTGTTAATTGGTTTCCAGGGGTTCTGTTGCACCAACTGGACTGAACCCCTCCCTGTGACCTGTCTGCTGGCTTTCTTGAGCACGCCCAGGGGAGCAGATGCCCTCAAAGACATCACCGTGACCCCCAAAGAGTGTGCCACTCACAGCAAACGTCTTTGAAGAAGGGAGTTTGTGACCACGTGGGCATGAGGAGAGGAGGGGACAGGGGACTAAGAGGGGAAGGCGGGCAGGTTAGCCTGATGGAGAGTTGCTCTCTCTTCTTTCTTTGTTAAGACCAGAGAATAATCAAAGCAGAAAAGAATTGCGAGGGCAGAGAGGGATGTGGCGTGAATGCCCCACTTAAGGAGAGGCAGGGAGCTCTAGGCTCTTGGCCAGGAAGCCAAGGATTCCAGGGTATAAGGAGAGTACCAAAACAAAGCACCTTTAGATGATCGCAGGTAGGGACTCAAGTGAGGAGACTGGACCAGAGCGGGAGAAGTGATTTAGCTGGTGAGTGGAAGCATCTAGAACAGCTCCTCAGACTCCCTGCCTCCCGAGACAATGGTCTCTCTACTCACGTTTATCTGTTGGATTCCGCTCTATCCTGCGTGTCTGGCACATAGAAATCAATCAGTGCCTTTGGAATAAGTGCACGCCCTGCACAGTGACCCTTTCCCCTTAAGGCAGAATGCATTGGGTTCTATACGGGCTGTTTGGGGGCTCCGACCTGTAAGTGCATTTTGTAGGGGTTTTCTTTACATGCTAACCACAGTCCTGCTTCAACAGTGGGGGTGCTGTTTTGATGACCTGGGGAGCTGCACGCCACAGGTTGGGTAACGTCTGTGTGGGGGCCGGAGGGAGAGGGGACATATGAAAATGTCTGACGGTCTTTTAGTTAAAGGAATTCCGTGAGAAAAGCAGAAGCGCCAGCCAGAGTGGAGCAACTGGGGGACTAACCGCCTCAGATCAAGGCCAGGAGAGGACAGCCAGGGCTCCAGCAGGTGTGCCCGGGAGGGACAGCGCGGCCTGGGAACACTGCGTGATGAGCAGAGGCCCTGCCAGAATCAAGCGAAGGCTCGTCAGAGATGTGCCTCAGGCAGCTGATTAGAGAGGTCTGGGGACATGCTGGCTTGTATGAAGTGTTGCTGGATGTCACTGTGATTCACTTGGTGCCAGGTCTCCAGTTAGAAATGCAACCCAATTATAACAGCTCCTGTGGGAGGATCTGGTCTATGTCCTGAAGATGCTGTTTCTGGTCCCCTCTCCAGGGACAGGTTGGGCTGAAAGGCAGGGCCTTCTGGGCCTCTACAGCTCAACAGACCCCTGGACACACAGACAAAGCCCTGTTCTAACCACGTGCTTTGAAGGAGAAAGAATGTTGGAGAGCAAGCCAGGGCCGTGGAAGGGCCATGGAGGGGCTGTGCAGGGGCCGTGGGAGCAGGAGGAAGCAGGGCCTGGCCTGGGGTGGGCTCTCTGATTGGGGTGCCGGGCACAGGCCTTCGGTGCTTGACTGGGCAGGCTGTTCTGCCACCAGGGAGCTTAGACGCGTGTGCCTGGGGAAAACCAGCCCACGTGACGCTGCTCTGACTCAGCCAGTGCCCTGGGCACTGAAGGTTTCGTCAAACCTTAGCCAGTTCAGGACATTCCAGTCCACAAAGTCCCTGAGTCAGATTCCCTGGGTAGAAAAACAGATGGTGCTAACCGTGCCCCTTCCCCTAATCAGCATTAAAGAAATTCAATGAAGGGAGAGTTTAACGGTTCACAGCACATTCTTCATAGTCACATTCATGGCTTTGACTCTGCCAGTGACCTTCGTGTAAGGCAGGACGTCTGGCCCTTCCTGCAGGAACGACTGTCTAGGGGCCGAGGGGAGGCCCAGCTCTGAAGGAAGGAACAAACCCATAAATCCCTTCACTGCTGTTGGAGGTCCACGAGAAACGAGACCAAGGTTTATCCCAAAGCACGGGCATAGGCTGCGAGGCAACATTTCGGATTTTATTTCGGGGGCTGAAGGTAGGCGCTGGCTCCCGCCTGTCCCTCCAGCCCTCACACCGACACTGAATAATGCAGCGTGCGTTCCCCCCACAGCCTGGGTAACAGTCTGCTCCGTGGAAATGCCTCGCAGCTGCAGACTGGCTGCGCAGCCCTTTAATCAAGGTCACAGCAGGCTCTAGAGTACAGAAAACAAGGGTGCTGCTCCCCTCACCTCACCCCTACCTCTTCTGGGATCTGGGGAGCCTGGAGACCTGGAAGGACCAGGATGTGCCCGGGGACCAGGAAGGTGCAAAATTTTCCTTAGCTCTAAACGCGTAGGGGAAAGGCCGGGGCTGGCAAGCTCTCTTCTCTCCCCTCAGGGCACAGGGGACCCATGGCATCTCCTGCTTGTAACCCAGTGTGATGTACGTGGCCAGCACATTTGCGGGAGGGGGGTCGGGGTGGGGGGGCGGCGGAGAAGATAGACAACTGAATGTGCTCTGGCCTTACACCATCGCAGAGGGTGGGCCAGGGCTCGGGTGATGAGGTTCTGTCGTGTCAAGGCTGTGTGACCCTCAGGAAACCCATTTCCCTCTCTGATTCTCAAGCTCCTTTGGTATGAAAGAGGACAGTTGATTCTTTGGTCTCTTTCAATGGTTCTCCACTAATTAAAATATTTTTAAAGAAGTAATGGGGGCTTTTCTCTCTTCTCCACTAGATGGCACTGTGTCTCCAACTGCAGGGCCAGGGCCTGCAGCAATCCTGTGGCTGTTTGTTCCGTGGTTGCACTTGGCCAGGCTGGCTGCTGCCCTTCCAGCAGGAGGCTCAGATGGTGCAATCCGGCTCTGCAGGCCGAATCCGGGCAGAACAGGAAATGGTCAGGAGCTTACACTTCAAAAAGGCATTTGGATTTAAAAGGGTAAAGCTCTGGTGAAGGTTGGACAGACCAGGTAGTTTCCTGGAGGCAGGGCCTGGCCTTGAACCCCACAGCATCGCCCCACATATGTGCATCCTCTTTTCGCCAGGCCACGCTGTCACCAGAGAATCGTGGCACAGACTCTGTGCTAGACCTCCATTTTCGGCTCCGTTTTCTAGAATGTCAGCCTCACAGATCAAAGGCTCTGCAGCATTAGAGAGAACCCCAGGGCAAATGCCCGCTGCAGCAGCTATAATCTCCATACTGTTTTCCTTTAAGAGAAGGTCAAGTAGTTCAAGTCAACAAATGTTCCAGGATCATCATGTTTTAAAGTGTAGTCAGTAAACTCTTCTTTGAGTCTTTAAAACAATACAGTATTGGGTAAAAATACTTAAGAGTCTTTTGCGGAGGGGAAATGGCATGAATGTATCTAAAGCTAAGTTAGATTCTGTGAGCAAATATTAGAGTATAAGGCACAAATGAAAAACGGTTTGGTTTATGGCATTTGTGTGATGGGGGCGGGGGGGCGGATTTTTCTTCCTTAAATTTAAAGTGCTCATTTTGCTCTGATGTTTGAAAAATAACAATAGCAAATTCTCGATGACCAGGATCTCCGGACTCCTAAAAAGCTTCCTGTATTTCCCTAACATGTGTTTCAGTTTTAAAACCCCTTTCAAGTGCTCTGCCCAAAGGTCAGAATTTCCATCAAGTGTGACTGTTGCTGAGTTATTTTTAAAGATTCCCTTTCTGAACTTCACCATTGATGTTTTTTCCACTGATTTTTTTTTAACGTAATGTTTTGGATGTAACAGAATATTTATTTGTTCTTTTCTCTTTAAATCGAAGGTGGTATAATACTGAAAAAATTTTATAGAAAATGAATTCATAATGTCACCACTGCCAAATAACTACCTTCATCATGCATATTCCCGCTTGGATGCTGGCTACATATATAGGCATTTTTTGTTTAGTTATAATCATAGAATACATGCTATTTTGAAGAACACTTTTTGTTTTATTATTGTCTAAAGTGTTACATTTGTCTCCTTTTTCCCCAATTGACACCCCCCATCCTGCCCCCAGCCATTCCCACCGGGGGCAAGCCCCTACTGCCCCAGTGTCTGTGTCCATCGGTTATGCTAATCTGCATGCATACAAATCCTTTGGTTGCTCTCTAAGCGCCCCCCTCCCCTGCCATTTGTCTCTGGATCTATTCTTGTTCATCAAATTATGTTGATCGTTATATCCCACATATGAGTGAGATCATGTGATATTTATCTTTCTTTGACTGGCTTATTTCGCTTAGCATAATGCTCTCCAGTGAAGGACACTTCTTTTTAAAGACTTGCCAAAAATTTATCCAATATCCACTGACATAACTTCCAATGACAAAAGTGTCAATACCTAATCCAGAGATCCTATAGAACGATATTTAGTTAAAGCTAAAGGGACACTGGGGAATTACATTATTCACCCGACCTATTTAGTTCCTGGGAACAGTAATGCCCGTGGACTCTGATTGGTATGAAAGGACTAGGAGGCATCCACATACTGACTCAGCATCCTTAGTCCATCCTCCAATTTATGTGCCCTTCTTTTGCAACCCCTGGGGCATCTCTATTTAGCGCTCTTGAAAGTCTACCTTCCTTAGTTTATTATTTATCTATTGGTGTGTGGTGGAGCTGGGCAGTGTCTTCTTCCTTATCTCTCTATCTCGGCCCAAGTGTAAGCACAGTGCCTCACACTTGAGGTTGAATGAATGAGAGATTGGGCGGGGGCATCATTTTTGTCGGAGACAATGGGCTGCAATCTATAGTGGAAATGCAGCTTCTGAAAGAAGGTTAAAAAAAAAAAATCAAATGGAGCTATGACCACTCCCAGTGATAGGAAGAGTTAGAAATACTTGTCAAGTACAAGATTCTGCCTTCGATTTCCCACCCGGCAAGGAGGGGGTGGCGCCAGCCACCACAAGCACACAGGCTTAGGTGCCCCAGGAATCACCCCAGTCCTCCTGCAAACTCAGTGATACCCTTCACTGGTCTGTGCAAATGGAGACAATCCAAACCAGTTCCTTCTCTCAGGGTGGTGCTCGCTCACCTGCCATCAGCCTGTCTCCGGCTGCCACCTGGGTTTCCTGAGAAAGGGCAGGAGCCATATCCACGAACTCACGGCAGGGGAGACACTGGGGAGTCACTTCAACGCCAAATTTATTCCTGGCTACACTTTACAGCATGGTTCTTTTGCTTTAACTACCTACAGAACAGGTCGAGATCACTGCTAATGTTTAATTACAACAAATACAAAATAACTACGGTGGTGTCCTGAAACTTGGCTCAGCTCAGCCTTGCATTTACTAGTAATGAGACATGGCAGGCTGGTAATTAAAATGTAGACTTCGCTTTCATGCCATTACCGGGTAAGAATGAGCATGACTTGCTAAAATACTTCCATATGATGACAATTACTTGGTAATTCTCTGTAAGGTTATATTAAGGTATTTCATGCAGCCCTAGATGCCATGACAAAAAAGATGCCTTTTAATAAAGCTCTATCACATAATCATCTATTTATACCGTGCGTTGACTCAGAAAGGATTTGAGGTAGCGGACAACAACAGGAATAGAAATAGCCGCCATTCGTGGGTGACTGCTGCACCTCAGACACTGCCGACCAGGGGTTTTATGGGCTCTGCCTATAATTTTACAAAACTCCCTGCAGGGGAGATACTATCAGGGAGGCAGCAGAGGTTAAGAACTCAGGCTCTGGAGTCAGACTATTTTGTTTTAAATCCTGGCTCCATCACTAACTAGATGTGAGACGTTGGCAAGTTTTGCCCAACCTCTCTGTGGTTCGGTTTGTCATCTGTGTAATGGAGCTATCAGCAACTACTTTGTAAGGTTTAAGGGTGAGTGGGGTCAGCATCTAAAATGCCTACCACACAGGAAAAAAATTAATATTAGAAATGAGGCAGAGACCGTCAGTGCTCACACTCAGTAGCCCACGTGCTCTCCTAAACATCCACTCCCCCCATGGTGAAGCTAGTTTGGGTTCTGCCTTCCATCCTTCCATCTTCCACCCGGCAAGAAGGGGTGGCACCAGCCACCACAGGCACATAGGTTTAGGTGCCCCAGGAATCACCCCAGTGTGATGTGAGTGGAAGAGACACATGTCATTTCTGAACACAACATTTAGGAATCAGGGCATAGCTTTTTAGCCTCTCTCCCTTGACTTGGGGGCCCTAGAAGCCACATGTTGAGATGACAGAAACTCTGGAAGGAAGGTGCCTGCATCCGAGATGATGCACCAGGTGCAGGAGGGCCCAGATGCTGCACATCAGATTTTGCATGAGCAAAGCATCCATTTTTGCTGGACTAAGCTTCTGATAGTTCCAGATTTACTTGTTACTGCAGCATGACATGCCCTACCCTGACTAGCAACCAATATTATGTTAGTCTTATCACTTCTTTTTACATTTGAAGAAGCTGAGGGTCAACTAGCCAGAGACAGAACCTCCATTCAAACCCAGGTACCTACTGAACTTCCAAAGCAGCATCAATAGCTAACATTTGCCTCTTTCTGTAATCCCTGTCAACTCTTGGGTGCTATGAAAAACGTCCCTCCTCCGTGAAGCACTGATGAGAATGTCAGAGATGGTGACTGCTGGGGGCCACATGTATTTGTGTAGAAACAAAATGCAATGGTCACTTTGTATCTGCCCCCGGCCTCCCGCGCATGTGCACACACACACACACACACACACTCATTACAATTCCTGCTGCCTACCACACAGGGATGGCATGGAAACGAGCTCCATTGCTATAAAGCACCTTAAAAGCCTCCCAGGAGATGTTATATAAGTGCTAATATTAATCTCCAACAGCTGCCATTTAGACATTCCACCACTCTCACCTCCACGCACCTATGAGATTTTGTCTTTACTTCTGTTAGATAACACTTTTACTTACATTGAAGTTCTTAATGTGTACTGTGAAAAATTAGCAAGTATGGGAAAATATAAGGAATAAAATAAAAATCACAGTCCGACTCCCAAGTAACAACCCTTGTACAATTATCAGCTTGGCACGCTTCCTTTCCGTCTTCGTCTATGTATCTTTTTGAATTTAAGTCAAGATCAGGTTCAAACACATACAATTTTGTGTCTTACTTTTAAAACTGTTCATGAGATTATAAGCATTTTTTCATGTCTTCTATTAAAAATTTTACACCCCTGGTGAGTGAGGCTCAGTTGGTTGAGCATTGTCTCATGAAAGGTCACTGGTTCGATTATAGGTCAAGGTACAAGGCTATGCCCAGGTTGTGAGCTCAGTCCCTGGTTGAGGTGTGTGCAGGAGACAACTGATCAATGTTTCTCTCTCTGTCTCTCTCTCTAAAAACAAAATTAAAAATTAAAAAAATTATCCATATATGCAATTTTTAATAACTGTATAAAACTTCCTCTTATGGTGTTTTCTGATCTCCTTAACCACATCTTCATTGCTTGGATATTTCAGGTCTTTCCAATGTTTTCCCACTGTGAGTAATGCTGAGATGAATTTCTTAAGCTTTTATTTGTGTGTGTGTGCCTAATTATTTCCTCAGGGTATACTCTAACGTGCAACTAGTTTATACTAAAACTGTTCCCAGCAAATACTCAATGTTGCAAAAAAAAAAAAAAAAAAAAAGAGTTCAGAATCCAGTCACTGTTGTTGACGGAACCAATGGCCTCGTCAAGTAGCAGAACTCCTTCAGGGAGGGCTCTTGAATAGAAAAATGATCGTTTTGGAAAAAAGATGCAAAGAGAGTAATTGTTCAGGTTACTCTTAATCTAGGGTTAAGATCCTGTTGTATGGCTCCTCTTAACCAGAGAGCTATTAAATCAAAAGCAGACATTAGTTTAAAAGTATAATATTGCTATTCATGGGCAAGAACCTGGCCGCCCACTCGTCCTTGTAATTCACCAGGCTCTCTAAAAAGCACATATTGCCTGCAGACAGGAGCTGACAGACAGGAGAGCTTTGAAAGCATAACCTCTGGGTGTCCTCCCCCTGAAAGCAGAGCTCTGGGAAGCTCAGCTCTGGCCTAAACAGTTGCCAAGGATACCCCGAGTAGCTACAGAATCCAGACTCAGTTAGTCCAAGGGTCTCCACTGGTTAAACGCTTTTTATTTTGACAGATTAATCCATATTTTTTCAAACATAAAACAGGCAAAATACATAACGCAATCTGGGTTTCTTTCTTTCTTTTTTTCAGCTACAAATAACTACTTATCCTGCAAGGATTTATCTTTCAAAGAGGCATCCCATCAACGAGCATCACTACAGTGATGTCAGCAGCAGCAGCAAGACTTCGAGCAGCAAACTGCTCATTGCACCAGACATGAAAACAGCTTTGGATGTGCAAGCAGGACTAAAGCAAGTAAAATGAATAATTTCATCTTCAAAAGCTGGCTTATTAACAACCCACGTTTATTAGGGGACTCCTCACACCATGCACTCTGCCGGGGGGGGGGGGGGGGGGGGGCGGGTTATACATTTTCGCCCATCCCTCACAACTACTAATAGGGAGGGGCTATTAGTCCCATTCTACAGAGGAGGAAACTGAGGCTCACAGATTGAGGGGCAGGTTGCACACTGGTCAATGGTGGAACTGGGGTTTGGACGCGGTGAGCAGCCAGGTTCTCAGGCCTTCAGGCGGTTCCTTCTCGATTGGGGGTCATGCACAATCGAGAAGGAACGGCTTGTGGTGGAGAAAGAGGTCTGTGCAGCTTTTATTCTCAAGGATGCCTCTTGAGAACCCCTCTCCCACTGGTCTCCCAAAAAAGCACCGTTACTCTGACTCCGGGGAAGACAGGCCCATTTGACTGGTGAACCCAAGGAGTGACCTAAACCTTATGCGCACAAGGAAGCCCCGGAGCCTTTCCATCAGAGCCATTCTTGGGCCAAATCCTGCCAGAGGAGATTAAAAACATACCGACAAAGCATTTCCCCCGGAAAATGTGAGAAGTGGCTCGCTTTGGAAGGTAAAAATTAAAAATGACGGGGACTCTGGGAAGGAGCCAGAATCGTGACAGGTGGCGAGGACAAGTAGGAGAGACCGGCTCCCTTCTGCTGATGAAAAATGGCTCCAAAGAAAGTCGCCTTCTGCCGTGGGCCTGGTGGGGGACACCGAGACAGCGCCATCTAAGCCAGCTACAGCCACCTACAGCTTGAGACTGGAGTGTTTCTCTCCACATTTACATACTTACTCAGGGCTCTGGACTCTTGAGCACCGAAGAAAGCATCCTGAGAAACTGAGATGGGAAATCCAATTTCTGATTCCAGAACCAGGTCTGCTAAACAGTCATGAACTGCAGCTCATCCTCACCTTCAGATCTAAGAAGGGAGGACTGCAGCCCTAACTGGTGTGGCTCAGTGGATAGAGCGTCAGCCTGCGGACTGAAGGGTCCCAGGTTCTATTCCAGTCAAGGGCATGTACCTTGGTTGCAGGCACATCCCCAGTAGGGGGTGTGCAGGAGGCAGCTGATGGATGTTTCTCTCTCATTGATGTTTCTAACTCTCTATCCCTCTCCCTTCCTCTCTGTAAAAATCAATAAAATATATTTAAAAAAAAGAAATTGCGCTACAAAAAATAAAATAAAATAAAATAAGGAGGACTGCAGACGACCTGAGGGCCCCTCCGAGGATGGTTTGGTGTAACTGCATCCAACCGGGCAAACATTCGCCCAGCACCATTACTGTGCCAGGCTTCCTGGCCTCAAGACATAAAGCGCTAGTCCCTGCCCTGGAGAAACCCAGCGCCTGGCAGAGGGAAGGGCATGTAAATAACCCGTCCTAGGAGTCGTGAGATGAGTTCATGAAAAGGAGCACAGGGAGGCGCCATCTCCTCTGAACTGGGGGCTGGAGGAAGGCTCATGCAGCACCTGATGTCTGAGCTGGGTTGGGAAGGGTTATGAGACATCTGTTAGGGGGAGAAAGGTGGGGTCTGGTAACACCGCCAGCCCCGCCCTCACATACTTCCTAACCTGGAGCGATGCAGACGCAGGATTTCTGTGAGCTCCCTGGTGCCGGTGCCAGGTCTTGGGGTGGTGCATGAGACATCTGTTAGGGGGAGAAAGGTGGGGTCTGGTAACACCGCCAGCCCCGCCCTCACATACTTCCTAACCTGGAGCGATGCAGACGCAGGATTTCTGTGAGCTCCCTGGTGCCGGTGCCAGGTCTTGGGGTGGTGCGCAGGGCAGTGTGGCGCACAGCCTGGGAGAGGATGCAGGGTGACTCTTCTAGGAGGAGCAGCCCTAAACTCAGTGTGCCACGTGGGTACTCTCTCAGGCAGGGCTGCTCCAGCTCCCTTCCTCAGAGCCTTGGGGTTTGGAGGTGGAAGGTGGGGTGACAAGAGGAAGGCTGAGTGAGCAGGGCCTCGCCATGCCAGGTGTCATCTCTGTGAGGTTTTACTTGGGCGGGTTCTGCTGCTTGAATGTCTTTGGAAAGCAATGCTCTGGGGCCAGGCATGGTGATCGGTTCCCAGCGATCTCCTCACAGAAAGCCTCGAACATGAAGACAATCTCTCCACGTCTGCTCTGGTCTCTGGCAGCTCCTTCTCAGTTGCCTTGGCCAATTCCCGAGTCCTCCTCTGCTAAGAGACCTTCAGTGCTGGGTTCCTCGGGGCTCTGCTCTGGATTTGAGGCTCCTCTCGGAGGGGCAGCTTCCTCCGCTGCAAGGGGCTTGGGTGGAGCGCATGGATTCATGGTTCCCTTTTGGCGGAGGGCTCCACATGTCCAGCCCGTCCAACTCCACACCCACCAACGCCACTGTCGTCCTCGATGCCTCCAACTAAATATGGGCCAGACTTGAGTTACAACTGCCCCTCCCACCCCAGTTCTACCTTCCCCCAGCACTCCCGGTGCCACTGGATACCTTTTGCTCCAGCCATACGTTTAGGAACCATTCTTGGCTACTCCCTCTTCCTCACCCCCAATTCCTGCTCATCTATCTTTTAACGGACTCTCAAGTCTCCCCACTTCTCCCCATCCTCACTGTCAGCCCCCTACTTCCGGCCACCCAGGATCTTCACTTGGACCACGGTGAGAAACCTCCTGGATGACCCCACCCCCACATCCCATCCGAACCCTTTCTGGTCAGTTCCCCACACAGCTGCTGGGATATTTCAAGAACACAATCTGATCCTCAGGATCCTCTCCTTAAAACCTTTTAATGCCTTCCTCACAGTCCCTTCCTATCTCACATTCTTCCTGTGGCGTAAAAGGCTGTGCTTGACTGGGCACTGCTCCAGCCTCAATTCATGAAACCCTTCTCTTCTCTGGGCTCTTGTCTCAGCGCCTACAACAAAACCTGCCCTGTCCCTCCCACTTCCCTACGCCATGCCTGCAATGGGAACTCCATTCTGGCCCCTCTGCCCAGCCACCTCTAACTTGACCTTCACTTCTCAGCTTAACCTTCATTGCTCAGGGAAGTCTGCAGTGTCCGCAGAGGACGTGCCCACAGCGCTCCGGTTTATCTTCTGCAGCACTTGGCATGTTTTATTTACAGTCCATTGTTTACTGTCTGTCTTGCAAAGGGTCAGGTTTTGCTCTCATTACTCTATAACTCATGCTCAGCATAGTGCCTGTACACAATAGGTGCTTAGGATGTGGTTTAAAAATAGTTAAACCACTGTACATCTCTTCTCTTCTTCAGTGGGCACACACTGCCCACAGATCCCACCCCTCCCTCTCCTCCAGCTCTGCTCTTCTCTTACGGTCTGCTTCCGGTCATCAGGCCCTTCTGTTCTATTCACATGCTCAGCTTTTTTTTTTTTTTTTAAGTATCTTTATTGATTTCGGAGAGAAAGGGAGAGGGAGAGCAAGATAGACACGTCAATGATCAGGGAGGATCATTGATTGGCTGCCTCCTGCACGCCCCACACTGGGGATCAAACCTGCAATCTGGGCATGTGCTCTGACCAGGAATCGAACCGTGACCCCCTGGTTCATAAGTCAACACTCAATCACTGAGCCACGCCGGCCGGGCCCACCTGCCCAGCTTTACAACAACCCTCACACATTGTACGAGATGACTGCCATCGAGAGAGCCACTTTATTTTCTACTGAGTGCTGCCTGTTTTGTCACTATCCACCCACTGTTCTTATTTCTCCAAAAACAGACATCAAAACTCTATTAGAGTTCTATGTCTAGAGTCTAGCATCTGGTTAGCACGGAAAAAAAAGAAGAAATATTATTTTAAACACGTGTTTGGTTTCAATTCTCATTGCTACTTTTTCAGGTAGATGCATATATACTACTAGAGGCCCAGTGCACGAAATCCGTGCACTCAGAGGGGTTCCTCAGCCCAGCCTGGGCCCTCTCGCAGTCCAGGAGCCCTCGGGGGCTGTCCAGCTGCCGCTGAAGCAGGAGAGACTCCCGCCACCTTCACTGTGCTCACCAACCATGAGCCCGTTTTCTGGTTGAGCAGCACTCCCCCTGTGGGAGCGCAATGATCACCAGGGATCAGCTCCTGCATTGAGTGTCTGCCCCTTGGTGGTCAGTGCACATCATAGCGGCCAGTCATTACACCGTTTGGTCGATTTGCATATTAGCCTTTTATTATATAGGAGGACGGGGGATGTGCTGGTGAAACAATCATTCAGCTTAGTAGACATTTATAGCTAGAATCTTAGAATGTCAGTGGGCAGGAGCAGGATGGGTGGGCAGAGCAGTCCCTTAGACCTGTCAGATTTACAAAGCATCGGGCACAGAGAAAAGAGAAACCTCACTTTTCCATGGCTGAGGGCCTCTCTCCTGCTGCAGTGCTGGCCGGCCACGTGACCAGGAGCCAAACATCAATGACAGGCTGATTTGTTCAGCAAAGCCAGTTTCAAAGCAATTCAAAAGGGACTGTCATCCTGTAAAGCCCGCAAACAAAAGGCCAGGGATGCTTTTCCCTTTTTTTAATTGATCTGAGCTGTCAACTACTTCATTAGCAGCTAGATTAGCTTGGAATTAGCACCCTAATTAAGTGCTTTTAAATCAGAACCTAAGAAGTGTGAACGGGAAGTGAAGGCGGGGGAAGGGTGGACAGGACCACTTGTGAGAAATGGGGAGATGGGTTTCTTAACCGGAGGCACAAACTTGAGTCTTGCAGGTGGATTTCCAGATGGAGGGTGGGCTATGCAGATTTTATTTCTGAGGCAAGTGGCTCAAACCCTTACTTAGAACGTCTAGGCAGTAAAGCACAGAGAGCCGCTTGCTTACAAACAGCATGGAAAAGTAATCCTATATAATAAAAGGCTAATATGCAAATTGTCCCCTCTGGAGTTCAACCGGGAGACTGGGAGGTTGATCACTCACTATGACGTGTGCTGACCACCAGGGGGTGGCGCAGAACATGGCGGGTGACCACTGGCAGTGGAGGGGCACTGAGGGAGTGAGGGAAGGAGGAGGCGGGGAGGCAGGGAGGCAGGGAGGCAGGGACCCTGATCAGCCCTTATTGCCAGCCAGGCCTAGGGACCCTATTCGTGCCAAGGATTTCGTGCACCGGGCCTCTAGTTGGAAAGTATTTCACAGGTTGGAATAAAGGGAGAACGCAAACTTGACGCTGTTGGCTCACAGTCTTTCCCTATAGGTTCTCTGGAATTCTAGCTTTGACCTTGTCAAACCCTTGGACCCTAGGCAACTCAGAGGAACCTCTCAACCCTAAGATTCATGAAAACATAGCATCATTCCTATGATATGACAACGATGGCAAGCGTAGACCCTAATACACACTGCAGGTTAAAAGTATTTCACTTTGAGAAGTTTGTTCTGAGGTGGAAGCAGCTGTTTATCAGCTCTATGTTACTTTTTTAAAAATTGATTTTTAGAGAGGAATTGGAGGAGGGAGAGAGAGAGAAACATTGATGGGCTGCCTCCTGTACATGGCCCAAGTGGGAATTGAACCCACAACCTAGGTATGTGCCCTGCCTGGGAATCAAACCTGCAACCTTTTGGTGCAGGGGACGACGTTCCAAGCAACTGAGCCACCCGGCCAGGGCAGCTGCATGTTACTTTTAACTGCCAGTACTGAGAGTCCCAACCATGCCGAGCTGAGCAGACTGTGGGATGGAAGCCAGGACTGAGGCCAAAAAAGTCCAACATAAAGGCTTGGGGATTTTATTCTTCAAAGCAAGTACCAAATTTCAACTGCTAAGATTTTCTTTTTAATCAAGCACAGAGAAAGGAAAGGAAACATCTTTATTTCTTTCTGAAAGTCTCTCCTTTGGAATACTGTCTCCTTTTCCCATCTTTGCCGCAATCATGAAAGGGCCTCGGATAAGAAATCCTTTGGTATGGCTCCTCCTCTAAGCAAGAATTCTTCACACGCATGTGATGAAAGAATTTCACGAGCTCATTGGCACAAGGCCTGTTCTTAGTACCCAGGTAGTATGAGCCTAGCCTGACTCTGGAATTGTCTGCTTCTGGAAATTTCTAAGCTCAGAAAGTAGATTGAAAGCAGGTTAGATCCATTTGGCTACAAAGAATTGAGCCACAGAGAGTATGAGAATTAACAAAACCGAAGCTCTCCAAAAGACTTCTGAATTAAGGGGAGTGTATGGATTGTGCGGAGGTTGAGGGGGGAATAGAGGGTGTTGGACTAGAGGGACAGGGGGTGTGAATTCATCATAAAACTTGCTTTAGTTGGCCTTATAAACAAATCAAGACCACTTCTTAGGACTGTCTTATTTAGTCATGACCTTGTAGCACCGTCCCTGTGAGTCAGAAGGGTGACAGTAGAACTTGAAGTTGACGAAAGACCATCTTGAAGTTAGGACTTCGATGTGTCCTGCTCCTACACCAGTTAGCCCTCCCAGCGGGGTAGGGTGTTCAGGATAGGAACTCAGGGTCAGATCCCGAGTGTGGCCTGAGGAAGGGTTGTTACCTGTTCCGAGTCCTGTTTCCTCGTCTGTAAAATGGGCAGACAGGCTCCTCCCTTACAGAGGAGCCTGTAATATTAAATAATATTCTTATTTAATATTCATAAATAAGAATATTAAATAATATTCTTATTTATGGAATAAAGGGAGAACGCAAACTTGACGCTGTTGGCTCACAGTCTTTCCCTATAGGTTCTCTGGAATTCTAGCTTTGACCTTGTCAAACCCTTGGACCCTAGGCAACTCAGAGGAACCTCTCATAAATAAGAGGAACCTCTTATTTAATATTCATAAATATTCTTATTTATGAATATTAAATAAGAAAACACGTGTCGAGAGCTGAGCACACGGGAATGACTAATAGGTGTTAGTTACCTTCTCCCCCTTCTCTCCTCACCTTTTCCTGCAGTTATCTTTTCCTCTCTCAGGTCTCCCTCCTCCCCTCCTCCTCCTAGCACCACATATTTGAAGTCAGAAAATGTTTTCCTGTAGATCAATTGAATCCAAAACACAGGCCTTCAGCACAATTTCTGGCATATCATTTTCCTGGGTTTCATGCATTCCTATAAGTCTTGTCATCCATATGCAAACAATCGAAATGTCAGGTGCTTATCAAAACAGTCTAGACCTGAAGCCCTAAGAATAATGGCTCATTGTCCTCATTGGTCCAGGCCTTTCGCAGAATCCCTGTACCCTGTCTCTTGTCACAGAACTTCAAATGGTAGTCACCTCCCCCCCATCCCGCCTCCTCCTGCCTCTACATTATGACAATAGTGCTATTGCAAGAGATGCAGTGCCCTTACTCAAGGGCATAAGTTGCAAACAAATTCACTAATACCATTCAAAAACTCCACAGACTGGCTTTTGGAGCAGCCAAAAGGGGAAATGCTCTGGTTATTCATGCAAATGACAGGTCCACTCATTCTCCCTTCAGACTTCACACAGCCCTGTTCAAGGGCTATTCGCTGCATGCAGGGCTTGCAGGCCACTTCCTTGGGTGGCAGGGGCTGGGGAGGGGGGTGTGTGGGGAGTGGCATTGGAGAGAACACAGAAAAAGACAGAAAGCAGAAGCAGCGGGACAGGGACATGACCTGAAGAACATCCAGATTAGAAGACGGCAGAAGGAAGAAGAGCCAGCAAAGCAAACAGAAGACAAATGGTGACAATAATAGGTAAACCAGGAGAGTGTGATTTCCAGGAAACCGAGGACTCGGGGAAAACAAAGGTGTTTTCAGCAGCTTTTGCTACTACTGATGCTCAGCACTTTCTGCCCATCAGTATAAGCCGGGCTTCATTCTACTAGTAAATGCAGGACAGAAGTTATCTCGGTGGCCACAGTAGATGCGGCAGATACTATTATTATGATGCTCATAACACAAATAACAAAGCTGAGGTTCTGAGAAGGCTCATCAGTCTGGAAGATCACACACTCTAAGTGGTGGAGTGTGGGATTCTAACCCAGGCCACGGGCTCCCAAGCCACTCTCTGTCTCCTGTTAGGAGGGTAGAGGATTATGTACCAAATTCTGGGACACTAGAATATGGGCATTTCCACCAAATATACTTCCGCTCAAGGCTGGATTTCCTGAGCAACAGATCCTGAGACAGAGATTCGTACAAGAAAGTTTATTGGAGAAAATGCTCAGATCACAGCTGGGGGAGAGTGAAGGCCATAGGAACGGCAGAAAGAGAAACAGAACTGCGATGAGGTCACAGCTGAATCCTCAGCCATCGCATCGGGTGGCCCTGCAGAGCTATGCTGCCCTGAGGAGGGGACTCAGCTCAGAGCTTCCAGCCACCAAGGCAAGAATTTCAGGCCTAGGGGTCTGGGGAGAGCCCCAGGCGGTTCACCCCAGAATCCAAGAAGGAAGGAATGGTTCCTAACACCGTAGCCAGTGCCAGGGACTTGGCCAGTGCCAGGGTTCACTTTCCAGCTCAGTCGCCGGTTGGATGTGTAATCTTAGTAACTTGCTGAACTTCCTGCTTCTCCATGTCTCCATCCATTAAAAAAGGTGATAAAGCCTTTTTCACAGGATTGTTGAAGAAGTAGATGAAATAATGTATACAAGTCCCTGCTGCTAAATACACGTTTCCTCCCCAGTTTTGTAGAAACCTAATACTCCACAGAGAAGGAATGAGGTGAAGGTCAACCTGCAAGGGGCTGCTGGAAATCAGACCAGAAAGGCAAAGACCAGGTTTGGGCCGCACAACCTTGAGATCTGCATCATGAGAAACAGTGACTTCCTTCAGTCAGGGTCCCTTCCTGCATTGCCAGGCAGAACACAGAATGGGAGCGGGGAGGGGGGACAGGACAGGTGACCCCAACAATTCCTGGAGTGGACCTACTCTCACTTTCCAAAGCACAGGAAAGCTGGTCTGAGGATACAGCCGGAGAGACCCACGATGCCGTGCGGGACAGAACAGTGGCCTCCGCGAACATCAGATGCGCTGATGCTTTCCCTTGTTGGAGTAGGAGCAGGCAGAAAGCCCAGAGGGTTCTTAAAGGAAAAAAACGAACAGAAAAACCTCCCCAGGCTATGAGCCACAACTTGTTGGAGAATACGAGTGACTACAAACGGTGAAGGCACTTCTAATATGTGAAAGAGATTACATTCCCACCACCTAGCCCCAGTACACACGGGTCTCCATCCATGTCCTCAAGGCTCTATCCGTTTTCAGGAGGTGGGGCTGGGAAGGGAAGGAGGAGTTAAGGTGGCGTATATGCGTCAAGTTGGGGAGGAGGAGAGAAAAGAGAAAATTGTCATTTAATGAGCAGTCAGCATGTTGCTAGATACTCAAGCTTTAGCTCATTTCATCTTCAAAACAAGCCCGCCAGGGGGGATTGGTATCATCCTATTTCTCAGGTTAGGAAACTGAGGTGCCGACAGGTATTCTCCTAAGTTTACTGTGCTGAGTAATTAAGGGACTAATTGAGATATGAACCCAGGCTTCTCCTCTTCCCATTACTCCAGTCAATGACCCCAGCATGCCCAGGACAGCCTCGGGTCCTGACACCCTTCTGCCACCTTCACTCCCCACAACAGGCCCAGCACAGCCCCAGCTCAATGTCAAATGGATCAAGCTGTAGCGGGCACATGGTCCCCTCCTGCCCAATTCCAGGCACCTGGACCACCCTCCACCCCAAGGGTGGCAGGGCTTCTCAGGCTGTTGAGAATGTCAGCCTTCAGTGAGTTCAGTGACCATGAACTTGCAACAGAAAACCCAAGCAAACCCTCCGGTGCTGCTGGGTGGGCCCCTCATCAAGCCTGTTGGAGTTGGATGCATTTCCCTTGTGTTTCCCTGAGAAAGACCTTGGCTCTAACCCCCACTTATTAGGTGCCTGACCTTGGGTGAAGGGTGGACCTCTGAGCTTCAGCCATCATCTGTACTGGGGGCTAAGGACTCCCTGCAAGCTTGTCACATGGCAGTGTTTCCCTCGGCAGGAAATGGAGACACGTGACTTTACTAGGTGGCCTGTTGACAGGGCATTCAGGAACACGGAATCACAGAGAGAAAGTTATTCTTCCCTCGGTTCTCTTCATTGTCCGAGCAAAGGACGGAAGCACTACCTGTTTGGTTCTAGGTTGTCTTTTAGTCTCTCTAACACCTGCTGATCTCTGTTTTTAACAGAGAACAGGCCTCAGGTCCAGACCGTGATCCGGCTGGACCCTGATAACACTGCTTTGTCTTCGTTGTGTTTCTTAGCCTGGTCACCTTCTATTTACGGTAAATGATGTGGGCTTTCTACTTACAGTAGTCACAACAATTCTCCTTGTGAACTACAATTTAAGTAACAATGAACGTCAATGTTAAAGAAAATTAAGTGGAGTCACCATCTAGGAGGCATACAGAAATGGCAGAAACTGTGAAGACAGAACACAGATGACTGCATCTTGGAGAACACTGTTAAAAGGATCAGAGATTGCTGCCATCGGCCAGTGCAGACCTACCTTCCAGTGGGAGTCAGTAGGTGGTAGCTCTTATGTTATAATTTTTATATTATTGGCTTTGGAGTTTAACTGCACAGCTCTCTGCCAAAGTGGCCAGACGTTCCCATTTCTCACATTTGCTCTGGCATGGACACAGCATTTTTCCTAATAAAAAAGGAGAGGAAGAAAAGGAAATAGACCCAACACATTTGAATTCACAGCTCAGTTCCATCACTTACCCTGTGTATCCCCATGGATAAGTCAAGTAAACTGGCCAAGTTTAAACTCTCCATGATAATAGCCACCCTCCCCCCCCCCTTTTTTTTAAAGCACATATTACATGCCAAGGCACGGTGATAAGGGATTTACCTCAACCATCCTGCTTAAATCTCACAAAAATCCTACGGACGGGGGATTATTATCTTCATTCTACAGATTCGGAAATAAAACTCGGAGAGGTCACCTGAGGTACTTCAGGTCTCACGGCTGATGAATGGTGGGCCGGCATCCAAACCCAGGTATTTCTGACTCCTTACCTACCTCCCAGTGTTGATATGAGGATTACAAAATACAACAGAGCGGGTATGCCTTCTACATAGTAGACATAAATGGCTGCAGCTCAATCCATTTAGAACATTCCTGGCCACGGCACCAAAGGAATGTTATTTTCTCTAACTGGGTCCCAGCGACGCACAGGAGGAGAGAGGGGGGCCCAGCTGCAGCTTAGCATTTGCAACAGGACTAGAACCTGCCCTGCCCTGGGGATCTGTCTTGAAGAAAGACGGCTAATGAGGACGAGCGAGGGTGGGCACAGCAGCACATCTGCTCCTGCCAACCACGCTTGCGCTTGAAATGCTCAGGGGGCGCTGCAGGGAAGAGTTACCCACACCCAAGCCAAGACAGGGGCCCATGTGCGAAGGCTGCACAGCGCTGGGGGGCTAGCCAAGGCTGGGGGCTGGCTGAGGCCAGAGACGGCTGCGGTCAGAGGCCCATGGCCCTAAAGAGCAATGACAAACGTACATACAATGCGGTTAAGAGGGAAAACTGAACCCAGCCGGCGTGGCTCAGTGGTTGAACGTCTACCTATGAACCAGGAAGTCACAGTTTGATTCCCAGTCAGGGCACATGCCAGGATTGGGGGCTTGATCCCCAATGTGGGGTGTGCAGGAGGCAGCCGATCAATGATTCTCTCTCATTATTGATGCTTTTATCTCTCCCTGTCCCTACTTTTCTGAAATCAATAAAATATATATATTTTTAATTTTTTTATTTTTATTTTTATTTTTAAAGAGAGAGAACTGAGTTGGTGCCATTCACTGTTGTCTACACACAACAGACAGGTTGAGACTGCTGGTCCCACACGTCAGTCAGGTGCTGGCGCTGTACAGTCGATTACAATCATTATTAGGATTAAGTGTGTACCTTTATAATAATCACCATAAAAAGAATGCCTTCAAACTGCCACACGCTGGAGACGGCTTTTCAATGTTCCTGAACACTAAGCTCTGAGAGGCAGAAAGAATGTGGTCACTGGAGGGGCAGCTGGCCCAAGTGGATGGGACGCTGGAGGAGGAATAGGAAGGCCAGGAGGCCGGGCAGCAAGCGTCGTGTTCCCTCTGCTTAGCTAGGAGGAAGGATAGGAGTACCTTCGTGGGAACAAGAAAGGAGAGGGACCTGGGTGATGGGAGGAGGCTTTGTGTGGGGAAAAAGACAATTCCATGGAAGCACTTGTGAAATTGCTCCATTAATTTGACAGAGCATGAGCTGATAAACGTTAATTTTACTAGCTGGTCTGAGCATTATGCAAATGAACCCACGGGGGACAGAGACTGCTTCAAGGTTACCACCTGTCATATTCTGGTACCGGGCATTTTGAAGAGGGTTAAGGATAGATGACTCAGTCCTTCAAATACCTGAGTGGGAGTCAACAGCTCTGAACACCATTATTGCAGATCTGACTCACTGCGGACAACATTAATGTCCTATTTACAGAAACCTCATTCTGCACATGATAGACCCTACTTATTCAATTTGCCGCCTCCACACCCATTACACAGACGCTATGATATCCAGAGGCTCTGCAAAGACCAGTCTTCCCCACACATTTGGAAAAGCTATGCCCTTTCAATTACGGTCTTAAAACAGCAGCATTGGATGTTTGTCTCAATCACATTAAATCAATAGCTGAGCCATGATTCATTAGAAGACTTAAAAGTGCAGGGGGGAAATCCTGTATCAAAGTAGGTCGGTCCATTAGATAACAATCTTAGAGCAAGGCCGTCCCACACCAGCCAACCCCCCTCTCAGCCACAACAGAATGATTCATCCCCTTGCTCACAAATATGTATTGAATGCTCTCTTGGTTCTATGGAGTTTTTGGAAAGTTGAGAATTCAGTGACCCAGCCACTTCTTGGGAGATTAAGCTAGAAGACAGGAAATGGTTTAGAAGTTGCGTTTCCTTCACATGTAAGACTATGTGGTAGAAGAAACGCCTACAGGGTAAGTGAACAGTATACAGAGTCCTTTCTTTAGCCCCACGTTCCTCAAGCTTCTTCACTTTAAATTGGATGAGTAAGGATGGTAGCTTGTCTTGTCTAGCCAATACTTATTAAAATAGTCAACAGAGCTACGTTGGACTTCGTATTAATGTACCTCTTGGTGCTATTACAGAATGAGTTGTGTGTTTTTTGACAAGTCCACATTTAGAGGATACAAGATAAATTGAAGACAATATTTACACATCTGCCAAGGGCTGTCTGTCTCTTTCAGATGACATTGACAGCAGCCTACTATTTCCTCCCTTTTTTCTTCCTTTATTGCTGTTAGCATGTTATCTGTGCAATAAATAAAAAACCACGAGAAAACTAAAAAAGAATCTGATCTTTTTTTAACCTGTTTTTACAACAACAAATTCAGGAAGAATTATATCACCAGAAACCTAGACAGATTTACAATCCTGCCAAGCAAGGTAGCAGCCTTTCCCTCCCAGACACCCTGTCACAACAGCTACTATAATGAAACAATAAGAGTCTTTTTGTTAAATGGCAGAACGTGACCAGTTTATGACCATGTAATAGGTGTGGTCTCCAGAGCACCTTGCACCCATCCTAATTCCATCCTCCCCTTCTGATTGATCTCTATGGAGACAATTCAGGAGACCTACAGGGACCTGGCAAGCAGAGCATTGTTAGATGGTTGCAGAGAACTGTGTTCAATGCAGGGGACACTGCAGGGGACAGAAGAATGAGCAACCTCAGCAGTGGCTGCTCCTTGCTTCAGTCTGCTCTCTGCACTGCCAGGCCGCCCCTCCTTCCTGTTATGGTTTGGGACCCAGCCTCCAAGAACCAGCAACCATCTCGCTTTCATTTAGAAATTCACTCCTTCCCTGCTCTCATTCCATGTGGTTTGGTCAGGGCTGACCCACCCTGAGCTGAAGAATGCAGGCTGTGAATTTGAACCAGGCCTAAGCCACTTGGCACACTGCATTCCTCTGGTATCAAATACTGGTCCCGAGAGGTGCACATGAACCAAACGAGGCTGTGCCAGCCATCTAGACTCAATCTAAGAAAAGTTATCTCTTTTTCCTAGACTTCAGCCTTGAAAGACGTGATCCCGGAGCTGTTGCAATCAACCATCCTCTCACCATGTGGGAAAGCCTGCCAGAGAAAGGTGCCTGCCCAAAGGATGCAGAGTAGAGAGATTCAGAAAGAAACCAGTTACATCACTGGAGCTGTCGGATCAAACTATGCCTAAAGTAAGGTCTATCCCTCGATTTTCCAGTTGCCTTAGCCAGTACATTCCCTTTTGCTTAAGCCTGTCTGAGATGGGTTTCTCTTGCCGGCAGCTGAGAGTGCCAGAAGATATGTCCCTCGTAGCACTAATTTGCAAATGTTACCATTCATGCTCAAAAAAAAAAAAAAAAAAAAAAAAAATCAGTGGCTTCCCATGATCTATAGAATAAAATTTACATTCTTTAGCCTGGTGCCCAAGGCCTTCCACAAGGTGGTCTCAACTTACTTCCCCACTTTATTTTTAATTGCTACTTTCCACGAAGCTCTCCTGTCCAACTGGTATACTTTTTGTCCTATGAATATTAATCACCCATAGCCACCTTTGAAAAGAGTCTTGTTTTTCTCTAAGAAATAACTCCAGTGTCACCCACCCTTGGCCCCAGTCATCTCTCCTTTCTCGGAATTCTTATTATATTCACTATTTTGAACTTTTCTTTGGTCCTTGACATAAACTATCCTACTGCTCTCATTCTTTCAACCGTATTTGAGGGGCATCTGTGTATGCCAGCCACAGTGCTGGGTGCTGGGGAGAGACAATATCTATTCTCAAGGAGCTTGATGACTGATGGGCAAATCAATGACCAAATATTTATGCAGAGTACTATATAATTACAATTACGAGAAATAGTACCGGAAAAGGTCAGGGTTTCTCAAGAAGGCATAATAAGGGAACCAATCTAAATAGCGGGAAGCAGGAAAAACTTCCCTGAAAAAAGTGACCATTGATACACAAAGAAAATATCCGTGTGATTGGGAGGAGGCAACTGGGTGAGGAGTAGTAGGAGCTGGAGTTACAGAAGTCAGCAGAGGCAACTTATGTGCACTGTCAGAGATCTTGGCATTTTGAATGACTCTAAATCTTAATCTACCAGCAAAGGCATAGGGGGGTTTTCAGCAGGGAAGTAGCCTGATCAGCTCTGTACTTAAAAAGATCACTTGTTGCCATGTGGAACGTGGATTAGAGGAGAGCTAAGGGGCAGCTGTTACCGTGTTACAGGGGACAGGTGATGGCGGCTTGGGCTTTGGCGATATTAATGGAGATGGAGAGGACTAAGTGGATTCGGTTATATCTTGAAGATAGATGCCCTATGATTTAATGATTTGGATGTGGGCAAGGAGATAGAAGAAACAGGAGACTCCAAGGATGACTCCTGGGTCCCTGGCTTTAGCCACTCGATAAAGATGAGAAACACTAGAAGTAGAGCAGGTTTGGAGGAGGAAGAGGCTTGTTTCAGATCAATTGTTTGATTTGGAGTAGCTGTGGAACATATGCATTTGTTAAGTAGACCGTTACATAGACATGTGTGAAGTTGAAAAGTCTAACTTTAGATATAAATTTGGGGGTCTCTGGCATGTGGCAGGTAAAGCCATGGCGGTGGATGAGTTCGCCCAAGGAGAGGGTAAAGCTAAAAGGTGACCTGGGCCATAGCCCAGAGAACTCCATATTTCAGAGGTTAGTGGTTGGAATAGAAGTGACACAGGTAAGCGATAGCTAGCCCTAGCTTCCCACATAGACAGAGACTTCTTGAGAACAGGAATCCTACCTCGTCTATTTCTAAGAAGAGATGGTGCTTCAGACAATATGCATAATGTATATTACAGAAATACTCATGGTGGATTACACAAGGTAGTGGACAGAATATCAGAATATGTATATTCTAAAATTTTATTATTCTGCGTGAAAGGAAACCTTTAATCCACATTCATAATTTAACTGTATGTAACTGGCCCTCATTCATACAACTAGTATTAAGTAGAGACTATAGAGACACTGTATAGGGATGGTATCAGAAAATATAGAGGGGAGGAAGAAGGAAAGAGAGGTGTTTCCCATCTTATTTAATCCTCACTACATGCCTGAGTAACAATCCTGCAGAGCATGATTGAGGCTCTGAAAAAAATTGAGGTTCAGTCACACAGCCAGTAAGCAGTGGGGCAAGAATTCAAACTCAAATCAGTGTATCTACAAAGCCTGTGCTGATTCATCTACTGTACATTGTCCCCAAATCCCTGCTCAATGACACACACTTTATAATGAAAGTTAACTAACAATGCAAAGCGGTTTATGATTAAATGTCAAGAGCAGCGGACTGTGAATGCTACAACTTAAAGAAAGGGAAGATCAATGTGATACAGATGGTTGGAACAGTGCGGTAGACTAGCTGTATCTTGAAAAAAAGGATCAGAAAGGTTAATGGTCAGGAATGCACGCTCGTGGGACAGGGCAGCAAACCCCAAAGCCACAACACTAACAAGAGAAGCAAAAATGAAGCCTCGGAAAGTCTCCTTTCATGTGCCTCACACAGGTCCTTTGAGAATATGTTCCCAGTGTCAGTGGCATGTCTGTGATCACGCGTAGTGGACAGGAGCAGGTAAAGAACTTAAACTCATTTTCATGACAAATAAGGGGCTAGAAAAGCATGTGACTTTGGCTCTAAAGAGCATTCCCTGAAAGACATAATGTCGATCATGAGTAAAATAAAACAACCAGTGGCTTTAATGAAATAATGACGGTTGTCTGTGAGATTCCCATGCAGTCCTAATTTAACACTACTTGTATGAGGTTCTCCCACTACATTCCCTCCTCTCAATACTGCAAGCTCCTTGGGAGCAGGAACCAAGCATAGTCACTTTCTCATGTCTAGAGGGCTTGGCACACAATGCATTGTCCAAATTAGTTATTGTATAAACATGTTTTAAGCTACTTGAAAATAAATGTTATTATATACTAGAGGCCCAGTGCACGAAATCATGCATAGGTAGGGTCCCTAGCGGCTGCTGGCTGCTGGCCAGGGTCTTGCTTCACCAGCTGCTGGCTGGGGCCTCCCTTCCATGGCTGCTGGATGTTGGCCGGGGCCTTCTTTCATGCCACGCCGCCCCCAGGTGGTCAGCACATGTTATAGCGAGCGATCGAACTCCCAGTTGGTCGGTCTCCTGAGGGGACACTTTGCATATGAGGCTTTTATATATAAAGATATTATATGATACAAATGGAACTCTGAGCCTTGTGAATGAAAAAGAGGAAGCAATGAGCATGCCAATGGTGTTTTTCCTGTTACTGGGGAAGGAAGGGAAGCGGGAGCATTTCAACATCAACACTTTCAAACCTCCCAAATTAATTAGGAGGCTGAAATATATTCCGAACTTGCCAGAAAACTACATGTGGTACAGTTACCAGTTACCCACTCACTTTAATCCCTTTGAAGGAGGGGCAAAGATGTACTGCAAAGAAAGGGCAACACCATAGTCATCTATCTGCTCGAGCCAAGCACTGTTCTCAACTCCTCTAGTGACTAATTGGATCCATTTACAAGAAATCTGTCCAGGAAGAGTGGGGTGAACTGAGGCCAGGACACAGCAAAGCTTAGCTCTTTCTTCATAAACATGAGCTATGAACATAAATGCGAGTTCTTAAGAACTCTCACATTTATAACATGCTTTCACTTTCATCTTTTGTTTTCCCCATAATAATCTCATGAATACGTAGTGCTTAGCACAGTGCCTGGTAAGAGTGTAATCAGTATTCACTGAACGAACAGAGGCAGGCAGAAACTGTTGGTCCCATCTCACAGATGTGAACCCCAGGCTCAGAAAAAAAAGTAAAAGCTAAGTTCTCTCCCAGAGCTCCCACAGGGGACAGTTTGACCAGCTGTGCAATGTGTGCATGCGCTGAGATGGTTCTGTCTAAGGTCTGGTCCATCCCACGCCGACTGGGAAAGTCTACACAGCCACCTGCGGGCCCCAGAGCGTCAGCCACTCTGCACCCAGGGCCCTTCTGGGTTTCTCATTGGCTCTGGGTCCCTCCACTTCTGGTCTCCTCCCAAACCTGTCTACCTGTCTGTGGGTGGTGGGAGGGCGGCCTGACCCTCTGGCTGTGTCCCCCTTTCCATCCCTCCCCCCGGCCCCCTAGCTACTCTAGGCTGGTGCAGACGGGCAGTTGTGCTGACTAAACCACTATGCCTGCGCAAGAGGCTCCCTTGGCCTTCTGGTCCCAGCCAAACTCTCTGGGCCGCCTTCTCTAACCCTAAAGAGAAAGAGCAACCTCCATAACAGATAGACCTTTAGATGAATATTCCCAACTGCTAGTTACAAAAAGGAAGTTAATCTCTCAGCAAAATAGTAGCTCCTGGAGAGGCCTGGGTATAAATGTGAACTCCACCACTGACTGCCTAGGTGACCGTGGGCCTCAGTTTCCTCATCTGTAAATGTGGCTTTTAAATGTGTTAATCGATATAAATCACTACACTAGACAGTGTCTGGAATGCAGTAAACAAAGTTTTATTATTCCAAATAGTTTACTAGACAAGCAGGTTATTAATACTACCCTGGAAATGGCCTTTTTGATGTTGTTAACATATGACTAAAAGATTTGCCCTCCCCTCTCTTAATTACCAAGAAATCTTCCCTTATTTGCCTGAATATTTCACCATCCCTCCTAATTTGCTGGCCACAAGGCATTGTTCCCAAGGAAGGGTGCCTGAGGTTATGCTTACATATAAAAGAAAGTCTATAATTTGGATGTATTAAGACACTGAAGTGCCATTGTCACTCAACATTTGGCTAGTGATTATTCTCCCAATATTTCTTTCCTTTGTACAGATTTTTCAATACACAAAAAAACACGTACTTTGACTTATGAGTCTATGATCTTACTTTCCACAATATGCATAGTAGATTGCAAAAGTCCTCCAATCCCTGTATGCATTCCCCTTGCAATATGTGTTTGCTGCATTTCCCATCGAGACATGGAGTCTAGTTCTCTACCCTTTGAAACTGGGCTCCTCTTGTTACAGTCTTTGACAAATAGAATGCAACAGAAGTCTCACTGTGGAATTTGTAAGGCTAGACCTCAGAAGACTGGTAACTTCTACTCTCCTTCTTTCTTGTTGCTAGGGTGACCAATCATCCTGATGTTTTCCCAGGCCTGAGGAGTTTCCTATGATATGGTACTATCATTGCTAAAAGCAAGATAGTCCCAGGCAAAGTAGTATGGCTGGTCACCCCACTTGCTACCCTGAGCTACCTTGAGGATGAAAGATCCTTGAGGATGAAAGATCTTATGGAGTGAATAATCCAGTCAACATTCATCACCACCAGCCTTTGGCTCTTCCAGTCCTAGTCTAGTTGCCAGATCCCAGTAAGGGTCATAGACTCATAGATGACTTGATCACTCCTTTTGCTCTGCCCATGGATTCTCCCCATCCCATATAAGAAAGCTTTTTCCCACTTTCTTACTGAAACAACAAATAATTAGTTCACTAACTTCTGGGTTGTACCTCTTTGCGTGTTCTTCAGCACTATTTAAGCATCTGATCATGCATTCATCAGCAAATATGTTTTGTGTCAGGCACAATCCTAGGATACAGTCATGAATAAGACAAAGTCCCTAGTGGAAGAGACATATCAAAGCAACAATTCTGTGAATGTAACATCGGATAGTAATAAATTCCATGAGGAAACAAAAAGCTCAATATGAAAGTAGAGTGATGGGTAAAAGAGAGGGGTCTTTTACCAAAGGACTAATTACCAAAAACTGAGAAGTCTAGGAGACACTGGGGAGCTGTTCTTTCAGCACCTCCCACATTAGCTGAACTTCGTTGTTCACCTGAGATACTGGGCATTTACTGCGATGGGGAATGTTGCTCTGAGAGAGTGAGAAGAGACAAAGGTTACTAGATCATGGACTCTTTCACCAAGGGAATTATAGCTGAAGCATCGCAGAAATGCCCAATGCAACAGCACATTAATTTTGCTTAGTGCCATGCCAGAGCAGGGAAGCATATGGGTCTGTTTCCTTGCCAGCACTCTTCCATCACACTGGTCACCTTTGTACCCCTAGAAACACCAAATTTCCTTCAGTTTATCAACTGTTCATGTCCTTCCTGCCTCAGAACCTTTGCTCATCTTTCAGCTTGGAATGTTCCTTTTCCTCGTTCACTCACTTAGCTGTCACTGAGATGCCATTTCTTTAGTGCATCCTGCCATAACCTACTCAGACTAAGTCAGTGTACCAGTTAACTATAAATAATAATTCTGCATATACCCCCAGCAATCTTAGAAGGTTACATCAATAAGCATTTATTGAACTCACCAGTGTGCAGGTTAGCTAGAGTTCAGCTAACTTGGGTCGGGGTTGGCCTGCCAGCTCTGCTGATCTTAGCTGAGCTCTCTCACTCAGAGGCCAGCTAATCTCGGCTCTGCTTAATCTGGGGTGACTCTGCTCCACGGGTCTTTCAGCCTCCTCACTGGGCCAGCAGGCTAACTGAGGCCTGTTCTCAAGGTGATAGCTGAGGCACAAAAGGGCAAGTGGAAACACACCAAAACCTGTTAAAGGCCTACACTTGGCGTTGGCTCACTGTCACCTCTGCTTCATCTTACTAGCCAAAGCAAGTCACACAGCCAAGCCAAAGGTCAACTGGGTGTGGAAATAGACTCTGCTGTCAGGAAAGGAACTTCAAAGTCACACGACAAGGTTGAAACTACAAGCAGAGGCAAGGAATTGGAACCAATGATGCAATCTGCCGCAGTCAGGTTTCCCATCACCTCCTCACCAAGCAGCCTCAACGTCATGGGCTCGCCAGGTCTAACATCATGTGACCGTGTATGCATTGGTTTGTTTGATGTGTTATTCGCCCACTAGACAATAACCTCCACAAGGGCAAAGAACCGGTCAGGATTGTTTATTTCTGTATCTCACACTGAGCTTGGCACATGATAGGTGTTCAGTACATACGTGCTGATTAAACGAATGTGAGTGGTAGCAACAATCACGGGAATTGTTCACAGGAGAAATAATTTCTGAACGAGTTGAGCAAGGCAAGCTTCTTAAAGGAAGGGGCTATGAGTTAAGAATCAAATAAATTTTTCTCTGGCTCATTTCTACTCCCTCTGGCTGGTTTTGAAGCAGAGGTTGGACTTCAAACTAATTCATTCCAAAGAGCAGGAGGCTTGCTATTTCCCCACCCTGATCCTTTGTGGGTGGTGGTCAGGCCTTCGGGAGGCTCCAGGTGCATAGTTGAGAATACCCTGGACAGGAAACCTCTGGGTTCCAGCACTACGTTTCCCATTCACTCTCCATCTGTCTCTCTGCCTTCGGCATCCCAGCCCTGCAATCCTTCCTCCACGTGGTGAGCAAACTGATTCTGTTTAAGCCTCAGCATCAGAAGTCCTCTAACAGCTTCTCCTTTCCCTTAGGCCAGTGGTCGGCAAACTCATTGGTCAACAGAACCAAATATCAACAGGACAACGATTGAAATTTCTTTTGAGAGTCGCAAACCGACTTCTGCGCTTGGGCCACGAAGCTTCAGTCACGCTGTCCGTGCGCGCCCGCACGTGGTATTTTGTGGAAGAGCCACACTCAAGGGGCCAAAGAGCCGCATGGGGCTCGCGAGCCGTGGCTTGCTGACCACTGCCTTAGGGTAACGTCTGAAGCCCAGGTGCCACTGACTGTGTCCTTGGAACGGCACCTCTGCCTCCCTTTTCAGCTCCATCTCTTGACCGGCCCCTGCTTTTCATCACCTACGCTCCAGCAGCACCGTAACATGACCTTCGCTTTCCAGAAAACACCAAGCCAACTTCCTGCCCGGGACTTTGTTCACACAGCCTCCTCTGCCTGAAACGCCTCACTCCACTCTGGCCCACAGCTCTCCATCCCCCCAAACTGAGCACACCCCTCTCTGCCTTCCGTTTATTACATCCTCTGGCAAGTCTTCCCTGACACATCTGTAAAACCGGCCTCTCCCTCTGTCATCCCTGCCTGTCTTCCGCGTACAGCACGTGAAATGCTGTTTGAGACTGTTGGTCTATATGACTTCGTGGTTAAGATCCTCTGTAGGAGACGGCAGTCCCTCCTTCGTGCTGTGTGAGTTAAATAGACTGAAGGCACGCGGAGCATTGCTGGCACAGGAGTGAATGATCATTCAATGTTAGCCATTGTTTCATTCTCGTCTTCCTCCCTTTCTAGCATGCTTCCTGCCTCAGCCGCTAGGGAGCTCTGAGAAAATGAGAGTGATGGTCAAAAACATCTATTATCTCCTCCTGTGGGGGGCTTTGTGACCAGTTAGGGGATAGACATTACATACATGTATATCACTGCTGTGTAACTATTTCACACCTAAGCAGTCAACTACAATGTTGACAGGCAGTGAGAATAAGGAGTCCACACTGAGCAGTTCTTTAAGCATTCAGCTTAGAGAAATTGAACTGCACGAGGGTGGTAGGGCTAGATATATGGTAGGGACTGGTTTATATCATTTTTAAGGACACACATATGTACTCATATATTCATCCAAAATCCATGGAAAGATACACAGAAGTCTGTGCCGTAAACTAAGGAGGAGCAAAGAAAATAAAAGCTTTTTACTCTTTCTGTATTTGAAATTACTGACCCGATGAAGTGATATTGTCCAAGTAAAAGGCTAGTATTTAAATGTTTCTAATAAATGTTGTAAACAATGAAAAACAACCTGCACGAGGGGCGGTGTGAATATGTTACTTTACGTGGCAAAAGGGACTTGGCAGTGTGGTTACATGAAGGGTTTTGAGGTGTGGAGATTATTCTGGATTATCCAGGCTGGCCCCAGGAATCACACCATCATAAGTGAAGGAGGGAGGCAGGAGGGTCCCAGTCCCAGTGATGCCGATGAGAGACTTGACTGTCCATCACTGGCTTTGGAGGCGGAGGAAGGGGCCATGAGCTAAGGAAGGCAGGCCCCCTCTAGGAGGTGGAAAAGGCAAAGAAAGATTCTCCCCAGAAGCCCCCAGAGGGCACCCAGCCCTGCTGCCCGCTCGCGCTCAGCCTGGGGAGACCCGCTGTGAACTGCTGGCCTGCAGAACTACAGGATGATAAATGTGTGTTGTTTTAAACCACTGTGGTCATTTGTGACAGCAGCCACCGGAAACGCACCCAGGTGGTCAGCTTAACACATTCGTGGAAGAAAAAGAAAGGAGATGGGAAGGAAAGAAGGGGAGAGTTTGGACCAAGAGAGGCTAAGCCAGTTAAAGGAGATGGTCCTTGGGGTTCCTTTCAACTGAACTCCTCTGACGCTCTTTGTGGGAAGAAAAGCCGGGGGAGCTGGCATTTACTAAGGGGGCATCTTCGTCGCTGTGCTATCACTTACCTGCTTTATTGCAAGTCACCTTTAGCCTTCATTTTAAACACTCAACATCAAACACTGCTTGGCCCCAGAGCACTCGCGAGCATTTGAAATGCAGATTGATATTTTAATATGAGCCTGGCTGCCGCGCAGTAATCCTCCGTGATGCATGCAGACCATGGCAGCGGCGATGGTGTGGCGGGATTGCCCAGGCATCTCTGTGCATAGAGGAGCCAGCGGTGTCCTGCGCCGCTTGAAGCTGGTTGAGACAGGCCGGACTCAGGCCAAACCCAAAGTTTGCTCCTGGGCAGGCCAGCAAAGGAGGGAGAAATAAGCGTCCAAGTACAGAGACAGTGTGACACGCTGGCCTGGCAGATGACACACCCAAATTTAAAAAACTTGTTTAATCCAGTTTTTTAAATTTCTCACCAATGAAAACAAACTTATTTCCCCCAAATCTCTATCTCTCTCTCTCTCTCTCTCTGCATCAGCAAAAGTTGCTCTCTGGCTGAAAACACCTGATTGTTTACGTTTGCCCACATTTCCTCTGCCCGGAATCCTCCCCCGCAAACAGGTAGTCAACAGGCTGATTCCTCTGTCTCCTTCCGGTGTCAGCTTTCCAATCTCCTCCTCAGAGAGGCCAGCCCTGGCTCATCCAACTCGGGCAGGGAGAGTGTGGTGCGCTGGGTGACCCTGTCAGCCATCACGACCCTGGACACCCAGGGAGAGAGCAGGACGCAGTTAGCAGGAACCCAGAGGAAGAGAACATTCTGTGGAGAGAGGGCTGCTGGAGTGGAAGCGTGACCTCTGAGGACCAGCCAGCTGGCAGAGAAAGAAACACCCACCTACTCTCTTTCCTCCTTCACCAGCCAAGACTCAAAAAATGGCAGAACTCACGCATGTGGTCCATGTGGCCCAGCCTTCTGGGGCAGAGAGCAGGGTGGAGGGTGGGTCTAAAGGGCCACGTGGAAGATTCCGGCACCATAGCGTCTTCCCTCTATTGCTGTGGGAGCCTTTCTCTTCTGCTTGCTGACTCCTGCAGAGAAATGAAGAATGCCGTTTCCATCCTTAGCCCCTGCAGGCTGGGAGCGTCATTTCTAAACATCGCTCTCAATACCGAATCCATGGCAGACCTCCAAGTGAGTCCATTGGTGGTGTCTCGCCTGTGCTCCATTGAGACCATGTCTGAGGAGGGCAGCACCGGCTCAGTCCCACGTCACATGGAGACCAGCCCCTATACATTTACTCTACAGGCTTTTGGGTTCCCCCAATATGAAGGTTGTCCTCCCCAGTCTTTCTCAGGCAGGAATTATCTTCTGCAAGTGTGATATGAGCAGGGTGCTTCAAAAATGCTAACTTATCAATGCCTGGAAGACTCAAAAATAGAAAGAGTGGGTGGCTAACATATACTGAATACCCAGCAAGTGTCAGACTGTTAAGTAGCTTAATCCTGACAAGAACCGTGAAGTGGTATTATTATCTCAGCTTCACAGATGAGAGCGCAAGACTCAGAGAAGTGACTTGTCCAAGGTCACAGGGCCAGCAAGTTCGCAGCTCTGGGATCACAGCTCTGGGATTGCAACTCTGGGAAAGTTCCCTCCAGTGTCTGCGTCCTTTCCACTATGCTAGATGCTTTCCAAGGAAAGGAAATGGCTCAATAAAAAAATAAAATAAGAGCCAACAGGTGAATAAGAAGCTCAGAGCAACAACAATGCAGACGCGTGTTGAGTATTTACCATCTGTCTGGGCACTTTGATTCACGTGAATTATCCCCTTAAATTCTCGAAGCCACCCTAATATGAGTTGTGCGTTTGTTTTCTCCATTTTGAAGATAGACCGTGAGTCTTTGAGGAGTTAAGTAATTGTCACAGTCGGAACCCTGAGCGGCCTGGCTCTGGAGGCCAGGCTCTTCAGAATTAAAATCATGAAGAATGGAATTGAGATGAACAAATATGTAGGTGATCGGCAGAGAGGTGGCAAACACAACCAGCCCAGGGTAACTCCACCGCTCTGCTGAGTCAAGAGTGAGAGGGGCAAGTGCAGGGAGAGCTTCCCAGGGAATCTTCCAGAAAGAACCTGCTTTCTCAGTGTTAGGAAGACCAAAGGAGACTAACTTGAACCCGGGCTTCGCAGCCCCAGCACTACTGACATTTCGGGTGGGATACTTGTTTGCTGTGCGGAGCTGCCCTGGCCTCTCCCTCTACATGCCAGCCCACCTGCCCAGTTGTGACAACCGAAAATGTCTCCAGACTCTTCAGATGCCAGCTGGGGAGTGAAATCAGCCCCGTTCCCCTCCCCCCAGCTGGAGCCACTGCTAACTCAGGATGCCGGTGAAGGTAGACGGGAAGCTCACGGTAGAAGCTCTGCTTCTGGAATACCCCGAAGTCAGTCCTCTAAATGGAAGGGCTGACCTCCAGAAACCAGGGAGAAGCCAGGACCAGGAGAACCCCTGAGAAGACCTCATGGTTTGATGGAAGGGGCATGGGCCTTAACATCGGACAGGCAGGACTCAAACCCAGGTGTGTCACTTACTACTACTCAATGGGGGACAAACCGCCTCACTTTGTAGAGTTCCGGTTTCCCACGCCATAAGAGGGGTATAGCCCCGCCCACCGCGTAGGGTTGTTTTGGGGTCAGATGATGTGTCCGGTGTTCCCTCAGGTGATCGTGGTTGGGGTGGGAGTTCACAAAGTGTTGGTTTCCCCTTTCCCTTCATTCCTAAGACCAGCACAGCCGAGTTCTGCAGGAGGGCCGCGTGACCGCTCCACATCTCCCTCGCATGAAGTCCCTTCTCGCCCTCCAAACAGCTGGCCAAGGATGAGTCACCACCACAGAGGAGCCATATCCCAGAGAAGGAAGGGGGAGAGGCATCCCAGGCAGGAAAATACAGCCTGTGCACAGAGGGAAGGGCACGGAGAAATAAATGATGGGATATGTGGGAAGGGCAAGTTGCCTGGGGGGCTCTGAAGCCTGCAGAGCGCAGTAATCTTCAAGAGCTGAGGCCGAAGGAAAGACTGGAACCAGATTTTGAAGGCCAGGCTCTCACTGTTTATCGGCTGAACTCCTACTCATCCTTCAAGACCCGCCTCAAAGTAGAAAAAACAGAGCTAGTTGTATGTGGATCTAACGCACTCAGAAGGAAGCAATCGCAGAAGCTGGGGCTAACGGGGCGTTGGAGAGCAGGGAGGTCTGGCCCTCGCTCTATTTACACAGCAAACCATTGTCTCATTGTCCTCTATCCCAAAGGCCAAAACGTCATCTTTGTGACACTCACTCCAGCTCCTCCAGGTAATCCACTGACTCTCTCCTTCCTTGTCTGTACCCCACCACCCCTCTAACAACATGTCTGTTCTGGTGTAAAAGTCGTTTTCCTCGACCAGGCAGCATGTCCCATGTGGGAGGGGCCATATATCTTTACATTCCGCATGCCTCGCACGGAGCCTTATGACAGATGCTGCCAGTGGCCTATCGATGTCCATCCTTCCCACCTTCCTTTCTAATAGAATCCCATTGGGCAACAATTGAAAATATCCACCCCTGCAGGCTCCCTGAAGCTCAGGTGCCCTGTGACTCAGCTTGGACCAATGAGATGCAAATTGAAATCTGTAGGGGGAGTCTAGAAAAGACATTGCTTTCCTGGTAAAGGATTAGACCCAGCTGGCTCTTTGCCTGTGGCCCTTTATTTCCACTTACACTCACCCCTCTTTCCGCCTGGAACCGGGGAGCCCATGCCTGGAGGTGAAGTAGCCACCTTGTGACCATGAGGATGGAAGATCACACCGGGGCAACAAAGAGGCATGGGGAAGGGTCCCAAGTTGTCGGTGGAATTCCTTGAGCATCTGTGAAGACCTGGCTCTTGCCTCTTCTAGACTGGTTTTCAGATTTAAAAAAACACACACAGTCAAACCCCAATTTGGTTAATCTACTGGATAGGCTTCTGCTACATGCAGCTAAATGCTGCAACCTGGCACATAAGTAAGACTTCCGGAATTTCAATGATCCAATTGAACGGCCAGATCTCTCCCTACTCAGCTCAGGCCTCTTCCGTCGCCTCTGCTGAGCCAATAAAAACGCATTAAGGATGCACAACTGTGATAGAATCCTTACAATTTTTCTTCTTGGGTTAAAAATTCCCAGGAGTTCCCCAAATCCTTAATATTGCAAGGACCCCAGGGCTTCCTCTTTCTGGGGAACCCTCTTATCTTAGCAGAAGCTAGTTTTGGAGATCATTCCCAATTAGTTGATGTAAGTTTTTGGGAAATCTGTCAGCTTGTACATGGATATAAACATTGATTTTGAAATCGGTTGGGCCATTTGTCTTCTTTCTTTCAACATTTAGTGAGAGGCTTGTCTGCCATATGGTAGGTACTAGGCTGAGAACTGGGGATATAGGAAGATTGAGTAAAAACAGCCCCCCCCCCCCCTCAAGGACCTTGCAGTCTAGCGGGAGAGACAGAGCCTCATTAAATAACAGCATGATGAATACTTAAATATAAAGGGACACAAGTAACACATAGAGAATACTGGAGCATATAAAAGAATCTGTTCTGGCCTGTCTGGTGTTCAAGGAAGGCTTCCTGGTGGAGGTGGCACTCCATTCTATCACTTGCTAGCTGACCTACGCTGGGCAAATTATTTAACCCTTCCAGGCCTCCATTTCCATAATTGAAACATAAGATTTATAATATTTCCCACTTATATTTGTGAAGCACAAAATGAAGTAATATTCACAGTGCCTGGCCCATGGAAGCACATCTTAGGCAGTTGCTCTTCTAATACGTTTTCAGTCCAAACCCTCAGTCTGTTCCTATCTGAAGTCAGTGTGCTGGGCACCAGTACTCGCAATGGATCAGACACTGTCGACTGCACCAGTTCCAACCTGTGAGGACTCACTCAGGAAATTACGTGTTTGGGGAGGATGAGAAGAAAGGCTCAGGCTGAAGGATAATTAAGTCCCCAGGGCTGATCCCTGGAGTCCGAATTACCTCAAGGCTTTGCTGATGCCAACCTGGGCAGAGGGACAGGAGGATCATGGGGACCATCCCCTGTGATGTCCTGGGGAGATTCAGAGATACTGGGCTGTGAGGGGGCTGCATAGAGCAGGCCCAACTCCCCAAGTTCCTGGCATCACTTCCCATACTCCTGCCTGGAGGGCTGTGGGGCGGGGCCACACATGATGGAGAAACTCAGGTCAATCCACTTCCCTTAATCTGCAAAACAGGTAATTAGATGAAATTTGTGGTTCTCAAACTTTGCTGCAAGTTAGAATCATCTAGGGGAGATTCTAAAAACTCAGATACCCAGCTACATCCCAAACCAACTCGGAACCTCCAGGTGGGACCTAGACTCCCCAGCTGATTCCAATGTGCAGGCAGGGCTGAGACCCAGTGGACCAGAAGGGTTTAAGGGTCTTTCCAGCTGCTGCTTCCAGCTATGTGACCTCAGAGTCATGAGTTAAAAGTCTCAGGCCTCCCTGTCCTCATCAGTAAAGAAAGGGTAATAACAGCATGTCCCTCATCGAGGTGTTATGAGGATTAAGTGGATTAATTTCTATAATTAAGTGATTGGGAGGAAGAGGGGGAGGAGAAAGAAGGGACTCTATCAGGCCTTTACTTCTGTCCCTTCTCCCCACCATGCCCATGCCTCTCACAGCAACAGGAGAACACATTCAACTCTCGTCCTGAAAACCCAGGAGGTGGGAAGCATTGGCATTTGAGAATGACCCATTGGTTGGAGAAAGGATGAATAAATACAGAGAGCCAATCAGCTGGAGCCTTGATGTTGCATTCCCTAGCATCTCTGGAGAACTGCTAGAAGGGATCGTAGACATTCTTTGGTCCTAACTCCTCATTTAATCAATGAAGACTCAGGGGCACAGAGTGGTTAAGTAATTCACACAAAGTCACACAGCCCTGGGCCTAACCAGGTCTCAAATCCAGGTGTGTGTTTTTTCCCTTAACTTCAGGCTGGAAGTCATTAAAAAATTAATAGTAACACACAGCTGCCCCCTCTCAGAGGACAAACTCCATCAGCAGCAATCCGTCTTTTCACTCTGGCAGGGAGGCCTTAACTCTTCCTTCTAAGCAGATGCAGTGCCTGCAGGCAAAAGAGCAATCGCGATAATTAATACTAATATTTTGCAATTGGAATTTTCCCCTGGCAGCAGCTGCTCTGAAAGCATCTACTCATTCAGCCACACGGTGTCAGCCAATCCATCATTCCGTGGGAGCTCATGGCGTCTGCTGTAGCCTCTCGGCCTGTGCTGGGTGCTTGGAGGGGCCCAGCAGCACAGGAAACAGCTCCAGCACTCAAGAGCATGGGGAGGAGAACGAAACCCCAACAAGAGGCCATCACTGACCGAGGCCTCTGCAACATCCCTTTCCACAGCATGGTGATAAAAGGCAGGTACTATGACAGCAGCTTCCTTTTTAATCTACCACTCCGTTCCCTTCATCTGGAACCATGCCTGAAGTTCATTGGCCAAAGGTAACTATCATTCATTCAGGAATAATGCCAGATAGCACCTACTATGCCAGGAGGGTTAAATGAGGCAAAGCGTGTAGAGCTTTTAGAACAAGGCCACACAGATGGTCAGCACTCCATCAATGCTAGCCATTATTGGTGTTGGTGTCTGCATCAGCCGTGGTCCCATTCAGGAAACAGATGCAATGCCCAAAGATTGACTGGGAAGGCAGTGTGATAAAGAGACTACTTATAAGGTGGGCAGGGTGAAGGAAGGTGAAGCACCCAAGGGGCCAGCAATGGTCAAAAGCCATTACCATTGACCTTGAGGGACAAGGGAAGGGCTGGCTGCTGGTGAGAATTGGGGCCAAGGAAGAGGGAGCTCCATGGGGGCTGTGGCCACAGAGAAAAGTGGCCACTGTGAGGCCCACTGTAGCTGTGCAGGAGAGCGTGGGCAGAATAGAGACCCTATCTCTCTGCCTTCCTGCCTCCCAAACTCCTTTGGGTATCATCAACTAGAAACCAGAGGCCAAGGGCAGCTGGCTGGTGGGGTGTGCAGTGGTCAGCTGCTTGGGACACAGAGAGACCAGAGAACAGCAGGTAACCAACCCAGCAAGGGGCACTAGAGGTGGGGAGAGGGCAAAGAGATTAACCAAAGTCAACACAACCAATAATTCAATATGGTGGCGATGCTTTGGCATGATGATACTTTTGTGCCATTAGCCCTGAAATGTTGCGATTACATTCTCAGATGTTCCCTACACCTCAGTTCTTCCTCGAATGTTTTGACTTTTCAGGAGAGAAAGAAACTGAGTTAACCCTATCTCATTTTCCAGATGGGATCCCAGGTCATTCCCCATAGGAATGGCGGCCCTTAGTGGGGAAGAACCTTGTACCTCGTTGTCTTGACTCCCTTAAACACCATTTGTCATCTTTCCTTCCCTCCTCCATCCTCACCCCTTGGGGCAACCGTGGGCTATACTCTCCCATGTTGTCTGTGCTCATACAAACATATACACGTGTGTGGGGGGGGGGGTTCCCATTTTTCCAACAGAAATGAGTTTATACTATACCCGTGGTTGGTAAACTGCGGCTCACGAGCCACATGCAGCTCTTTGGCCCCTTAAGTGTGGCTCTTCCACAAAATACCACGGCCTGGGCAAGTCTATTTTGAAGAAGTGGCATTAGCAGTTGTTTAAGTTTAAAAAATTTGGCTCTCAAAAGAAATTTCAATCGTTGTACTGTTGCTATTTGGCTCTGTTGACTAATGAGTTTGCTGACCACTGGCCTAAACCATTATTCTGTTTGCATGTTCTCTCATTTACCTCTATACCTCAACCCTCCCCCACACCTCCTTTTCTTCCTTTCAGTTTTACCCTTCTGAAAGCAATTTTCTTCCCACTCTCAATAAGCCATCCAGAAGCAACCCTATCTAGACTCCCTGACCACTCTCCTCCCCTCACATACCCTCCCCACTGAGTGACCTAGCTCATTCGTGAGCCTTAATGATGGCAGCCCACCACCTTCCTCCCCATTCTTTCTTGGGAGTGAGCTGCCCACAGGGAGCCAGGTTCTGCTTGGTTCCTCCAATTCCCACTGTGGCCCAAAGCTGCCTACACCTGGGTGGGCGAGTCTGCCTATTCTGGGTGCAACATAAGGCGGCCCACATCCCTGCAGCTAGAGCCACACTCGCTAATAGCAGCTTTATCTTTAGTAAAGGTGGTGTTTGGGGGCTCCATCTGCCTTTCTCTTGTTCTTATTTCTCAGTTGCTGCAGAATGTGGGTAGGGGAAACAAGGGTATTGTTTATTAGCTGCTGTTGACATGCAGCACTTATGGTATGTCTTAGACCTGCAGACCTGGCTTGTTTTAAATGGCTGCTTCTGTTAGGATGCTTTTGCAAACAACAGACGGTCCAACTAAAAGTAGCTCGAACAATAAGGGGGCTGTTATCTCACATGGTAAGAATTCTGCAGGCAGATCTCGGTGCCAATCTCCTGATCTTGGGCTCCTTCCCTTTCTCAAAGTGGGGCCCAGCTCTGGGTCACCTCTCTCATCATTGTGCATCCACTAATGGTAGAAGGGATGGGAGAAGTTAGACCAATGTCTGTTGTACTATTTCCTATCTATGGATCCTGGGGCAAGTGACCTGAACTCTCTGACACTTAGTCTCATCCTCTGTGCAATGAGCATAACAAGATCTTCCTCCTAAGCGTGCAGTGGGGATGACATTAAAGCATGGAGAGCGCCTAGTACAGTCTTTGACACATAGCAGGACTCTATGCCTGGTAGTTCTTTCCCCATTTCCCCCACTATGACCGCCTCAGGTAAGGAGAGGAACTTAAATCAGCACTTAGAATTACTTCCCAGCCGTAAGAGAGCATTTTCCTTCCTAGAGGCCATCTGCCAACACACATATAATAGGCACTGGACAGATGTGCTGTATCCGTTTGCTGGGGCTGCTGTAAAAAAAATGTATCGCATGCTGAGTGATACTTTATGGAGATTTATTATCTCGCAGTTCTGGAGGTGAGAAGGCCACGAGCAAGGTGTCCGCGGGGCCATGCTCCCCCTAAAGAACCTGTTCCAGGCCCCTCTCCCGGTGCCTGCTAGTTCCTTGGCTAGTGGAGACATAACTCTATTCTTCACATGGCGTCCTCCCCATGCGTGTGTCTCAGTGTCCAAATCCCTCTTTATAGGGACACTGGCGACATTGGATTAGAGGACCACTCTACTCCAGTATGACCTGATCTTGGCCAATTACATCTGCAACAACCCTATTTCTACACAAATTTACATTCTGAAGTTCATGAGTTAGGACTTCAACATATAATTGGGTGGGGGCAGGACACAATTCAGCCCAAACATACCCTGTGCCCCAGCAATGGCATCCTCCAAACACAGCCCACACTCTCCTTTCTCTGTGGTCTTGCCGCCTAGGACCTGAGATGCCCTTTCCCTTCCATTTCTGTCAAACTCCTACCCAACCTTGAAGGCCCTTTCAAACCACCTCCCCTACACAGTCTTCCTTCTACCCCCTGGTCAGAAGGAGTCCTCCCTCCTCTGTCCTCTCATGCATGCCCTTTTTACTGTCGCGATGGTTGTAGAATGCAGTGTTGGCACATGGGACATTTAGTTCCTGCTGAGAAGGGCAGGGACAAAGGTGCCAGGGCCACCTGCTCTGTGTTGGGACCCTCTTGAAATCAAATGTTGGCCCCAGATTTTATTTCACTGTGTGACTGTGGGTTCAGATCCCAGATGGGCCACTGTCCAGCGGGACGACTTAGGACCTCTCTACTCCAGTGTGGTCCCTGGGCCAGCAGCATCCACATCACCTGGGAGTTTGTTAGAAATGCAGTCTCAGGTGCCACACTGCTGAATCGGAATAACCTGGGGTAGAATAAAATCATCAGCTATTTTCTATGTGCACTAGGGTGTGAGAAGCACTGGCCCAGCACAAGGAGCTGAGCCTGTTTCCTCACTGTAATATGGATAGTAATGGGTATCTGCCCCATAGGGTTGTTGGGGAAATAATTGAGAAAATGTGCGTAATGCAGTGTCTGGAGCAGGGTAGGTATACATAATGGTAATTATAACCATTATTAGTAGTATAAACTCTTAAAAAGCAAAGGTCTATATTAAATAAAGTCATGCACATAAGCCTTAGAATGGTCATGCTAAGAACTCAATCAATGCTGGCTATTGTCACTGCTAATCTTTGAGACCCACCCCAACTTTTCCCACCCAGCCACCTTGGGAGGGTCCTGCTCCAACATTGCCCATTAGTGCTTGTAGAGAGGAGGGTAATGACCGAGTTAACAGGCTCATATGGAGCCCCATCAGTACTAATTGCACTCACTCACCAATGCCAAGGCCCTCCTCCCAGGCTGCTGTCACTCAGCCAGCTGCCCCTTGCCCCAGTTCCACTCCCAGCCAAGAGCTCTGGTCTCACTATGCAATAGTCATCTGTCTTCAGTCACCTCCTGCAGATGCACAACAGAAGTGGGGGGGGGGGGCGTGGAGAGAAAGAGAGAATGGAAGGGGTGAGGAGAGGTGAGAGGAGAGAAGAAGAGAGGAGAGGAGGGGAGAGGAAGAGAGGGGAGGGCAGAAGAGGAGGGGAAGGTAGGGGAAGAGAGGAGAGGAGGGGAGGGGAGGGGAGAGGGGAGAAGGCAGGGGAGGGGAGGGGAGGAGAGGAGAGGATATACTGGAATTGCCATTGAGTGTGAAGGGAGTTGGTAGAATGTAGTTTTGGCACATGGGACAGTGAGTTCCTGCTGAGAAGGGCAGGGACAAAGGTGCCAGGGCCACCTGCTCTGTGTTGGGACCCTTTGGACCATTTTACATTCCTCATCTCATGTACTCCCCATGAGAACCCATACGAAGCTGTTATTTTTATTCCCATTTTGTAGATGAGGAAATTGGGGCACATAGATATTAAAGAACTTAGGTGAGGCCACCAGGCTGGTTAGTGGCAGCTGAGCTCCCAATACAGGTTTCTGATTCTACACCCACTACCCTGAGACAGATGGGAGAAAGGGGAAATGGGAGGGGACATGAAACCAATCCTACTTCCCAGGTTCGTCTAGAACAGAGCCTGGCACAGGGAAGAGGGTGTGTTCCAGCTGGCAGGGATCTTTGAGAGGGTCCCACCCAGCCTTCCCATGCCATTCCCTCCCACGACAGACCAGCCGAGGTGGGGGGTTAGTGTGCCTTGTATCAGCAGGGTAAGGAAATGCATAGCTGTGGAGCCCCGGGCTGCTGCTCTGTAGTGTCTCCTCTGTCTCTGAAGCTGCATGAGTCACCAAGCTGCCATGATTCCTATCTGGGGCCATTCCGAGTTTTTAGGAATTAGGTGGGGAATACATTTTCCAAACACATTTAGCACTCCCATTTTACAGACAAGGAAACGGAGGCTCAGAGCGGGAGGGGACGTACCTAAGGTCTCAGAGCCAGTGAATGCAAGAGTGGGGGTTTAAACCCAGCCCTGCCTGACCTGAAGCCTATGGCTCTTGGCAATGCCCCACTGGAGAGAGGACATCTGGCAAGGAGCCAGCTCAGAGGCAGAGGGAGACCAAGTGAGGCCACCTCCTCTGCCCCTGCTGCCACCGCACAGCTAGTCCCCGGGGGTGGCACCACCCTTATGGCAGCAGGAAGTGGACAGAAGTCCAGTCCAGAAGGCCCTGCTCAGAGGGAGCTTCAGACACCCCCTCGCCATTGCCAGAGGCAGAATATTCCTTGGGGATCTCCCACCTCTGACCCCACTGGAACCAGATCCAGCCAGGCCTGCATCCCAGTGCCCCTCCTACCCTTGCTAGCCACGCCCACCTTTCTGATACCCCCTCTGTTGGCACCATGTCCACAGCTGTGTTTGTTTGGTGATCGCCACAGTCTGTCACCACCGGCCCTATTATTTACTGAATATTCTTCTTTAAAGTGGCTAAATTTAACGTGGCCTCCACCTGAAGAATAATATCCACAAATTTACAGCCACAGGGCACTCATTATTCATGTTGATATCCGTAGAGGTAAATATCCAGCTATTAAAATAAAATCTGCTTATTTGCATAATAATTCAATGATCTAACATCACACCAGTGATATGTGTATCAAATTCCAGAAAACTCTGACATATATGTACTTAATCCTCGCAACCTTCAAGTGGTAGATTTATCATTTCTCTCAATTTGACAAATGAGGAAACTGTGCATTGAACGACTACCCACAGTCACACAGCCAGCAAGTTTGTGAGCCCAGGTCCCCTGGTGACTGATGTCCCACTGCTTTGAAAAACACAGTCACCCGTTTCTTCCTCACCAATGCTTCCCTGAGTCTCTGGCCATGACTCTGGGCCCACTGCTCTGCCAGGGCTGCCATCAGGAGGCCATGTGGTCTTCTCTTTGCTCGAAGCTCTGTTTCCTTGTGGCATCTGATCCATCACATATAGTCCAGGAACCTTCCCGGATACCAATGGTTTCTGTGGCAACCTAGAATGGACAGGGACAAGAAACGCAAAGCAAGCTGGGAAATCTGCCTTATCCTCATGTAGTCAAGGTACTGCAAGGGAGAAAGCCAGGCAAGGCTTCCAAATGACTTAACAGAGCACGTTCCAACTCCCTCTCCCCAAAGGACAGTTGGAAGAGAGGCTTTTCCAGAGTCAAAGCTTCTTCATGTCACCAAAGCATAAGCACCATGTCCAATTTCTGTAGCCATGAGCAACGTTAGGGATCTTTGATTGCATGCAACAGAAATCCACACTGACTTACTTAGGCAAAGAACTTCATTGGGAAGATATGGGGGAGCCTGTAGGTCAAAGGAAGACTTGAAACAGACAAGCCAGTTCTCAGAAGGGACAAGAAAACAAGAACCCACATAGCAGGAACAAAAGCATAATCCCTGCTGGGGTCCTGTGGGTGAGTCGTGCTCACCCCATCGCTGTCTTCATGTGACTCCCCTTCAGACATAGTTCCAGGAGCTGTCCCAGGTTCTGTGTTCACCTCGCCAAGAGGTGATAGTCAGGACACTTTGATTGACAGCCCCACCCATTCTGCCCAAAGCTGAGGAGGGGAGCTCACAAAAGGAGCATCAGAGCTGCACTATCATAAAAAGGAAGGATGGGGGCTGAGCAGGCAAAACACAGACGTCCAATGTCACCAGCCATATGGCCTTGAGAAGATGCTAAGGGGTCGTCCTTTTCACACTGAAGGCGATTCTACCCCTGTCAGAGCTGTGGAATGAGGTATGTTTCATCTTGGGCATTCTCAGGTAACTAGCTAAACTGACGGAAGCTCTCCGGGGGATGTCTGGGCCTATAAGGGGTTCTACCTCCAGATAGCTGTTAAGTCCTGTGGCGGTGACCAGAGGTCCAGGGGGAATTCTGAAGGTTCCTGGTCACTCATCCTCGAAGCCCTGTGAGACTCACTTTCAAAAATGGGCACACGATCCCTCCCATCTGCATGCCCCTTTGCAGATGTGGCTTTGCCACCTCTCCCACCAAGAGATGGAATCTGTTCCTCCTGCCCCCTGAATCTGAGCTGGCCATATGACTTGCTCAGTTGACTACTAAAACCCAGTGGATATGTTGCTGTGTGGCTTCCCCATCGAAGCCTTAGGATAACCTGTGGCTTGCATTTTTGCACCTAGTACCTGGCACTTAGGACATGTTAGCTATTATGGACTGAATTGTGTCCCTGCCCCCCCCCAAAAAAATTCATATGCTGAAGCCCTCACCCCCGATGTGATTGTGTTTGGAGACAGGACCTTCAAGGACATAGTTACGGTTAAAGGAGGTCATAAGGGTGGTCCCCTGATTGAATAGGACTGGAGTCCTTGTAAGAAGAGGAAGAAACCAGACATACATGTGCACAGAGGCCAAGTGAGACACAGCTAGAAGGCAGCCATCTGCAAGCCAGGAAGGGAAGTCTCACCAGAAACCAACCCTCCTGGACCTTGATTTGGGAGTTTCAACCTCCGAAACCATGAGGAAAGCAATTTCTGTTGTTTAAACCACCTAGTCTGGTATCCTGCTAGGGCAGCTGAATCAAACTAATGCATTGCCCACCCTTTAGTTGATGGACTCTCTCAAAAATTAATCCTGTTCCCTTTCCTTATTCCACACTCTATTCCTAGTAGATCCATCCCAGTACTTAAATGCCACCTACATGTTGACAACTACAAAATACATCTTAACTACCCACTTCTCTCTAGCCCCATTGTCGTCATCTTCAATGCAACCTCATCTTAGTGTATTAGTCAGCTATTGCTATGATAATGCTACATAGCGAGCAATGCCCCCCAAACCTCAGTGGCTGGCCACAACAAACTTGTACTTTTCCTGATGACAGATTTATGAATCATTTGGGATGTCCTTCTTTAGGCTACATGTTAGATTCTGGTGTTCTGTATAGGCCTCATTCTCCAGGGACCAGCAGTGACCCAGGGCACCTTCTCATGGCAGGTGGCAGGTACATCAGAGTATAAGCCAAAACGTGCAAGTACTTTTAAAGCCCCTGCTGTGTTATATCCACTAACATTCTATTAAAGTAAGTCATATCGTTAAGCCCAAAGACAATGGGACAAATATGTATAATATATTAGTGAAGCTATCACGAGCCAGGAAGGGAGAAAGAAGTGAAGGCAAATAATGCAATCTACCACCCCTGAGCTACTCCGATAGTCTCTATAATGGGCATCCTCCCCAAACCACTGGAAAGACCATCTTTTAAAAAAAAACATTCTAATCAAGTTGATCTTCTGCTTAAAACCCATTGGTAGCTTTCCTCGCTTGTACTGAAGAATTCCACATTCTTACTGTTGGCTGCTGTGTGATCTGGCATACAAAGAGAAGATTGGGACACACACACACACAGAAGAGAGGCCATGTGAAGACACAAGAAGAAGATGGCCATCTACCAGCCAAGGAGAGGCCACAGAAGAAACCAACCCTACCATCACCTTGATCTTGGACTTCCAGCCACCAAAACCATGAGGAAATAAATTTCTGTTGTTTAAGCCACCTACTCTGTGGCACTTTGTAATGACAGCCCTAGTAAACAAATACACTCGTACTTTCCTTCACAGCATGAATCACAATGCTAATGGCATGTTATTGTGTAATGTCTTGTGTGCCTGTCTTTCCCACCTGACTGTAAACTATGCAGCCATACAGGTACCACATCACGTTATCTGCAGCTCCCTCCCCAACACCTAGCATAGTGCTTGGCACATAGTAGGTGCTCAAAAAATTTTTGTATGCATTAATGAGACTCATCTCAGATGGCAAGGCAAGGGGAAAGGTAGGAGTCGGACACGGTGCAGATCCTCCCTGTGACTCCCCTGCCACACCGATTCTTTCCTTGTTTCTAACAACCCTCCCAACCTAGAGCAGTTCCACTTTGAGATTTGCAATTTGATTTACTCCCGAGTGACATCATAGCCATCACCATGGCAACATCCAGCGATGCCTGTCTGCCAGACAATGTCTCTCCCATTAAGAAAGGGCAAATGAACCCAAGATGGGAAGGAGTTGTTTGCGAGGCACAAGCGCCAGCCCTCGGCAGCGCAGGCCTGGAGGGGCTGCTGCTGATGTGTAATGGGCTAGTGTCCGGATGGAGGGAGGATGACTGCCCTCCCTGCTTATTGAAGAATTCTTGATCTCTGAGACAGGCCAGGCAGCCAGAAGCAAAATTTCGTGGGTGGAGGCCAAGTATAGCACAGGCACATCTTGCAGCCTGCCTGCAGGATCTGCCCCTCAGAACACCTGAGCAGGGATCAAAGCCAAAACTTTCCTGTCTGTCTGTCCATCTCTCGTTCTCTTCCTGATTTCTTACTTCCCTTCCTGTCCACTGTTCCCTTGCCCCTCATTTTCTCTCTTGTTTTGTCAACATCTACTAAGAACATGCTACGCATCAGGCACTGACCCAGACAGAGAGTTCCTGGTGTCCAGACGGGTCTCTCCCTGCAGATAAGGAGTGTAGCCGCCATCCTTGCCCTCGATGAGGAGTGCTGAGGCTCAGGAGTGTGGGGCACTGAAGACAAGAGACCTTGCTGGTGACATCTTGGAATGCATTTCTTGCAACAACAAGGGTTGTGACAGTTCTGTAGAGTTGAAATACCACTAATGGTCCTCCAAATATTTGAGGGTCAAATGGGATTTTGTGGCCAGTCTGGAAATCCAAGCACCATCTTACCTACGCAAATGGATTCCAGATAATTCTTCATATAAGCTGAGAGCCATAGCTAGTGGCCTCTCCTATCCCCCCGCTGTGCTTAAGGCACTCAGAATGCTTTAATCCCCACAAGCAAAGGGATCAGCAACTTAGACAGTATCACAGTTTTGTGCTTGCCCTGCAGGCAGGGCTGCCTGGCTGAGAAACAATGTGGTATGTGCTATACAATGATTGGTACAGGCTGCCACAGAGGCACCCCTGGCTGGCTGATCTTGGGCAAGTTGCCCTCCTTCAATGAGCCTCAATCCTTTCATATCTGTAAAATGGGGGTAATGGACCCCAGAGTCCAGGATTACTGTGGGGAGTGGTGATATCACCTAGAAAGAGCCCGGCCCATAGAAGGCATGGAAGAGACGCCAGCTGTTCCAGCAGCTTCCTCAAGAAGGCAGAGCTTGCCTGACAGTCACCCTGCTGGCAGAAGTGTCAACAGGAAGAGCAGGATGTTGAGAGATGCCTCCTGAGCCGACCCTGACAGAGGAGCTGTGACAATCTGCCTCTTGAAAAAACTCAGCACGCTGCCTGGGCCAGGGGAAATCCAACCATAACGACGTTGCCCAGACTCTGCAAGATGTCTCCTAATTGTTGATGTTCATGAAGGGCAAGCAGCAGCTGAGCTCATTCCTTTCCTTATCAATTTCAGCATCTGCCCCAGCCTTTACTGGAGGTGAAAAAAATAAGGACTTTACGGGCATGACAACAGGCTGCCAACTTTCGATGAGTCACTGGGCCCTTCCAGAAATCAGATTTTCTAACTTGTCCCTGAATTATCACTGACAGCTTCGATGGGCAGGAAATAGCACTGGCCTGTGGGTTCCTTGAGGGCCATGCCTTTTTGATCTGCCATATTCCCAGCACATAGTAGGGCATAGCACACAGTAGGTACTAATCAATGTTTTTTGGATGGGTGGATGGATGAATGGATGAAGTTCAGTGAACTGAAATGAAAATTGCCTTTCTGCCAGGGAATTCCCATAAACACGTGAAGACCCTGAGCTGGAGGTGCAGTGGGGCTCAGGCTCTGGGAAAAGCTATGAGGACCACAAAAGTGGGTGAGCTCCTAATGACCTTGAGACCCAGGGTAAACCATTCCTTGTACATGTGCAAGGCATCTTTCATAGAGTTAGAGACTGCGGCTTGGGGCCAACCCAGGCAGCCTCTCTTGTTGTAAAAGAGGGCTTAAGTCTCAGTTTCCTCTTCACAGGAAGGGTACAATCATGGCACTTCCCTTGCTGAGTTCTTGTGAAGTTTTTCTTGAGATAATGCTAGCTAGGCAGTTTGCACAGAGCCTGACACATATGCATGAACAATAACATATTCATGTTATAACATATAAATGATATATAACACATAGATGCTTATGACAGACAAATGCCCAATATTAATACCATGGAGACAGTGAGACCTCGAGCAAGGAGCAGATACAGAGGGAGTAAGAGGTTTGCCTTTATTTAGTTGCATTGTTTTCTGATTCTGTTCTTTCCCAGGTGCAATGAACCCCAGGAGGCCAAATGGCATCCCCTTCTCCCAGCCCTGCTCAGGGAGAGGCAGCTGCCATCGCATAGAGAGTGGATATGAGGGGTGGGGAGGGGGGGCAGACAGATCCCAATTCTGCCCCTTACTTGCAGCATAACCTTGGGCAAGTTGTTTTCCTTCTCTGGGCCTTGATGTTCTCCTCTTTAACTATTTTATAAATAACAATATTTTCTTTACATGACCATTGTTACCAGGATTAAATGAATTTATGTACTTTTAAGAGCCTGGTCTGGGTTGATGCTCCAAAGGACATCAATTCTCTCTCTCACCTAAAGAGGCAGCCTGGAAATTAACCAGGATCTGGACCAACGTCCAGGAAAGATGCCAGGCCGGGACCATCAAGGAGGATGAGGTAGAACTGCGGAGCTGGAAGGAGAAGACAGCATTCCAGGCAGAGCACGTGCCTGGAGATAAAAGTCACCCTGAGTTCGTGGAGCTGGAGGGGAGCTTGGGAGGGGAGGAGAGGGGGAGAGGTAACTGCAATGAGAGAGCGCCTCATGTCAGGCTGAAGGAAGGAAGACACAGAGAACCACCATGCAGTCCATGGAGAACATGCTCAGACTTGGAGCTTTGACTGGGAACTCTGCCAGCCATTGCGGGGCAGATGACAGATGGGAAATAGCAGAGGCCAGGAGTCCAGTTCGGGACTGGTTAGAGCTGCTTGGAGGAGATGAGATGCCTGAACCACGGTGCTGGCAGTAGGGAAAGGAGACAGATTTGGAAAAGAGACTGAAAATATTTATTGAGTACTTTTCCAACCACCTCTGATCCCTCGATATCCACTCAGAGCCTTTCCCCAGATCTTCACCTGGCAGCTGTGTAATCATTTCAAAACGGATCTGCCCACGTCAGCCCTGCTTTAAAGCTTTCCGAGGGCTTCCTTTTGTCCTCGAGATTAAAGCCAGCTTCCCCAGCACCATCTGCAAGGCCCTGCAGGGTCTGATCCTCATCCTGTCCCCACCCGACAGCCTTCGCACATGCTGTTCCTCCACCTCTGCTCTTTCTCCTCCTCCTCTTCTAGTTAACAAGGATGCATTGGGATCTCAGCTCAAGTGAACTCCCCCACCTCCTTGATTAGGTCAAATTCCCTGATGTCAGGCAAGCACCAAGTAGCTCTCTTGATGGCATTTGTCATAGTTGCTTTTACATTAATTAGCAGCTCCCTCTTCCACTAAAATGGAAGCTCCATAAGGATCAGTGCTGTGTGTGTTTGTTCTCTCCTTGCCATCTCCAGCACACATACGTGTGCTCAGTAACATCGGTTGAATGAATGCATGTACACTCTATGTCAGGCACAGTGCTAGGCACTTGGGGGAGTCGTCAACAGGCAGGGAAATGTAAGGAGTAGAGGACCACCCCCTAGGAGAGAGGGGTCCTTCTGAATCTCTGTCCCTGCTCCCTATTGGCTCATCTGTGGTATTCACAGCATCAAAGCATCTTGAAGGCCAGCATCCCCTTGGCAACACTGCCCCCAGCCTGGCTTAATCTGATGCTTATCTGGACTGTGCTGGCTAGGCCCAGCCTCAGAGGAACTAAGGCAGATACCATGACAACGGCCTAGCTCCTGGGGATGCCAGATCAGGCTTCTCCATTCTCTGGGGACTGATCTGGGATCCAACCTCAGAGGGACAAAGTATTAAGGGAGAAAAACCATCTTCAAAGATGCTGGGAATGCGCCATTGCGATCAATCGCCTGAGAGCCCAGGGGAGCCACAGATCAATTCATCCTATCGATAGGCTTGTTCACATGCCTGCAGTGACTGCCACCACAGGGGGCAAGGCTCTATGGTGGGAGGAGGAGCCACAATTAAAGCAGTAACAGGAAACTTCCATGGAAGTGGGGGAGAGGAGCATGGTGCTGAGGAGACAGGTACCTGGGTTCAAATCTTTGTTCTGCCCTCTAATTCCCTTCGCCTCTCTGAGTCCCAGCATCCTCATTTACCAGATGGGATCATAATAAAGACATGGCTTGCAGGACTGTGGCGGGGATCAGCTCTGTTGACAGGTAAAAGCTTCCTGGAACATGGAGTGCAAACCAAATCATAGCTGTCTTCATTATGTCATGTGATGCTTGTTGGCACCAATTCAACACCAACAGTACTCCCAGTTTGGAATGAGGTGAAGAAAACTTTATTCAATGCGAAACAGCTCAATTGCAATGCAGCACGGCTATGAAAACAGCATGACTATGGGGGCATTCCTGGGGTCAGGCGGCCCTGGAGCTCTGGACCTCGCTTTCTGCTCCATTCTGCTCTGGCAAGACATCTTTGGTATTTCAGCTCAACCAGGGAAACACAGCCCAGCCTTCATTGGAAAGAGAAAGTGTACTCCCAGGAACAGAGGGGAACTGGTTTATATAGGTAGAAGGTCGCTGATTGGTCCATCCTTATGCAAATGAGGACTCCAAATCCTCACAGTCTGATTAGCCCCAAAGGCACTACCCTGATTGGTCAGAAATGAGCTGTTCTGATTGGTCGATGAAGATACTGATGGGGATATAGCTGCACAGCTCTAATTGAATGGGGAAAGACGCAGTCCTATTGATTGAAAGAGGAACTCTTTTATAAAGCAAGTGGCTCAGATAGCAGAAACACAGAGCAGGCAGACAATTCAGTACAGATACAGGAAGTTAGTTCAGTGCAGGCTTTTCCCTAAAGTGCAGTTTGCAGAGGTCCCTGAGTAAAAATGGCTGCTAGGCTCTGATTTTTTTGTTGTTGTTTTAATTTGAGCCCAGTTAGCCACCAGGAGCCCTTCTTCGTAGGTATCTTCTTTCTCCGGGCCCACAGTTAGCATCACTGCGGAGAGTGTAAACAGGGCGCTGCTAAACTGTGTTATGTTCTTATGTGAATACTTAGTAAATGGAATTGATAGCCTGCTGAGAGTGGTCTGCCAAGTCCTGGTTTTGTGACAAGGGCTGAGACCAAGGCATTTTCCCCAGGACTAAGTCATGTTGTTTCCTGAAGACCCTCCGCCTCTGTCAGAGCCGACTTTAAAAAGGTGGCTGAGCCTGACTCTGTTGGAGGATGCTGCAAGACTGGCAGGAAATGCAGACAAATTTGCTAAACCCAAATGCAAATTAACTTACCACTAAAAGCAAAGGGCCAAAATGAAGGCAAGCAACCATTAGCAAGTATCATGAGCATGAATACACAAAACCTGCAGGCTGGGGGCTCCACCAACTGGGTAGGATCTCGGAAGCCCACTAAGTCATCTCCTTTAAGTGTTTCTGGAAGTCCTGAGGGAAGAGTTGCCCTTCAGACAAGTCCATACTAGACAACCTGTGTTCTGGGTACAATTTTTGTGGGTGCTCAAACTGCTGCTTATGTTAGGGTGCTGCTACAAGGTTCAGTGCTCCCCAAGTTAAAGCCTCGAGGTGCCCAAATGCTCCTTTTCCCTTCTGTCCTCACAGTGTGGGCAACATGCTAGAGTCCATGCAGATTGGGGAGAATTTGTTCGTGCAACGGCTACTTATTGAGCATCTACTATGTGCCAGGCACTGTGATAAGTTATGGGAATAAATGTGTCATGCTATTTGTTCTTTGGGGAGTTTGTGGTCTAGTGGGTGAGAGCAACAATCAACAAATGAACAGAAAAATTAAAAATTATGAGAAGGTGCCCTAACTGGTTTGGCTCAGTGGATAGACTGTCGGCCTGTGGACTCAAGGGTTCCAGGTTCGATTCCGATCAAGGACATATACCTTGGTTGCGGGCACATCCCCAGTAGGGGGCGTGCAGGAGGCAGCTGATTGATGTTTCTCTCTCATCGATGTTTCTAACTCTCCATCCCTCTCCCTTCCTCTCTGTAAAAAATCAATAAAATATTTTTTTTAAATATACGAGAAGGAAATAAACAGGATGCTGTTCAATTACATAAACTAATTGGAGGAAGTACTTTGGGACCAGGTAGTCAGGGAGGACTTCCTTGAGGAGGTGACATTTATACTGAAACCTAAGAGCCATCTTGGCAAGTGAGAGACAGAACATTCCAGGCAGAAGGAATTGAGAAGAAGGTAAGTGACTGGAGCACAGGGTGGAGTGAGAGAGGTAAGAGGTGAGGTTGGAGAGGGAGGCTAAGCCAGGTCATTCAAGACCAAAGTGAGGAGTTTGGATTTTGAGTGTGATGTGTTTTGAGCAGGGCAGAGATGTGAATTAACTTACATGTTTAAAATGTCACTCTGTGGGGCAAAGCAAGAGAGGAAGCAGAGAGCAGTGAGGAGGCTGCTGCAGAGTTCAAGGTAGGAGGTGCTGGGGGGATGGGGGGAATGATGAGAGGTGGGTGAATTTGAAAAATATTTTGGAAAGAGAATCACCCATGCTCGCTGATGAACTGAACATGGATATCTTGATTATTTTTGTTATAAAAATAACACATACTCTTTATTCCAATGCCTTTCTCAACCAGGTACTTTACATAATTTCCCCTGTCTGGGCATTGGGACCCAAAGCTTTCTGCACACAGTTTTCCTTCCCCAAGCAGAGGTTGCAACTCCCTAAGTGTCCCAGGTTGTCCTGCACTAGCTTCAGCACAGCCAGGAGCACCAGGCCACCCCAGTGAGCACCTATAAATTCCTACATGCTACAGACAGCCGGAAATCAGGCATCACAGACCAGTTCTAGGCTATGTTTAAACACAGAGGTTGAGACTTACTCCAGATCACACAGCCTCCATCTAGTGAGTTTTAAAATCCCAAATGTAGTTATATTGCTATTAGACCATATATGGGAATGCCAAGAAACATTACCTAAGAGATCCTTAGAGAATTTGCTTCAATAAATAGCTAAGAATTCATTTATTCCATAAACCCGCCGAGCTTCCACTATCTATTATGGCCATCCGTTCTCTATTCTCTGTCACGTGCCCGGCACCCAGCCAGCCTCTGGCGTTATGAAGAGAAAGCCCTCCGCCCTCGCCAAGTTCACAGTTGTGTGGGTGGAGGGGTGTTTGGAGGAGGACGGTAAGGACATTTCCAAAGTAAAGGACTAAATGCAGTAAGACAAGTGCAGCAGCAAAGACACACACAACGTGCTCCAGGAAAGCAAACCAAAAGGTGGAGAACCCCACTGCCGAGCGTATTTAGCCCGTTCATTTGAACCACCCACCCAGGCAGGCTCTGCGAGGCTAATGTAAATGTCAAGCCTGACCCTCAAACGGTCCCAGATTCCTGACTGGTTCTACAGCTATTTGTCCTCTGCCTCTGAGACTGGCTTTGCTTCTGGGTGGCCTCATATAGCATAAGCTCCTTGAAGAAAGAGGTCATGTCTTCGGTGTCTTTGCATCTCCTCCCTTCCGTCTGCAATAAGGACTTACCCAGTATCTACTATGTGCTAGGCTGTAGTTGCTGGGAGCACAGAGCAACGGCAATGGCAGGCATGGTCCCCGCTCTTATGGTATTTGCAATTGGTGCCCAACCAACTCTCAGAACCAACTCACAGAAGGTCCTGTTGCATGGTATTACCATCTACAGCTTTGTGACTCCTAACTTTGGTCTTCGGCTCAGTGCCATCTGACCTCCAAACTCATATACCCAACTATGAACTCTACCTGGATACATGACTTGCCATAAACTCATTAGGTCCGAAACAGATTTCTAGATTCCCACCCATGTCACCACCAACCTGGTCCTCTCCGGCCTTCCCTACCTTTATGAATGGGACCTTCACCCATCTAATTACATAAACCCATAATCTAGAACGCAGCCCATATTCTTCCCTTTCCCTCCCCTGCCCCCCCCCCCCGCCACACCCAATCTATTCATTGATCTCCATCACCATCATCTTTTACTTCTATTATCGCAGTAACATCCCCACACACATTCTCCCAGCTTACCCCACTCCAATTCATTTGCTACTCAGTGGCCAGGTTGATACCATAACATGTATACAAGAGCATATCTCTCCTCTGTTGTAACCTTTCAGGGACTGTCCATGGTTTTCAGAGTACAATTCCAACTCCACAGTCACCTGCACTGTTCCTCGTCACCTCCTGCCTGCCCCCTGCTCAGCGTGGGCCGCTCTCACTGTGCCCGGCCCGCGTCGTTTCCTCTCTCTGCCTGAATCCACAGCCCCCTTCCCCTGCTTTGCACCTGCTGCTCTGTCTCCGACCTCTCCACTGCCCCGTTCTTTAGACAGCTGGATTCCTCCCTCATGCTTCAGCTCCGATGTCACCTCCTCAGAGAAGCCCCCACTGGCTTCCCAAGCCAACAGACCAACCCCCACCCTAGTGACTCTGAGTCATGTCACTCAAATTCTCCCCTTCGTAGCATTTGCAGAACCAGATCTTCAATCGTCTGAAGAATGTAGAGTGTAGGATTCATGGCAGTAGAGTTAGTGTCCGTCTTCACTCAAATATTTGTTGACTTGAAATAAAACAACAAAAGCTTCCCGGGCTGTTTTGAGGATTATGTGAAGGAGCGCTTGAGTGGGAACACTCACAGTGTCCCAGGTTGGCCTGCAGATTTCAGGAACCAGAAACGCATTATCCTCTTCTCCTGGGCAGAACGCCTGAGAGACGAGAGGGCAAGAAACATACGGAAGCGCTCCTGACCACACTGCAAGAATTTGTTTGATCTGTTTTCCTCCTTTCCTTCTGCAATGTGTCTATTTTTAAAGAGCTGGAAGAGTGAGATACAAGAGTAATAGCTTCAGAGAGTCAGCCCTTCTTTGTCCCCTGAGCAGCCCTCCCTCGCCTCTTTCCAATCGCTCTCAAGCAGCCACCTGTTCCGCGATGCCTGCTTCTGCCCCAGCCTCCTTCTTTCTCTCCCCACCTCACTGAGCTGCCCGGGGCCACAGGCCAGGCTGAGCTGTCCTCCTGACCCCAGGGAGGCTTTGAAGCCAGGAGTTGTCACTGCCTGTTTGTTTGTACCAAGGCACCACGTACGGTAACAGGTCATGAATAAGAAACGGGCACCTGATGGCAAAGCAGGCTTCTCCCGTCAACACGGACCCCTGCCAGCAGTCATCTGCGAGTTCCAGGAGCCCCCCTCCTGGAGAGGCAGCAGGTGTGGGGACGTGCACTGGAGGTGCAGGCAGAACCCATTTGAGCTCAGCAAGCAGGGATCGAGCCCCTCCATGTGCCAGGAACTATGTCTGGGTTCCTATCGGGCTCTGCTTCTAAGCCAGGAGACTTGAGTACCATCCCTTAGCTTTTCTGACCGTCAGTTTTCCTACTCTGTAAAGTGGGTGTAATAATAATTCCAAGAGGGTAGCTAGGATTTATATTTTTTATAAACAGAGTAGACACTCAAATATTTGTTGAATTGAAACAAAACAAACAACAGCAAAAACTTCTCTGGGGACTGCTCTGAAGATTATGTGAAACCGTGTGTGTGTGTGTGTGTGTGTGTGTGTGTGTGTGTGTGTGTGTGTGAGAGTGAGAGAGAGAGAGAGAGAGAGAGAGACAATGCTTTCTGATAAGGCTGTTCCCTTTCCCCAGAACACTCCTTCCTCCTCTCTTTGTTGACACCTCTACTTCTTCAGGTGTCAGTTCAAGCATCACTGCCTCAGGGGAACCTCACAAGCGAATCCCCCATTTCAGGCTCTCATTGCCTCAGGACCTAAATATTTAACACTTTGCCATGGGATCACTGGAGGATGTCTTTCTCCCCTACTGCAATGCACATGAAGGCCAGTACCTCATCCCTTTGGGCAACTGTATTGTCACACATAGCACGGTGCCTGGCACAGGGTGGCACTCTGTACATATTTGTTGAATTAAGTGACATGAAATTAAAACATTGATGAAAAAGACTTTATCAAGATTCGCCTGCGAGGGTCCCCTGAGGCAGTGATGCTTGAACTGACACCTGAAGAAGTAGAGGTGTCAACAAAGAGAGGAGGAAGGAATGTTCTGGGGAAAGGGAACAGCCTGGCCAAACCCTGGGTCAGAAGGTAGCCCAGAGCCCGTGAAGGCCTGCAAGGAAGCGGGTGTGTCTGGAAGGTGCAGAGTGCGAGTGAAGTGGGAGAAGCTGGCAGGGACCAAGCCTGTCCTTGTTGAGTGAAGGAGAGAGGGACTATGTCTTTGTCCTGAGAGCAACGGGAAGCATTCACAGGCTTAATCAGGGTGTCATGGGAGCAGGCTTGATGCTTTGCCAGGTTCACTCTGGCTGCTGCATGGAGATGAGGTTGGAGGGGCCTGAGGGAAAGCAGGGGCCAGAAGGCTCCCATAGTCATCCCGGAGGAAGATGAGGGCGGCCTGGTCATCCTGGTGGCAGCAGAGCTGGGGAGAGCATCCAGGGAGCTGGTGGCACCGTGGGATGGACAGGGCCGCATTCACCAGGAGGAGACAGGATGAGAGAACCAAGCCTCAGAGAGGAGAAGTGGTCCCCACAAATGGCAGGTGATGAGCCTAGGCTCAGGGCCAGTCTCCTGACTCAGAGGTTTGACGGTGGGGGATGGGCAGCAGTGTCAGGTATCATTTAGGCAAGTCCAAGTGGCTGAAGGAAGACTGGTCCCTCAGGCAGGGCGGCTTCTTTCCCAAGACTCATGGGACCAAAGGCGAGGAAAGCAGCCTCCAGGCTGACCAGTTCTGCCCAAGTCCAAGGATGCCAGGCCTGGGCAGGAGGAGAACAAGCTCGAGGGCCAGCTGGGGACGGGACCTGGAAAAGATGAAGATGTGCACTCTGGAGGCATGCAGGCCTGGGTGCAAATCCTGACTTTGTCTCTCCTAGCTGTGTGTCCCCTGTCCCTGCCAGGGCTTCCTGGAGTCAGACCAATGGACACTTGGGGCCATTATACCAAAGCTATAACCCTTTGTAACCCAAGCTGGGTGCACTGAGGTCACTAGTGTCCCTTTTGCCTGAGAACAGCTGCCCTGTCTCTCTGAGGACATCCTCTGGTGGACAGACTCCTGTGGGGGTGATGAGTATCCGCAGCAGAACCCCAAGGCAGAGGCGGTGGGAGGGGTCATTGGGGAGGACCATTTCATCACTGACATTGTTTTACTTCACCAGTGCAGGGTGAAAACAAAATGCAGACTGATTATAGTCTGTGTGATTGTTTTTAAACTCTCCGTAGACAATGCAACTCTAGCTGCTTAGTCTAAGAGCAGCTGGACCCCACCTTCCCTGCCCCTCATATGTCACTACCTCCCTCCCACCTTCTTCCCGGTTTTGCCATTTCCTCTGGGGGTGAGAGGGCCTGCTTGATATGACTCTTTGGGACACTGAGATGTTAGAGTCAGGCGCTCATTTATTCACTTAGCCAGCAAATCTTTATGAAGCCCTGGTATGTGTCAGGGTCAGCATTAGATGCTAACAAATAAAAGTATGTGTTAGACATGATACTGCCCTTGGGAGAGGCTCATTCATTCATTCCTACATTCATTTATTCACCCAATATGAGCACCTACTGTATGCCAAGCGCTGTGCTGGTCATGGGAACTGTGGCCCCTCAGCCAGGTTATCTAACTGGGAATGTTCGTGTTCCTCAAGGAGATGCTACTTCAGCTCTCCTTTGCAGACAAGTAGAAGATGGAGAAGGGAAGGTAGCTTCTAGATGGAGGGATCAACATGGGCAAAACCCCAGAGGTATGAAACTACATGAAGCCAGTGAACCACACGTCATTCTAAGTAGCTGAGAAGTCCATGTGGGTGATTGGGCATGAGAAGGGCCAGGGAGAGGTCAGGGACAGATGAAAAAGGGCCTTGAATGCTAAGCTAAGAAGGGGAAACTTTTGGCTAAAAGCCATTGGAGTGTCATTGAAGGGTTTTAGGCTGGGTTGAGAAAGGGGATAACAGGTAGGGTGGCTGCAGCATGGGGAATGGATTGGAATACGTGAGACTGAAGACAGGGAGCCCAGGTGGGAAGCTAGTAGGAGGCTGGAACTGAGGCAGGGGGATGGAGATGATGGATGTGCCCAAAAGACATCAAGATGGTGAAATCTACAAGGGGTGGCTTATCAGCTAGCTATTGCCAAAAAATGCTGAAACCCAAACCATTCCAAACTCAGGGACTTCAAACTACCTTTATTCTAGATCAGCGAAGAGTTGGTTGATGTTGGCTGGGCTTCACTGGGGAGGTTTGGTCCTGCCTGTGTGTCACTCCTCCTCCTGGCACCAGTGGGGCATGTTCTTCTCATGGCAATGAGGGCACAGACACAAGAGAACAGACCAAATCAGCCAAGCAGTTTACAAGCCTTTCGTACCTGCCAACATCTCATTGGTTAAGTCATGGGGCTGAACCCAAGGTGAAGGGGTGGAGCTGTATTCCACCTTTTTAGAGGCGGAACCTCCTAGTCACATGGCACAGGACATAGATACATGGAGAAGAGGAAAACTGGGTCCATTCATGCAATTTCTAGCAGCAGATGAGGGTTTGGAAGGGAGGCTGTAATGAGGTTTTTTTGGCCAAGAATGTGTGGCACATGTCAGCCCAATTGCCTCCAAAGCTTGGACCTGCTCCCCTTTCATCCCACAGCCATACTCGGCTGGTCCAGCCCCATCAGGAATGACACCTGAAACAGGGATCATCTCAGATGCAATGTCTGTGTAGCCTGGCCACCCTGCTCAGGATGTTCTGAGGAAAGACCCAATCCCCACCCCAGCCTGAGCCCCACCCAGGCCTTCCGGGATCTGCCTGTCAAGCCCTGCCCTGGGCCCCCCAGCTTGAGTCACTGGAAGACCAGCCTTCCCTTCTCACTCAGACTGTGTTAATTACATATTTCTGAGACTTGTTTTCCTCCGTGTGGGCAGAAACAGTCATGAAATTGCTTCCAGTCCTGCAAACAGAGGGGTGGGTGGGAAAAGAGGTGTGTGTCCGGGAATGGGAGGAATCTACTACTTCTCTCCTCACCAGGATCCCCTCTGAACACACCTCTCCTCTCTGGCTGCCCCTCCAGACTGTCCACCTGATTTCTCCAACTGCTGCAAGAATTAGGAAGGAGTTTTAATCTCCCCAGAGGGTAACCCTGGCGGAAGGACGCAGAAATGGCCTGTCAGCTGATGGCCCAACTGGGTGGCCAAGGGGATGTCACCTCCCCTTTCTTGATCTCAGTGTTCACACGTGTAAAACAGTAACATTGGACCAGGAATCATTGAATGTTTAACAAACACTCATATGATGCTTACTAAGTGCCATGCTGTCTTAAGAGCTCTGCAAATACTAACTCATTCGGTTATCATAACAGCATTCCTCCTTTTAGAGCTTGGAGACTGAGGCACAGGGCGGTTAAGTCATTTCCCCAAGGCCACACAGCCAGGGAATGACAGAGTCAGAGCCTGAACACACATTCCAACGCCAGAGTCCACATTTTGCCACCGCCTGCTTTCCTCTCCTTTCCCACTTTCTATAAATCCAAAGGACAGGCCTCTTGGAGTCATGCCTGTCTCATGTCCTTCTTTGTTTCCTTTTGAATAGGTTGAATTGTGCCCACCCCCCTCGCCCCGCCCACCGCCAAGTCCTAACCCCTGGTATGTGAATGTGACCTTTGGAAAAGGGTTTTTGCAAATACAATGAAGTTATGATGAGGTGGGCTGGATTCAGGTGGGCTTTAATGAACCACCAGGGGTGTTTTCATAAGAGAAAGGAAAGGGTGATTTGGTGACAGACACATGGAGACCCAGAGATGCTCAGGGAAGATGGCCATGTGAAAGCAGAGGCAGAGATCTGAGTGACGCGTCTGTACGCTGAGGAACGCCAAGGAGTGCTGGCAGCCCCCAGAAGCTGGGAGGCGCCAGCAGGACCTCCCCTAGAGCCTTCACAGGGATCCCAGCCCCGACTCCAGACTTCCAGCCTCCAGAATTGTGAGAGAATAAATGCCTGTCCTTTTAAGCCACCCAGTTCATGGTCATTGGCTACCACAACCCTGAAAACGAACGCAATGGATAAGGAAACCTTGAATGTTTAAGCAGAGTCAGCTCTGGAAAACGCCTCCAAGCTGGCAGCCTTCTCTACACGACCCCGCCCCGCCCCCCCCCCCCACCACCACCACCCCTTCATTCACGTCTCAGATCCTCTGTCTCCTGCCACCTCTCATTTCTTCTTCACGGTATAGCCACCCAACCAAGCTGACCTTGATTCCCGGGGAAGCTTGGTCCTGAAATGCAAGCTCCAGGCGTGGAATGACTGAGTTGAAAGGCTGACCAGTGGCTATGGAACCTGGGTGGGGAGCTAACAGGGGGATGGAGATCTCAAGCTTCATGGGGCTTAGGGGGCCTGGAGGAAGGCTCAGAATTCCAAGTGACGTGCCCTTAAGCCCTAGTCCCTGACCTGGAGGAATCCGGGACCCTCTGAGCTGAAAAGTGGCTCAGAGCCACTCCAGGTGCCAGTCATGTCTGTCACCTGTCAGCCTCAGTTCCCGCCCATCTAGAGCAGGGCTGATTCTGCTGATGGCACTGGGTGATCGTGAGGATTAAATAGACGGTGAAAGTGCAAAGACTTTAGGGAACTGTCGAGTGGGACAGAAGCTGGTTGGGAATCCTTGTGCCTCTTCCCCATGTGGCCAAGTACCTGGAATCTGGGTCTTGCTCACCATCACCTTCTCTAAGCACTGGAACCAAAGTCTGGTTCCTTGTGGGTGACTGTAACTATGAACTGAAGTGGATTTTGCCTTGTATATCAATTAGTCCTCATTATGACCAAGTCATCATTCCATTCCCAAAGCCCTCATTTTCTGCTTATGGCTGACCCCACACCCTCTCAAGCATGCAGAAGCAGCCAAGGCATAACAGCCAAGCCGGAGAAGTTTGTTCTCCCACAGGCTAGCTGCTACCCTTTCCTCTCCACCCATCCTCCATTCGCCCTGCCCAGCAGTACCCCCCAGATCCCTCCCTCCAGACTGTTCTCCAGAATTCTCTTGCTGGGCCTCCCCTCTTCAGCTGGCTTGACACCTGCAGTGACGGGGTTTCAGGTTGATGTTTAATGAAGGTCTGGTGGGACTGACAGCTCTCGGGGATTCTAACGGTGACAGATATAAAAGACCAAGCCGGTGGAATGGAAACTTCCCAGCATGGGAATCTGACTGGCATGAATTTGCAGCCCTGCCCTGCCACCTCCTTGCTGTGTGGCCTTGGGCAAGTCATCCCTCCCCCCCCCCAAATCTGCCGTTTCTCTATAAAATTGGGGTTTTTATAAGGATTAAATGAGATGCTTCCGGGGCACCTACCCTTTCAACTGGGGACCCTGTAACTCTAGACTCCAAAGTGAGGTTTCACAGTCCCACCTGGCAGATCTCTTGGCATCTAGATCTACTTGTCCTTGATCAGAATAAACCTCTGGCTCTGGGGGCTGTCCAACGTTGGACCCAGAGGCCAGGCCTCTGGTCTGATGCTTCCCAGAGCTCCACCTAAAAGCCTTGACATTTCCCTTTTGGCTTTGGCATGCCCGGGGCAGGAGGGGATGACTCGGGGACAGGCATGACTAAAGGTCTCAGTAGCTATCCTGCCCATGCCCAGATATGGGCAGAGCCATCTGCTTGGCTGCAACATGGCCGTGGGGGGAGGGGAAGAATGGATTGACAGCTTGCATCATTTGGCCCTAGGATGGACTTATCAGGGGACAAGGAGACGCAGAGGGTCCCCAGGGTCGGGCAGACCCTTCACAGTGCTCCATTTCCCAGGGAGGAGCTGCCCACAGACCTGTTAGCACTGGCCAGGTCCTAGCCATTAACCCCAGCAGGAATTAGCAGAGGCTGCTAAGTGGCCTCCTGCTTTCTCCTGTGCTGGGGAGAAAGGGGGAGGGGCGGGGTGAGGGGAGAGTAGCACCAGCGTGTGCGCATGGGGTGATTGTCATGGTTACGCTCTGACAAAACAAATGGCTCTGCTTCCTGCAGGCCACCTAAACAGCCATCGCAATGTGGGCATTGATCAAGCCGGCTGCCAGGCTTGGGTGCTGAGCCCTAGGTGCCCCCTCCAGAAGCTCTGGGTAAGGGAGGCAGCTGCTGGCACTCTGGACAGAAGGACTATTGGCCCAGACACATGTTGCTTCTGGGGCAAGGTAAGGGCTGGTGCAGCCTGTGTGAGGATGAGGGGCCGGCAGCTGGGCTGTCCCGAGTGTGTGTGCACGGGAAGGGGTATGGATGGTGGATTTGTGTGTCAGTGGGCATGTGCGTGTGTGAGTGTGAGTGTGTACTTTGTGTACTTGCACTCATGGAGAGGTGGATCAGCAGAAGACCGCTCCGGGTGCTCCAGCATTAGAAGTGAGAGCTAACACGACCACATGTTGCTGCTCGAATTCTCTCTCTCTCTCTGCCCCCCCCCCACCTCTCTGTCTGTCTTTTCTGTGTGATTCTCTCTGCATCTCCTTCTCCTTCTCCTGTCTCTCTCTCTCTCTCTCTCTCTCTCTCTCTCTCTCTCTCTCTCTCTCTCTCTGTCTCTCTCTCTGTCTCTCTCTCTCTGCCTCCCTCCTTCTCTATCCCCCCTCCCTACCACCTGTTTCCATCTCTCGTTCATCCTCCAGGGCCCTGGGGGCGGCCAGGAGCTCTCAGGCTGTTCACCCCTAGCTGACTGGCTCGTGCCCGCTGCCCTCCCGGTGCCCAGCGTGTGACTGTCCCCAAAGCCGCTGGCCGGCTGAGCGCCCTCCTCAGAGCCCCGAGTCCCCCGGCTCCCGGCAGGTAAGCGGGGCTCCAGGAGGGAGAGGTGGTCCTCCGGAGGAGGGAGGTGGGCAGGCCGGCGGGCGAGGGGGGCCACCGCAGTGCAGCAGTGGCGTCTGCGAACACGTCAAGCCCCGGCTGGAAGTCCCGTCATAACATCTCCTGCAGCAGCTGCAACAGTTTCCTCCCTGGACTCCCTCGGCGATCGGCACCGCAGCGCAGCGCGGGGGGCCGCCCACCCTGAGCGCGGCAGACAGAGGCTGGGGGCAGAGGGATACCTGCTCCCTGCGCTCCTTCCCCCGCCCCCCAAGAGCAACAGGCACCCCCTTCTCTGTTCCTAGTCTCCTTTCTTGCGTGCCTTTTCGGAAGAAGACTTGGAGGAGGCAGAGCGCTCTTCCTCTCCTTCACGCTGGCTGGGAAGCCTGTTTCCTGGGATCAGCTGTCTGAGCGCAGCCAGGACGCGGCAGCCGGGCAGAGGCTCAGAGGGCACAGGGAACCCAGGCCTCCTGCTCAGGGGTGGAGGGCAGAGGGCACGGAGGCTCTCTTGGTTAGCTGGACAGGAGGGGGTGTCACTGAGTGCTTGAAAAGTGTCGGGTATGTGTATGTAGGGGTGTGTTCCCAGAGGTGGTGACATGCATGGAGTGAGCCACCTGAGATGGTAAGGAGGACATGTGTGAATGTACTGACATGTTTAGGGGTGCCTGTGTGGGATGCCCTGTGTCTGCGCCCATGTGAGCGCACACATTCACCTCTGGAGGCCATTGCAGATTAAACTTGACCTGGAGGTGGCTGGGCAGTCTCCCCGGGGCCTGGCGCGGCAGTTGCATGCAGTCCCCTCGTCGCCCAGCCTCGGATGGCTTCTCTCTCCAGGGACAGTGCTTTGGCTCTTTCCAATCCCAACCCACCCGGTGATGATCTAGGGCCCAAGGTGAGGGGGACACTGTGCCCTGAGGAGTGCCTGCAGACTCACTTTCTGTCGTGAGACAGGCCGAGGCTCCTGGGCTGGTGGCTGGGGCTCTGAGCATCCTCCCAGCTGGCCAGGTGAACCTCCCAGGAGGGACGCCAGCCATTGGCCAGGGCCTTGCTCCCTGGTGGAATGCACTGCTAGTGACGATGACCTGGGCCCAGAGGGAAGAGTGGCATTTCTGTCCCTCCCGGTTTCTTTCATTGTGTTCAGCTCGGAGCGAGCACCTGCACCAGCCGGTGGCCTCTCCTTACCACACATATTGTCGATTGCGGTTCCACAGGACAAGGGACAATCCTGGAGGAACAGGGGCAGTGGGAGAGGCACCCAGGGGCTTTAGGTCGGCGGCTCCTCTAGGACCCTGGCCTTGGGCTCCTGCTCAGGTTCAAGTTGTCCTCTCTGCTGGGTGAATGGGTCTCTCTTAGCACTCCCCAGCTGACTGCCTCCAACTGCATGTCCTGAGCAACCACTGGCCAAGCTGACTTAGCTTTCTTACGGCCATACAAGTGTCCCCGGTCCAGCCAGATTGGAAAGGGGGCTTGGGCCATGCCAAACAGAGGCACTGGGGGCAGCACTTCACACACAGTACCTCCCTAGGAACCCTCACAATAGCCCTGGGAGGGAAACTACCACTTTATGTGCCCATTATGCAGAGGGCAAAACTGAGTTTCAAAGGTTTTCCAATGAGACAGTGTTGGTTATGGAGGAGGCAAGGCAGGTCCCAGGAGCAGGAATCTGCTTCCTAGTCTGTCATTGTGCCACTCAGTGTCCAGGAGGGCACGGCACATGGGCCTCTCTGGTTCCCTAGGGACCCCAGTGCAAGGGAGCTGTTCTGGAAGGGAAAGGCTACAGGCTGGATTCCACAAGAGCCCTCCCTTTGCGCCATATCCCGCCAGCTCCTCAGCAGTCAGGGAGTGGCGGGCTGGAGATGCGGTCGAGGCCAAGTCACGTAGAGAACCATTTCGTGCCTTTCAATGGGGCCACAGGGATGCTGGCAGCTCAGCCGGGGGACCTCATCTGGCAAGTGTACCCCTGGAAAAGTGGGTGCAAGCTGAGCTTGTGTAAATGGAGTCCGATTTTTCCAGCGATGGGGGGCTCGTTTCTCAGGGACCCTCAGAGGTCAGAGACTCCCGCGCTGGAACCTCATTGCCCCCCAGGGAACCCACATTCGTCCACCTATCAGCCAGCACCATTTATGTGTATTTAAACCACCTTCTCCTTAATGTTATACAACAAAGTCTCTCTTCAGAAACCCTACAGACAGCCCTTAATTATCTGGAGTTTTCAAAGTTGGATGTGGCTCTTTCTCCCTCCTTCAGCAGGTCCCAACGCAGCCTCCCAGCTACCTCAGAAGCCAGAGGTGGCTTGGGCTGACTGTCCCCACTAGCCAGCTCCCGGTGTCTCAGGCCATGTGGGCACACTAAAAACTGAGAGACCTGGGCATTTTCTGTTCTGATCATCTCCCCAATTCCCCAGCCAAAAGGAGACTATAGCTATCTCTAGGATGGAATCCTACAGGCTTTGGGCTGAAACAGAGGCATTTTGCCCACTACTAGATTCTTTAACTGAACCCATAGCTAAGGCCTATTCCCATCCCTGACACATCCCATCCTATTCATTCCTCCATTCACTCGGCAAGTGAGCCCATGCCATTCATCCATTCAGTTCATTGTTAAGCACCAGCTATGGACCAGACAGCAGAGAAACAGCTCTGGCCTGGAGTTCTAGGAGCAGACAGCCTAGCTGGATGGGTGGGGAATAGGACCAACACAAGGCCTCAGAGCAGAGTCCTTGTCCATCTGTTGACCTCTGTGGCCCGGCCTAACAAGTGTCTGGCACACAGTAGGTGCCCCATATTCTGTTGAATGGACATGCCACACATGGATAATGAGATGGCTGACCTAAGAGATGCCAACTGTGCTAGTGGGGGCAATAGTACCTAGCACAGGACTCTGAGAAGGCTCCAAGAAGTTGGTGGCATTTGAGCTAGGCCTTGAAGGATGGATAAGAACTCCACCGGAGAGGGGTTTTGGTGTGGGGGTGGCATTCCTGGCAGAGCCAGCAGCATCAAAAGAGATATGGAAGCAGGGAAGCCAGGCTTGTCTGAAGAAAGAACAAGTGGTCTTGACTGGCTGGAGGTGCCAGGAACCTGGATTTGTTAGCTATATCAGCTGGGTATGGGCCCAAGGGGACGAGCTGTGGAAGAAGGAACCAGAATGTGAGAACTTCAGGATTCTAGAAGCCTAGAACAATCGGACCATCAGACCGGATCCAGAGATCCTGCCCCCATTTTAATGGGGGTGCTGGTTCAAGTCAGTGACTGAATGGTCCTTGGAGGACAGGCTCCCAGTGGGGGCGTGATAGCATGGACTTCTAGTAGGGTCGGCGACAGGGAAAAGGATGAGGACCCCTAGCCCAAGGTAAGAGAGCAAAGCATCAGAGTAAATGAGCCAGAATTGCTTGGTGGGCTCAGTCTGCATCTGGTCCAGGCCTGGCTGAGCCCACTCAGCCCCCCAACTCTGTGGATACAATCTGGGGGGATCTGGACAGGATGAGGGTGAGAGGTCTCCAGTGGAGGGAGGAGGTCTGCCATACTGTCTCTTGGACAACATTGAACTGGGGATGAAAGAGGATGAGGCAGATTCCATCTCCAAGGGCAGAATCAGAGGGTTACTGATATGGGCACTTTGGAAGAGAACCAACGATCTTCCCAGCTCTGCTGACCTGGCAGCCTGCACAGGGGTCACGCAGCCCGGGAAGGGAGGGCCTATGGAAGAAGGCAGAGAAGAGAAGCCCTCAGCCCATCAGGATCCGCATGGCTCCTGCCCACTCACTCAATAGGCATTCATTCTCTCCTTTTATCTTCTCAGTTTCCTAGGAACTGGGCACCGTCTTGGTTCCATTTTACAGATGCAGAAGCCAAGGCACAAAGAGGTTAAGTAACTTGCTCAAGGTCACACCATATGCAAGTGGCAGAGCCCAGCCAAATAATTGACCCAAGGCCACCAGGAAGTGGCCATCAGGGATTCTGGCGCCAGGCAGTACTCTAGATACAGGGGCCAGACAACTTTATCCCTTTCCAATCTCTTTCTGAAGCAAATATTCCCTGGCAAGGGGGGAGGGGAAAGCCTTCTTCTTGACCCCAGAAGCCCGGATGCAGGCATTCCCCGCCACCAGCATGATGACTAACGAGAGGCAGGGCCCCCACACTCTGTTTTCCCTGCTCCCTTTCCTTCATGTCCTTTATTGCATCTAAATCAGGTCACACCACACCTGCTGCAGGTACCTGCTGGTCCAGTCTTTGTTCTCAGCCTAGAACACTGCACCCCAGGCAGTTGCAGGGCCCAAACTGCACCCCAGACCACAGGCCTCACCAGTGGCCTCTTCTGGAGTTGGAGAGTGGGTAGGGGTTGAGTGAGCTCAGGGTGCAATCAGGAAGCCCCGTGTCCCTAAGACCCACAATCCCAGTTCGCCAGGCTCCTGGTTCTCCCTCCACCTCATCTCACTCCCCTCTTCTCTCCTCCCCTCCATCACTCTCTCCTGTGCTCAGCATAGACTGGGAAGGGCACGGACAAGCTTTGGAGGAAGCTGCTTCCTGTCTCATGGCGCCTGACTACTCACCAGCTGTGTAATACTGGGTTCTGGACTTCTCTGCATGTCAGTTGCCCCACCTCTGAAGTGAAAGTGGGCATGAGCATTGGCAATGATTGTAAAACATTAGAATCTGGAAGGTGCCCCCATTAAGAGCCCCTCCTCTGAGCTGCGCCCTGTTCAGGAAGCTGGGATATGGGCCAAGAAGAAGGGGATGGGCCTGCTGTTCTCACAGAGCTCAGAGCCCTGGGCAGTGGGGGAGACAAGCTGTTGTAGAAGGGCAGTTACAGTAATTCATGATGTGGGATGTGACAGACAAGTGCTCATAGACTGTGGAAGCCCTAGGAGGGTGTGTCTGATGGACTGGGGTATCAGGGGAGGCTTCATGGAGGAAGTGACGGTGGAACTGGGCCTTGAATGGTGAACAGGACTTTGTACAGTAGAGGAAGGCAACAATCATCCTGTAAAAGGCTCATGGATGGGGAAGAACCTGACCTGTTCAGGGAGATTGCTGACATCCATTTTTTTATTTCACTTTATAAATATTTATTGAGCACCTACTACATGGCAGGCACTGTGCTGGGTACTTTACACATTTAATTCAATTTAGTCTTCACAGTGCCTGTGAGATGGAAGCCAGTGGCCCCTGCCCTCACCCAGTTTTATAGATGAGGGGACTGGCATTCAGGAACTAAATGACTCAAGGTGAGTGAGGCAGTAAGTTATCCACCAGGATTTAAATCTGAGTTTGGGTCCAAAGAGGCCTGTCTCAAGGACAGCGATCATTTGGGATTTACAAGTTCTAGGCCACCAAGAAACAGTCTTAGTATTTAACACGGAGACCTCCTGGAACCTGTGTAGGACTCTCAGGGCTCAGGCTCAGCACAACATTTCATTCAAAGAAACAGTCCGACACCCCACAGCATTCAAAGCTTTCTTTTTGACTCTTAAAGAATATCGAATGGGGCCCAATTTGTAAATCAGGGTACCTCTTCTAAAGAATCCTCTTTTCTCCCCAGTTCTCCCCGTGGCTGCTCTAAGGCCTCTAGTAGCCCCTCCATCCCCATGACCCTACCCCTTCTTCCTCCCAACCCATTCAGTCCCCTTTCTGTTTTTTCTCATCCTTCTAGCCCATTTTCCAGATTCAGCATCCCACAAGTCAAGCACCTGGGTGACGACAGGTTGGGTGGCAGATTAGGGGAAGAAGGTGGGGAGGGGAACATGTTGGTCCTGACGCACTAAACTCAGCCCATATCACCACGTCGGACCTGCTCACGCCTTTCCTGAGGCTGAGCCCTCGCTTTTCACGCTGTCCTGGACACAGCGTCGGTAGTTTCTTCCCTGTCAAGTCTCTCCCAGGTGTTTCCTGGGGTCTGGTGCCCACTGGAGGCCCAGCTTGGGATGGTTGAAGGGTGGATGTTCAGCATTATTTGCTCTGGTCCCCATCTGTCACAGGGATGGCCCTGGGCTCCTCCCAGGAGAAAGCCCTACACAAGCGCCCATTGTACCCCTATGTCCTTCAGGCACCCCAAATTCATGTGCAAACCAGACACGTCTCTTTTGAGGCCTCAGTATCTTCATCTACAAGATAATACTGCACCTAAGATTGGTGGGGAGATTAAATGAGATCATATATGTGCCTGACAAGTTTTTAATGGTCAACAAATTTCAGCTGCTCTTACAATTCTTCCCCCACTCCACAATCTCCTCTGCAGCTAGATTGTAAGCTCCTTAAGGACAGAGCTGTCTCGTCTTTCATCCCCAGTGGCAAATTTAGGGCCTGGAAGGTTGTCATTGCTTATCAATGCTAGACGGATTGATGAAAATATGCATGAATTAGGCCCCAAAGAATTTTAAGTTTACTCTTCCCAAGAGGGCTGATATTGTTAAGGGGCCAGTTCCCAGGGCCTTTGCCCTGATTTATCGACATCACTCATCCAAGCACCACCCTCCAGCTCAGGGACGCCCCCGGGAAGCCTGGCGTGGGCACCAGGCATAGGAGGAGAAGACTGGATTGGATAAGTTGCCCTTGGCAACACTCCACCCCAAGATGGACTGAACCTTACGTCCAAGTTCGCCCCACATCTGGGTGCTCGTTGCCTGCAGCTGCATTCCCCAATCAGCATTAGGGCCAGGAGTGAAGCAGGAGGAGGGAGAAGGGTGGGAGCATGGGTGGCCCGAGGTGAGATTCAGGAAATGAACTCCACTTTCTTGTTCTGACCCTGCCAATAGCCAGGCTTTGCTGAGGCTACCAGGACAGAGAACCCCCAGAGAAGGCAGCTGGGGACCCAGCAGCTCCCCTGTCTGCTCCTTATCTACCTCCTGTTGTCAGTCAGCCTGCGGGAGATAAGCCAGGGCTGGGAGCTGTCTGGGCCTGAGCCACAAAGGAAAACATAATTAAAAAGACACTGCTGGCATGGCAGAGGGGGTGAGGAGCCTAGTGGGATGTGAGGGGAGCCTGGAGGGAAGAGTTCCCTCTTTGAGAAAAGGCAGAGCGGTCAGCACTCATTGAACAGCCTTGCAAACAGGCTACCAGCCCACGGTAGCTTCACCTGGCTCAGAGAAGAAAACCCAGAGAGAGCCTGCCCTCCGCTGTATATTCCACACCCTTTGTTTGACTTCACTTCCCACTCCCACCCCACACCTCAAGGGGCAGTGGTCATCCAGAGGGGTCTCAGGAGCCCAACAGAGAACGGATACACCGCCCTACGAAGTGCTCAGAAGTCTTTCATGTTGGAATGAGGACGGTCGTCCATTCTTTTATTCCTTTAAGCAGCCCTGAGGACACAGTGGGTAGATTTACTGAAATCAGAGGAGGGGCTTGATGAGCTATTCCATGCCCTCCTTTTGCAAAGGAAGCATCCACAGCTCAGAGGCTACGGGGCTGACAAGAGGGTGGGTCAGGCCAGGAGGGCATTGTCTGCTGGGAGAATTCCAGGCTGGATGGGGCTCTGATGGGCACCAGCCCTACCTGTGCACCAGCCCACCGAGCAAATCCAGGCGGGTCCCCTGTCTTCAGGCCTCAGTTTCTCCACTGTGCAATGGAAAGAAATGGAATCACCACTTCTCTGCTAGTTCAGCATTACCGTAGGTCACCAACAGGGAAGTGCTTGGGGAAAGGGAAGAGAATGAGGCTCCGACTGCTTGTGGGGTCTCAAGTGAGAGAACTGAGTTGGTGGGGGGATGGGAGCCCCTCTCGCTGCCTGAGCTTCCTGTCTCCCGCAGACCCTGAAGGCTGAGTAGCCAGCGGTATGCCCGGTCTGCTGAACCAGATGACAGGGGCAGCCCTGCCCCTCACTGCTTCCGACGTCACCTCCTTCGTCAGTGGTTATGCCCTGGGTCTGACTGCATCCCTCACCTATGGCAACCTGGAAGCCCAGTCTTTCCAGGGTAAGGACTCCTCCTCCAGATTGAATCCCCACCCCAACAGGTTAGCCGATGGACATTGGGCAAGGCCTGGGCTCGGTTTCCTCACCTGTAAAATGGAGATACCATTTCCGCCCAGCAGGCCTCAAAGCTGGTAGCAAGTCAGGTCAGGACTTGAGCCCAGGTTTGGGCTCAGCCCTGCCAGCTGGCCCAGCACTATTTAGGTCCCACAAGGCATGCCCACCTGCGTCCAATGGCCAGCCTCCACTCCTCCGGGAGCCTCACAGTGGGAGGGGCCTCGAGACTCAGTGGAAGCCAGGAGTTGCCAGCCCCAGGTGTGGTTCTGGCCCTTGTGACTCTGGAGAAGCCACTATCTTCTCAGAAGCAAGAAGCCCCTTGGCCTGTCCGGTGGGGTGTGGGGAGGAGCAGATGAGGTCTTGAGTGCAGAAGAACAGCGTGGGATAAAAACAGCCTGTGAATATGAATCATTGGGTGGGGCAGCCAGGACTGTGGACAGATGTCTGCCTGGAGGAGTCATTTGTAAATCAAACTCCTCTCTTTCCACTTCAGGAATGGAGTTACCGGGAGGGCGCTGTGTGGTGGCTTGTCCAGGATAGGATTCCCTCTCCAGTTGATCCCCTCAGAAATCTCCTGGGCAGACAGTGACCCTGTTGAAGAAATTCTGGAGAGAGTGGCTTAAAATGGGACCCACTGGGGACCCAGAAGACTAATTACTGAATAACTTGGGTTTCTACATGCAAAACGACCCAGTCCCCCATCTTATAGATGAGAACACTGAGGCACAGGGGGTTGGGAAGGGCTCACTATGGGTCCAGCATTGTGCCGCCCCCGAGTTGGTGGGCAGATTAAATGAGATACAACCTTGATCGTCCCTGTGGTCCCCACGCCATGGAGCCATCCACATCACTCAGGAGCTGGTTAGAAATGCAGATCTAGGCCCCACCCCAGAACTACTGACTCAAAATCTGTATTTTAGCAAGACACACCCCCTCACCCGTGATTTATGTGCTCTTAAAGGCTGAGAAGCACTAAGGTACAAAAATGTGGGCACATAGCTTAATAAATGGTGGCTATTTTTTCCATTTTCATGATGACCCTACGAATTGGGCTCTATTATCCCCAATTTACAGATGGGGCTGTGAGGCTTAGAGAAACGAAACATCTTGTCCAAGGTCACCAGGCTAGGAGAGGCAGCAGGGCCCAGATTTAAACCCCCGTTTACTTCCTGCAATGCCCCAGTTCCTGGGAGCCAAGAATAGCAAATTCGCCACACACATGTGTGTTATTTGGCCCACACAACAGGTCGCATAAAAATCCAGATTTTCACTCTCTCTGGCAAAGTCAGAAGCTCTGGCCACACTGGCCTCGCATGCCTGCCGAGTAAGAGTTGGCTGGGACAGGGGAGCTGCTGTCCCTTTTCCAGTAGCCCCTGTGCTCACAGAGTGCCGGGCCTGAGTGCAGATCCGTGAGGACCCAGCCCAAGTCCGCTCTGGCATCCTCTAAATGGCAGTGAGCACCAACCTAGGCTTGGGTTCCTTCCCAGGGGAGGGGCATGCAGGGTGGGGCCGGGGCACCCCGTGATGCTTGGTCCTGCTCCGGCAGGCCTCTTCGTGTACCCGCTGGATGAGTACACCACGGTGATCGGCTTTGAGGCAGTCATTGCTGACCGGGTTGTAACGGTACAGATCAAGGACAAAGCCAAGATGGAGGGTAGCCACTTCAATGCCACCCACCTTCGAGCCACAAGTGTCACAGGTAAGGAGGCCAGAAGGGCTATGGCTGGATCTGGGCCCGGCTGAAGTCTTGGGCAGGCTGAAAGGGTAGCAATGGCAGAGGGTAGAGGGAGCATTAAAGTAGGAGTCAGGAATCCTGTGTGTCACTGACCCTCTCTGAACCTCACCTTACTGTCTGTAAATAGAGGCAATCTCTCCTCTTCTCATCTAGAAAGCGTGGTGAGGATCAGAGGATTCTACACCAGGTTCTACAGCTCTCTCTACAGATCAGAACAGCATGTCATTTAAGCTCAGAGGTTGTGGAATGAGTCACACCAGGGTTTGACTCCCTATTCTGGTCCTTGCAAGTGGTGTGAGCTCAGATAAAAAATAAAAATTATCCATAAAATGAAGCTAATAATTATACACACCAAAGCTCAACAGAGAGCATGTATGCAGAGCATGCACCGCAGTCCCTGGTATAGACTAAGTACTCAAATTGCTATTGAGAATGCTGAGGCTCAGAGAGGGTCAGTGACTGGTCCAAGGCCACACAGATATAGATATAGATATATATATACATATATATATATATTATATATATATACATATAGATATATATATATACACATATATATACATATATATGTATATATATATGTATATATATGTGTATATATATATATCTGTTGACAGTATTATAGATATCTCCCATTCCTCCCCTCCTTCGCTCCCCTCCACATGTTTGAGACAGGGCTTGAATCCAGACCAAGTATCATATGATGTAAGAGATCGTTACCATTGGATCTATGATCAAAGTGATGTTTGTTCATCTGATCATTAAGACATTCAAGAATATTTTAATGAGCACTTACCATGTGTAAGATGCAAAGTTGCCCTCAGGCTGATGTGGCCACTCACAGCCTGGAAGAATAGCTAGGATGTGCCTAGCAGTGACCATGAGAGCAGGTGGAAGGTGGCTGTGCCCAAAGAGGTCTGGATAATGTCAGAGGAGGGAAAGAGGGGTACAGATTGGGGGCCAGGGAGGGTTTCCTGGGGGTGTTCCTGGAGGGGTTGGATAGATGGTTAAGACTAGAGAAGTGCGGGGGCGGGGGGGGGGGGGGGGAGATGGGCCTTGCAACTGAAAGGACAGAGTAAGAGCAAAAGCATGGATCCAGGGTGGGGCGTGCCTGAACGTGGTTTCTGTGGGGATGTAGGGTCTGCGGATGGAGATGTGACCCTCTGTGGGGGTTTTGTGGGTCCAAGTCACCCAGTCCCTGCAGGGTACAAGTACACGGGCCTGGTGTCAGACCCATGCAGGTTCAGATCCTGGTTCAACGAGTTAGTAATTTGCTGAGGCACTTGGCCAAGTCACATCCCTACGCTTGAGCCTGTTTCCCATCAGCAAAATGGGCTACTCAGACCTACCGCACAGCGAGCGTAGGGGGCAGTAGCGACAACGTATGCAGCGGCTGACTCAGGCCTGGCGCTTAGGCAACATCCTGCGAGAGGGGGTCTCCGTCGTCCCTCCTCCCTGCACACTGGGAAAGGTGGCTTTGGATGAGGATTTGGAGCGGATCCTCTTCGTGGTCAACCTGGGGACCATCACCCCGATGGAGAATGTCAAGGTCTTCATCAGCACTTCCTCAGAGCTCCCGACGCTGCCCAGCGGGGCCATGCGGGTCCTGCTGCCTGCTGTCTGCGCCCCGACCGTGCCCCAGTTCTGCACAGAGAGTGGTGACCCCTCCAGCCAACAGGCCCAAGGGTAAGGAGCTCCTGCCCGGACAAGGGGACAAGGATCAGAGTCTCAGGTGGGCAGTGAGGAGTCGTCTGTCAGGTGAAGTCAGGGTGTGCAGGGTGGTGGAGATGGAGTTGAAGGTGAGGCTCAGCGCTAGAGGCCACCCCCAGAGCAATGGCTCCTGCCCCGTGCACTTTTAGAGCATTGGGATCTCCCTGAGGCCTTGGAATGGTACTGGCCAGATGTTCTGGAATCTGGACACTTTGGGATTAGAATTTCCAGGCTTTAGTCTTTCGTGCACTTAAGACAGAGTTGAGTGTTAGGGGTCCAAAATCATCACAGATCCTGCCTTTTTAGAACTTGGTGGGAGAGATCACTATCCAATGAATAACACCACTAATGTGGAACCACAGGGCACGTGCATGCATAATTAATTATGTGAAAAGTACAATGAGAGAGACATTCATGGGGCTAAGAGTATAAAAGAGGGACCCGCCCTAGCTGGTTTGGCTCAGTGGATAGAGCATCGATCTGTGGACTGAAGGGTCCAGGGTTCGATTCTGATCAAGGGCATGTACCTCGGTTACAGGCTCCTCTCTGGCCTGGGCCCTGGTTGGGGCATGTGCAGGAGGCAACCAATCGTTGTGCTTCTCTCACATCAATATTTCTCTCTGTCTTTCCCTCTCTCTTCTACTCTTTCTAAAAATCAATGGAAAAATATCCTTGGGTGAGGATTAATCTAGATAGATAGATAGATAGATAGATAGATAGATAGATAGATAGATAGATAGATAGATAATAGATAGATAAAAGAGCAAACCAACCCAGGGGTCCTGGACCAGGCCAAGCTTCTCTGAGGAGTGATATTTCAGCTGAGACCTGGGGGGTGAGGGGGATGTAGGCACACATCTAGCATTCCTGCAGGGGAGAACAGCAGAGGCAAAGGCCCTGGGGCAGCAGGCTTGGTGTGTGTGAGGAGTGGTGGGCAGGCTAGTATAGCTGTAGCAGGTGGGAGAGTGAAGGAGAGAGGTCAGAGGGCTGACGTGGAGTCAGATCGTGCAGGACCTTGAAGCCGAGGGTGAGGACACTTATGCCACAGCAGAGAAGCTGTAGGCATAAGCCAGTCTCAGCCCAGGGGACATCAGGTTGTATGTTACCTTTGTAAGTACTGCCATACTTACGAAGGCGCCAAGCTTTGTGGATTTAAGAGGCAGGACCTGGCGGCGCTGGGGACAGCCAAGACTTTGGCAGGTCAAGGAACAAGAGGCCCCCGAGGTGGCCCCAGGAAGCATGTTCCTGCCCATCCCAGCAGGCAGAGTTAGCAGAGGTGCTCGTGGGAGAGGCCTGCATCAAATCCTGATGAGCCTCAAAGTTGCTCAGAGAGAGAAAAACAGATAATACCCAGTGCTGGCGAGGATGAGGCGAGAAGGAGACGTGTTCAGTGCTGGTGAAAGTGGAATCTGGAACAGCACCATGGAGAGCAGTCTTGGAACACTCAGTGTGTGCCCTTTGACCCAGGGATCCCAGAGAAATCCTTTCATAAGTTCAAAAAGGGGACACAGATGAGGGTCCTCATGGAGGTGGTGCCCATGGACATGAGGTGGAGGCAGGAGCAAAGAAGTACAATATAAAGTATTCACACGACATAATAGGTGCCCCGATGTATATGTCAGGTACTGTGTCGGCAGCAATGACTTTGGTGGACACACGTGGGCAGAGCTTAGAAACAGTGTTGAGTGAAGGAAAAAAAGGGAAGTAAAGGCCCGGCTGGTCTGGCTCAGTGGATTGAACGCCGTCCCATGGACCAAGAGGTCCCGGATTTGATTCCTGGTCAGGGCACATGCCCGGTTTGCTGGCTCGATCACCTGCAGGGGTGTGCAGGAGGCAACTGACGGATGTGTCTCTCTCATTGATGTTTCTATCTCTCTCTCCCTCTCCCTTCCTCTCTATCTAAAAGCCAATAAAAACATATTTTTTAAAAAAATTAAATAATAAGGGAAGTAATAAGTGAGATTCATAATGGAATATAATCTTTTCAGTTTAAAGTGCATTCACAACCAAACGCCACCACGTATATGTGGCCGTAAGGACATACATCAAAGACCTTAGAGGGTGTGCCTATGGGGAGGGCAGCAGAGGGAGCAGGATCACAGACAGGGTGAGAGACAACACAGAAAGAGAGCCAGAAACGTAAGCACTCAGCAGGGGACAGACACTCACGAAAAACAACTACGTCATTATTATCCCCATTTAATGGGTGAGAAAACCAAGGCTTATTCGAGGGCTCCCAGCTCCCAGACACAGAGCAGGGATTTGAGAAGGGTTGTGATATAGTCAGACAGGAGCCAGCCAGTCTGGGTGAGGATGCTCACTCTGCCAAGTCCCGACTGTGGGAATGTTGGGGCTAGTTGCCTCATCTTGCTGAGCCTCCGTTTCCCCATGTGGGAGATGGGGGAGACAGGGGCCAGGTGGCTTTTTTCAGAGGATTCTGGTACGAACAATGTGTGCTGGTGCTGTGGAGCATTGAGCCTGGCCCCTGGCCCAGCCCTCCAGGGTCTCGGTGCCTGTGTCTGAATCCAGGCTCTCCCCAGGATCAGGTTGAATGGGAGAGTAAGGGTCTGGGGTGGGAGGAAGCTCCTCAGCCCCCTTTCAGGCTGGGCTGCAGGGGGAGCCAGGGCTGTCTGAGACTCACTGTCCCCTCTATGTCCTCTCACGATCCACCCCCCTCCCCTTCTGCCTTGGTCCTGGCTGCCCACCTCCTCCTCCTCCTCCTCTCGGTCCCCTTCCCAGCAAAGACAGGCATTGCTTCGGTGGCCGGGCCCTGGACTCCTGGAACAAGCTGTGCCTGGCAACGCTTCTGGACATGGATGTGTCCAACCCCATGGAATACGAGTTCAACTTCCAGCTGGAGATCCGCGGGCCATGCCTGCTCGCAGGTGAGAGGGAGCTGCCCAGACCCAGGTAGTCGCCAGGAAGACTTGAGGCCCCAGGCTGGGGAGGTTTTCAGGCCCAAAGCTGCCCAGGACAGAGAGTAGGTGGAGGGTGGGGAATGTGACAGGCCCGGGTGGAGGACATCCTTAAGTACACGGAGCTGTGCGGATTTCCATCTCCTGCTCCCCAGCATACAGCGAAAGACGAGCCCCTCCCAATGAGCCTTCAAGGCTGTCCACCCCACCGCCATGGCTTCCTGGGGATGTACATGGGGCGGGTGGTTCTTGGTCCCCTCCCCGCGGTTCAGCCATAGAGCTGCTTCCTGCTTCTCACCTTGCACAGCGGAATCACCAGGGACCTTCCAGAATCCTGCCGCCCATCTCCCGCCCGAGCTTCGGGGGCCCTTGGTCTGGGCTGTGCCTTGGGTGTTGGCTATTTAGAAGGTCCCAGGCCATTCCAACATGCAGCCAGAGTTGGGAGCCATCGTTCTGACAGTTTCCCTCTCCAACCCACTCAAGGCTTTAAAAGGATATGGTTTCTTGCCAACAAGTGTGTTATCAGAGCAGCATGCCATTCCAGCCTGAGAGGTGTTTACGGAGTGCCCGCCGATCGAGCGTTGAGCATCTTCTATCTTTACGCGCCTCCATGAGAGGCAATTCCTTTGACTCCCTGCCACTGGGTCCCCACTTTGCAGATGGGGAAATTGGGGAGACCTGTCCATGGCTACCCAGCAGGTCAGGAGCCCCTGATAGGCAGGAGTGTCATCTCTGGCTTGCATCTTAGTGTCCCCCACAAAGGCCCTGTCTCTCTCAGGGCTCCTGAGCCTATCCCGCCTTTCTGTGCCACTCAGGGGTAGAGAGTCCCACCCACGAGATTCGAGCTGACGCCGCCCCGTCCGCATGCTCGGCCAAGAGCATAATCATCACCTTGGCCAACAGGCACACCTTCGACCGGCCTGTGGAGATCCTCATCCACCCCAGCGGTACCGTGCCCCAGGGGGGACCCCTGGGAAGCCTGTGGGAGGGAGGAGGTGCTGGGCCCGTGGGGCACAGACAGGTGGCCCCTCGCCCAGTGGTCAGCCAGGGAGAGGGTAGGGGTGTGTGGCAGAGGAGAGGAGATCAGCCTCCTAGGAAACTTGGCTCCAGCTGGTGGAATTGAGTGTCTCCTGCCCCAGTCCTAGCCCCAGAGGGTCCAGGGTCTCGTGCACCCACTGGGGCACTTTGTCCACAGGCCATCTGAGCAGAGAATCTTTGAAACCCACGTTCAGGGAAGCCCTGGCAGCTCTGATCTCTCAGGGAACAACTCTTTTTGTCTCTAAGAATTCCTTAGAATGTCAGGACCTGAAAAATAACAGAGCAACCAGTCCCTCTCCCATTTTACAGATGGATAAACTGAGGCCCAGAGAGGGGCCATGGGTCAGCCATGGCCACCAGGCACTTCTGCCTCCCAGCTAAGGAGTCTTCCCATGGCCCCACCCTGCTTCGGGCAGCCAGGGCTTCTGTACCCCTCTTCCTTCTAGAAGTCCTCCCCACTATGAGGATTCTGCCCCTAAGCTGAGGCCCCTGGCATCACCCTCACACTCGGGCACGTGCCAAGAGTTGATCTCATCTCTGCAGAGCCCCACATGCCACATGTCCTGATGGAGAAAGGGGACATGACCGTGGGAGAATTTGAGCAGCACCTGAAGGGAAGAGCAGATTTCATTAAAGGGATGAAGAAGGACAGCAGTGCAGAGCGAAAGGTGAGGGTGACTGAAGGAGAGAGCCAGGGGTGGCAGAGCCGGGGTGGCACTGGGGACTTGGACTTCACTGAGGAGAACGAGCTTGGGCAGGGACTTACCTGAGGTCACACAGCAGGTTGGTGGCAGGTCCTCGTCAGTGTTTCTGTTGGCGGGGGTGGGGGGGGAGGGACGGGCAGCAAAGGGACAAGGCACTACGGGGCAGAGGCAAATGGCTCTCAGATGTAGCAGTCACCCGGTGCTGTCCTCACGCTGCCTGCCAGGTCACCGTCTAGTGCCTAATCCAGGTACGTAAGGTACCAAGGTACCTAAGCCAGGTAAAATTCTCAGCTGATGCTTCCCCAGGTATTAACCCCCAGGAGCACCCTACAGCCGGTGCACTCCCAGCTTTCTTTACTCCTGGGCCTCTGTTTTCCCACCTGTTGAATGGGTCTCTTGCTGTCCCTTCCTCTGGGTCCTTGGTGGCTATTACACAGACAGTAAAGATAGGGAAGGGAAAGCCTAACAAAGATCATGCTCCTCTGCCTGCCCTCTCCGCCACGAAGCTGAAGGACAAGAGACCCTACGCTGAGGGGTCATGTGGGGAAGAAATGCTAAGAGGCTCAGCAGATGGCCACCAATTGTACCGGCAGCCGCCCTCCTATTCATGACCCTGCACACCAATCTGGGTCCTCAAGGCCAAGATTCCTTTAAGAATGGTGGCCCACTTCTTTTTATTCTCTTTGCTTGCTGGATGAAAAAAAACTGAGGTTTAGCACCCCAAAATAGCTATGAGCTGGGGAATGGGGAAGACCATTCCCTTGGGATTTGACTTTGATGGCAACAAAGCTAAGGACTTAGACTCAATCCGAAAGGCAGTGATGCTGGATTTAGGACCCTTCTCATTCTTGCTGGCCTGACTGGCAGAGGATGTGGCAGCTGAGGAGTGTGCAGAAACACATGTAGACAGCTTACCGCTCACCCCGACTGTTAGAGGTCCCACTGGAAGCACCTGCTTGGTGGGGGTTGGGAGGATGACAAAGGGAAGGTGTCGATGGCTCAGTGCCCATCACATCACTGCCATGTTAGCGACCCCACTGGAAATACCTCTCCCAGAAGTGGCCCCTCACCCAGATGAGTCAGTAGGGAGAAGAGGCTAAGCCAGGTTCTCAGAGTGGGGGTGGCAATGCCAGCTGTGCACTGAGCTCTGAGAACTACAGCATGTGGACAAAGTGGTTGGGGGGAGCAATGGGCCTCCCAGGCTGGGGCTGGGTCCCCTGCCTACCAAACCTTAAATCAATTAGCTCTGGGACCACTGAAGCGAATGAGAATCAGTTTGCCACCTTGGGTTGGTTATGCAAATACCCTGTATTCTCATGAGCTCCAGGAATGACAACCACCAGCCTGAAGCTGCTAAGAAATCACGAGTTTATTATAATTAGATAATGGCAGCTTGAGGAGCCATTAGAGAATTCTGAGCCAGGGGCTCCCACTCTCTGAGAGGCTGATGTGGCTGTTACTGCCTTGGGCTCTGTCATCGAAAGAGCCAGGCTGGTCGTGGTTCTGGCAAAGGAGCTCCATGCGGGACAGAGAACGTGATCCTTTGCCAAGGAGGGAGGCGGGCAGCCAGAAGGCAAATGTCAATCAGGAAGAGTGGGAGGGACAAGCTGTCAAAACTGTGATTTAGCAAAGAGGGAGCAAATGGCACAGAAAGATAACCATGTAGAAAAGATGGCGATGCAGTGAGAAGCAGAGACAAATAGAGAAAAAACAAACTTGCACACACAAGTCAGTGGTAGACAGACCCACACAGATTCATTCTCTCATTTATTCAGTCAACAAACACTACGTGTCCAATAGATGTCAGGCTCCATTCTAGGCATTGGGGAGGCCACACTGAAAATGACACATCCTTGTCCTCATGGAGCTTACCTTCTAGCACAGGGAGATAAACAAGAAGTAACCAGATGAGCACAGTCAGTTTGGAGAGGGCTGGGGACCAGGAGAGAAATAAAACAGGATGATGTGAGAATGAGTGGCAAGCGCTGGCTGCTGTTCAGCCAGGTGTCTAGAAAAAGCCTGCCTGAGAATGAGACCTGGTGGAAGCAGAATAATGGTGACATGTTTGGGAAATTTCACCCAGCTATGGAGGTGAAATGTGGGGAGTGGGCAAAGATGAGGTGGACAGGCAGGCCGGTCAGGCCCTGGGGGCTTCATAAGCCATGGCACAGGGTACGAGGGGAAGACATTGCTTAGGCAAGAGAATGGCGAGAATGATCTCACTGCCTGCTCTACATAGAATGGACCACCGGGAAGTAAATGTGGAGGAAAGGGGCCAATAAGAGGCGATGGCAAGGACCCAGGCAAGAGATCGTAGTGTCCTGAACTTGGGTGGTGGCGGTGGAGACAGAAAAGGACACACATTCAGGATGTGTTTTAGCTGCAGAACTAGCAATCCTTTGCTGAAGGAGCAAGAGAGGAAGCAACGACAAGTCCTCCATCTTTGGTTTGAACACCTGGATGGGTGATGGTGTCCTCTAGTGAGCTGGGGAAGGGATTCAAAGAGACCAAAACTGAAAAACAGACACAAAGGGGCATGTCCACCCAGAGGCGGTCAGATCAAGAGACAGAGAGAGGCAGCCAGCATGGAGCCAGAGGGAGGAAATGGGATTTGGTACAGAGTGAGTGGGAGCATCAAGGAGGAAGGCTTAGCACCACATCAGCCAAGAGAACATACGAAAAGGTCAAGAACTATGGTGCTGTTCTCCCTTTGTTTACCAAGCCCACCTCTGCACCAAGCTCCGTGTTAAGCCCTAGAGATTAAAAAAAAAAATGGAAGGAGCTCAGGCATGACCTACCTTCAAGTAACACACAAGCTAGAGAGGAGGCAGAGATATGAGCACAAAGCTGCATGTGAGCAATGCCTGAGCCCACGACAAACCGCAACAGTGATGATGGCTACCATTTAGCCCAGTGGTCGGCAAACTCATTAGTCAGCAGAGCCAAATATCAACAGTACAACCATTGAAATTTCTTTTGAGAGCCAAATTTTTTAAACTTCTTCTAAAGCCACGTCTTCAAAATAGACTCGCCCAGGCCGTGGTATTTTGTGGAAAAGCCACACTCAAGGGGCCAAAGAGCCGCATGTGGCTCGCAAGCTGCAGTTTACCGACCATGGATTTAGCCAATGACTGCCAGGCAGCGGGCTTCACAAGCATTGCGTTTATTCGTACAAGTTGGCAAGGCATGTACTCTTGTCCTTAGTTTACAGAGGAGGAAACCAAGTAATTGAGTACACCTGGAAGATGGGGGCAGGCTTTCCAAAAAGTAAAATTTAGAGAAAGAGTAGAAAGTTATCAGTGAGAGAGAATCAGTAAACCAGAGAAACCAAGGTTACAGCCAAGATAAGCCAGAGAGTAGCTCAGACACAGTGTGAAAGAGAAAGAAACTGCTACTCAACCAAAGGCCTGCATGTGTGTCGGGGCCTCCATCTGTGTGCCAGCTCAGTTCGTCCTCAACCACCCTGAGAAGGGAGCATTATGTGCCTCGTTTTTAAAATTGAAGAAACAGGCCCAGAGGAGGGACTTGTTCAAGATCACACAGCTAGACGGTGACAGAGCTGGGATTCAAACCCAGGTCTTCTGCCTCCAAAGTCCGTGCTTGCTGTTACAATCGGTGAAAAGCTAGCAAACAGAGAGCCAGGTGCAGTCAACCTGGAAGTCTCTTGTGCAGAGTATGAGTGGGATCTTGACAATACTTGGTGAGTAATGGGAGACCACGTGAGTAGCGCTGGACCCCTGAATACCAAGTGAGAGGTTTTTCTTTCTCCTCCAGACAGAAATCATCCGGAAACGCCTCCACAAGGACATTCTCCACCACTCTGTCATCATGCTCAACTTCTGTCCTGACCTCCAGTCGGTCCAGCCGAACCTGAGAAAGACCCATGGCGAGTTTATCTTCCTCGTTGACAGAAGCGGCAGCATGAGTGGGACCAATATCCACCGTGTCAAGGTACCTGTTAGAGGACCCCTCCCCAGGGTCTTGTGCTCCAGGGTAAATCAGCGGTGCTCCCCCAGGCCAGCTTCATCAGCACAAGAAGCTCCCCTTCCACATCTGAACCACCTTCGTAAATGGCTCTCCGTGTCTAAAAGGAACAACAATTTTTTAAAATCAGTTTGACCAGAGACACCCAAACTCAATGTGCTCCCAAAAGAAAACCCTGAAGTGGTATGAGCAGAGGCAGAACTATTGTCCACTTACAAGGGATGAAGTTATCACATCTTCCCTTGACATTCTACAACCTTTGCTGAGTGCTGCTCAGGCTAACACCCCTCAGTAGGTACTAAGTGGAGAAGGGTACAGCTGGGTGTTGAATCCAGCTAATAATCCCAAGGTTAGTGCTCTCATCTTCATTTGCCAAAGTGGAAAGCCCATCCTGAGAGTTTCAATAACCTACCCAAGGTCACACAGCCAGTGTGGTCTAAAACTAAACCCATGTCTGTCTGTCCCTAGGACCTGGCATCAGATATTCACTGGAGATGGCCCTTGTCATCAAATAATATGTAGAATCCAGTAGGAAAAAAAAATTGGTTCTTTGTTGTTTTTCTCAAAATGCCTATTATGGGCAAAATTTTGTGGTTGGCCATCTGAAAAGACAACAGGTTGTAAACTCAGTTTCTGCCCTCAAACCAGTCATGTATGGAGCATGGTCTCGCTGCTGTGGAGACTTCTGATGAGTGAGGAAGACAGAGTAATCACCTTTCCCCCAACGTCCAGAGGGGGAATCTCCCTCAGGAGATTATTTGTCTCGTTTTCGGCCTTATCCACCTCTCCCTTGTATTTCTAGTTGTGCAGGTCTGTCTCATCTGGAGTTATGGGAAACTCATTAAGGGAAAGGACCAGATCTTTGCTTATCTCTCTCTCCCCATGGGGCCTTGCTCTATATTTAGGCATAAAAAGCCCCCAGTCATGGTTCATTGAACTGGGTAAAGGATCATAGTTCAAGAAAACAAGGGATAAGGGAAGGAGAAGGGAGAGGGCTCAGTTGTCACCTGAAATTTCACTCCTTTCCCAGTTTGTGCCTGGAGCAAACTCTTGTTCCCAGGGCAACGGGATAAGCAAGGAGAGGAGAGGTTAGGTGGGATCTGTGAGGCCAGCTAACTCCTCAGTCATGCTCTGACTGGGTTTCGTCTTGAAGCATGAGAGAGCATCCTACATGGAACCCAAGTTCCTGTTTGAGGCCTGTTGACACTGGGATGTAGGACTGGTTGGTACCTTCTCCCCACCCCTGCCAGCCATCAAAAACAAACACTGGAATGGGGAGCTGTCCACAGTGCTGGAGTGCTGAAGCACAGTCCAGTGCCCATGTGTATCCCATTCCACAGCTGGGCCAATTTGTAAGATGTCTGCACAGTTACTCTAAGTATCCTAGGATCATGAAACATTCCTTCGAGAGCATTTAATCCACCTTCCCTGCCCGTTTCCAGGTAAGGAAACTGAGTCCCTGAGAGGCTGTTTTTTCCAACATCACAGTGCTAGTGAGGGAGCCTACGCTTTCCATACCCTGGCTCAGTGCTCATTTTCCTCACCTTTCTGATAGGGAATTATACAAACTCCCCCTTTAAGAAAAGCTCTCTTTTCTGATTATGTCTTCTCTGCTGCATGACTTAGTAAAAGAGAAATGCCTGGGTTCCACGATCCAGTCTGCCATTGGCTGGCTATGTGGCTTTGGACAAATTGATTCTCAATTCTGAGCTTCATTTATACTGTCTGTAAAATGAGAAGGAAGGATTAATACAGGGAGGGCAAACATTTGTCCTATGTCCCTTTGTTCCTTTCTCCCAAGCCCAGGCAGACATCAACAATTGACCATGACATTCTTTACCACGCTGAGTCTGGACTCAGTCTCTATATGTTTCTCATCAAGGTGCTCCAGGCCATTACTACCAGTTGAATGGAGTTGGTTCATGAGTGGAAATCCATTTCCTGCACTAAAGACCTTTCCAACCTTGACATTCCAGAATTCTCTGATGACGACTTCCGCCAGGGCTCCTCTCACAGTTCCTTCCCCCTTGGAGTCTTTCTTGCTTGCTTTTCCAGCTCAGCTCCCTGGCCTCAAGGTTACCTTTCACAAATGGCTTTGCATCAGCACAATCCATTCTGCTACATACACCTACCCCTTTTAGAAAAAGACATAGAAATTACTCAGGCCACACACCCCTCCCCCCCATGGACAATGCGGTCATTGGGGGAGGGGGGTTACTTGCATCATTAACTGTGGCCAATTATGTTGAAGTTTTAGGAAAAACTGGAATTAGGGAGGTAGGAGAGAATAGAAATCCAAACAGCCACGCGGAAGGGGAAAGTTCAACCAATTTAATTTCCTGCAGCTGGTCTCATTCTTCAGCTGCCACTTGCTGCCAAAAACATGGCTTTGAAAATTCTAATAGGTGTGAGCAGAGACAATCTGTATGGATCAGCAACGTCTCCTGCTAGCAGGAATACACACTAGTGGCTAATGAAAAAATAAGCAGATCTGGACTTCTTTCATAGAGACATAAAATGTATTGACACAAGCAACAAAGAGAACATTAATGTTAATGTTTACAGAGGGGGTGGGAGAGGGGCTGCAGGTCCTTATGGTGTGGAAGTTGCCAGGATCCACTTACAGCTGTTTACTTCTACATTCTGGGGTGGAACAGCTTGTTTCCCTGAAGCCATGCTGAGATCCCTGGGCTGCCGTCAATAAACTATACGGGGGTGAGGGAGAGCCCTCCCCCCAGTTCCTGAGTTCTGTGCCAAGGCAGAGCCAACATGAATGAAGATTTCAGAGCTGTGTTGTTGTTTCTTAAAGCTTCACTTTTTAAAGATTTTTAAAAACGTTTAAATTGATTTCTAGAGAGAGGAAGGGAGAAAGAGGGAGAGGGAAAAAAACCAAAAACATGGATGTGAGAGAGAAACATTGCACGGCTTCCTCCTACATGCCCCCTACTGGGGATCAAGCCCCCAAACCGGACATTGCCCTGGCCAAGAATCCTGTGATGTCCAACCAACTGAGCTGCACCCGCCAGGGCTCAGAGCTGTGATTTGAAAGCTTCGGTCCTATCTTTAGGTTTTGTGATCCAGTACAATTGCTTAATGCTCTAAGCCTCAGTTTTCTTCTCTGTAAAACAGAGGTATTAATATTAGTATGCATCTTGTTGGGTAGATAATAATAACCACTTGCTGAATGATTACTGTGTGCCAGGCTGAGACTCAGAGGAATGACATAACTAGGCCAACGTCAAGTTAGCAATAGTACAGGTACAATGTAAACCCCGATGTGTTTAACATCAAAGTGCATCTTCTTAACCACTCTTTTAGAGATTAAACGAGGTAATATAAAGAGTGTATCACAGTGCTTGATATGTAGTGATGGCTTGATACGTATCATCGCCTCATCATCAGTGCCATTCTTTTTCCCTCTTATCATCTCCACTTTTCTTTTTTGGCATCACTTTTTCCCATATACCTTTACCCGCGTCTCCTGATACTGCATAGTTCAAGTAGGTCCAGATTCCAATGTTCACAGATTTTGGAGGCAAAGTAACTCGTGTCTGAGTCCTGGCTCCACTATTCACTATCTGAATGGCTCACCAACAAGTTGCTCCCCTCTCTGTACCTCAGTGTTCTCTCCTATAAAATGGGGATGCTATTGTGCCTGCTTCCAAGGTTATTGTGAAGATTATACGAGATAATGAAGGTAAAGCACATTCTGAGCATTCAACAAGTATGACCTAAAGAGGCTGTCCCAAAGCAATTCATCCCTAGTCAATGGTAATTGGGTGAATTCTGGTGCCAAAGGCCCTGGATGAGAGCCAGAAGCCTATCCCATCGCCAGGGTGACCCGGACCAGGCCACATCCCTCCCTTAGACATCCATTTTGTTTTGGCGGAAAGAAATGAGTGCTCCCCGCTCTCCCTACCTCTCAGGGTCAGCAGGAGGTGAGATTGAACTGGCAACCATAATAGAATGGCTTTGAAAAGTCAGACTTGCTACACGAGTGAGAAATTTCATGAGATGGCTTTGGTCCAGCCTCCGCTCAGCATCAGCAGATTTCTTGATCTGGGGGGAAAGGGGATGTGGGGTGCAGGCAGGGGGGTGGAAGGCCTGTGTGGAGACAGATTCCTGCTGGGATAACAATACCGGTGTGAAGCGGCAGAAGTTATAACTCCTTCCCGAATCCTGAAAATCCCTTTCTTGCCTTCCAGGATGCCATGCTGGTGGCTCTTAAGAGCCTCATGCCAGCCTGCCTCTTCAATATCATTGGGTTTGGATCCACATTTAAGACCCTCTTCCCTTCCAGTCAGACCTACAATGAGGTAAGGAAGGACAAGGCTGGGACCAGGAGGGGCGGGTGGTGAGGAGCAAAGGACAGAAAAAGAGAAAGGAGGCCTGCTCAAAGGCTGTCCACATGTATAGGACCAGGATGATGCCCAGGAGCCAAGAAGGAAAGAGAAGCTAACTCTGCTCAGGCAGTTAGTTCTGACATCTCAGCCTTCTGACATCCTTCTCTTTAAAATCCTATCTAATAAAAGAGTAATATACAAATTGACCATCACTCTAAGACACAAGATGACCGCTCCCATGTGGTCAAAGATGGCTGCCCCATGTGGACACAAGATGGCTGCCACAAGATGGCCAGCAGGGGAGGGCAATTGTGGGCGATTAGGCAAGCAGGGAGGACAGTTAGGGGAGACCAGGCTAGCAGAGTAGGGCAATTGGGGGGAACCAAGCCTGCAGGGGCAGGCAGTTGGGAGGGACCAGGCCTGCAGGGGAGGGCAGTTGGGGGGATCCAGGCCTGCAGGGGAGGACAATTGGGGGGAGGACCAAGCCTGCAGGGGAGGACAATTGGGAGGGGGGGGGGACCAGGCCTGCAGGGGAGGGCAGTTTGGGGGAACCAGGCCTGCAGGGGAGGACAGTTGGGGGAGACCCAGGCCTGCAGGGGAGGACAATTGGGGGGAGGACCAAGCCTGAAAGGGAGGGCAATTGGGGGGGGCTAGGCCAGCAGGGGAGGGCAGTTAGGGGTGACTGGGCTAGCAGGGGAGGGCAGTTAGGGGTGACCAAGCCAGCAGGGGAGGGCAGTTAGAGGCAATCAGGCCAGCCGGGGAGCAGTTAGGTGTCGATTAGGCTGGCAGTGGAGTGGTTAGGGGGTGATCAGGCTGGCAGGCAGAGCAGTTAGGGGCAATTAGGCAGAGGCAGGCGAGCGGTTGGGAGCCAGCCATCCTGGATTGTGAGAGGGATGTCCAACCGCCCGTTTACCGCGATCGGGCCTAAACGGGCAGTCGGACATCCCTCAAGGGGTCCCAGACTGGAGAGGGTGCAGGCTGGGCTGAGGGACACACGCTGCCCCCCACCCCCAACCCCCCATACACGAATTTCGTGCACCGGGCCTGTAGTAAAAAATATGTTGGGCAAAGTGTGGGTGTGCTCAGACAGGGGTCCAGGGAGGGGTAGGAAGAGGATGCATAGGCCTACCACTCACTGAAGCCTCTGCCTTATGAGGACAATAGATCCATGCAAGGTTGAGCCAAAGAAGTGAACAGGAAGGGATGGCCGAGTGAATAGGTGGGTAAGTGGGCTGAGACTCAAGCTACAATTTTAAATAACAGGACTGTGGCCCCAGCAGCACGTTCAAAATTGCAGGTCTAGGAATTGGAGGGAGAGAAGGAAGGAAGGAAAGAAGGGAGGAAAGGAGGGAGAGAGGGAGGGAGAAGGAGGGAGAGAGGGAGGACTTAGGAGCCACTTTTCAATTAAAAGTAGTTTATGGTTTTTTTAAATACGATAATAATATATATTGATTATCTCACAGCCTTTGAAACTAGATAATCAAAAAGAAAAATATATAAATCTCGCATGATCACGTCAGAAAAATAAAAGGAAAAACAACATTAAGAGCTTGGAGTAAATCCCTCCGGACCTTGTTCTACGCATTACCCACCGTTTCAGTAAAGATAGGATTAGGCCTTCCAGAAACTACTTTTTGAACACAACAGCCTATCATGAGCACATTTTGTGCCACTAAGTATAAATCTGCAGCATAATTCTAATGGCTGACAGGCGTGACTTATTTAACTAAACCCCTGCAGTTGGGCACTGAAGTTGTTTCCATTTTTTTGCTGATCATCTTTGTATCGAAGGCTTCACATACCTCCTTCGTGATTATTCCCTTGGGATAAATTTCTAGTCTTTCTGCCTCAAAGGCACATTATACACTTTAAGACTTTTGACGTGTACGGTCACTCCAAGCATGGATGTTGGAAGAGCATCTTCCTGAGACAGGAGCAGAAGGACATCGGATGTCCAGTGAGCATCTGTCCTTGCTGTAGTGACCTTCATCCGAGGCCAATAATCCTGGGCCAGAAAGGACAATGATAAGTTAATATAACACCACGAATGGTAGCATGGCAGGCGCTGGTGGGGGTGTGATTGGGCAGAACCATGTCCAATACCAGTAAGTGTCCACCTATTCTTATAGGATGTGGGGGAGGTGAGACTGGGAACGGGACTCAACTCTAGTGAGGTTGAACTCAACTCTAGGGCAGCGATTTTCAACTGGTGTGCTGCAAGGATTTCTAAGACATGCAATACCTGTCTATTTAGTCGGGGGCACTGACCTCTTTTCCCTTAGATTGTCACACACACAAATGACAGCAGCCAACACATTAGCCATCTGGTGTGAATGAATCAAAAGTAGACCTTTATTTTTGTTAGATCAGCAACAAATATATTTTTTATGTCATTTTAGTAATTAGTTTATGTTTGGGGGGGGGGGGTTGAAAATTGCTGATCTAGGGAAACAAAAGGACTCCTCCAAGAGGCTCAGAGTCCATACCATAGGAATTACCTCCCCTGCCTGTGCCTTTCCTGCAGGAGACCGTGGCCATGGCCTGTGAGAACATTCAGAAAATGCGGGCTGACATGGGCGGCACCAACATCCTCTCCCCGCTCAAGTGGGTCATCCGGCAGCCAGTGCACCAAGGCCACCCGCGACTTCTCTTTGTGGTCACAGACGGAGCGGTCAACAACACCGGGAAGGTGCTGGAGCTGGTGCGAAACCACGCCTTCTCCACCAGGTGGGCACAAGCTGAAGGTCTGGGACCTGGTGATCCTGGGCTGCCCTGGACTGGGGTTTCCAGAACCTGGGCCACGTGGGAAAATGCCAGGAGACGAGGAAAGAAGCTTTTAGAGCTTTGCTTCCAAGGTGGTGTGGCTGACCTCAAAGTTTGCCTTTCCCCCTCAAAGTTCAGGAGGGATGAGATGCCCACACCTCTGCATCTGGCTCCCAACCAGAAGCCTACGCAAAGGAAGCCCTTCCTGCTGCTTAGACTCTGAGCTGGGGCGGAAGTCATGGGCTTCATGTGTGAATGTAAATGCCCACTGATGGCCCGCTTCCCCGGCCCTCTGCCTAAAGCTGGGCCAGCTGTGAGAGAGTCCGCCTGGATCATGCTCCCCATCAGGAGACAGAGATTGCAGAGAGGATGGGAAGTTTCAGCCTTTCTCCTCCCCTACCCAGGTGCTATAGCTTTGGAATTGGACCCAATGTCTGCCACAGGCTGGTGAAGGGGCTGGCAACCGTGTCCAAGGGCAGTGCTGAGTTCCTGATGGAGGGGGAGCGGCTGCAACCCAAGGTAGGTGGAAGGGCCCCAGTCCCTCTGCTGCTGGACCCCCAGTTTAACTCACGGGGGAAATGAGGCCCAGGAAAGCAAATTGACTTGCTCAAGATCACTATCTGGTTCATGTTTTTGACACAAACTTTCTGTGTGCCCTAGACTAGTCCCAACCCTCCTTTGAGTCTTGGGTTTTCTCGCTTGTTAAATGATAAGCTTAGAGAAGACAGCAGCAAAAGTTTGCTCCAACTCTGACATTGTAGGAGCCTAAGAAGTGGCATGTTCACCGGTAGGCAAGCCACCCCAAGGCCTCTTGTTACTTCTTCCCTGCTCACACCCCGCATGGTCATACCCACCTGGGCTTCGTGCATCGGGGCATACCCTCCCTGCTCACACATCTCCCCAACCAGTGTTCTGATTCTGCCCAACAGATGGTCAAATCCCTGAAGAAGGCCATGGCCCCAGTCCTGAGCGATGTGACTATAGAGTGGGTCTTCCCTGAGACCACCGAAGTGCTGGTCTCCCCTGTGAGCACCAGCACCCTCTTCCCTGGGGAACGGCTGGTGGGATACGGCATTGTGTGTGATGCCTCCTTGTACATCTCCAATTCCAGATCTGTAAGTATCTTAGAAATGCCACGGGTCGGTGGGGCCCGGAAACATGCAGGGAAGACTGTTCCTGGCAGGAAGGAACGAGTTGGGTCTGGGCTTACAGTTGTGAGGTGTGGCTGCCAAGCCATGGAACACAATCTACAAATAAATAATGAAATTAGAAAGACATAACTTTTCAACCTAGAAATCCCTTCTAAGGATCTAACAGAAATAAAGTGATATAATGGAGTTATATCCAAGGATTCATTGTAGCATTTTTTGTGATGGCAAAAACTATGGCCACATATTAATGCTGCTTCTCTCAAAATGTTGCTTGATGTTACATGAAGCAGGGAAATATTGTGAAAGACATGATTACAAATGATTTTATAGCAAGAATATGAATTTCTCATCAAATAAACTTAATTATTGAGAGAGAACAACAATTTGTATGACTGAACTGGTCAATTAGGTTTCTAATTTTCTCTTGTAAATTCCAGGACTTCATAAACTTCTTTTTCTAGTCCAGAGGTACTCATACCCTCCCCAGACCTCCCAAACTATTATTTAGTAAATCAGCAATAATAGGTACCATAAGACACTATGGTCTCACATACTTATTTTAATTGAACTGATTTTTTACGGTGATTTTCTACTTTTGTCCTTTTCTACTCTGTCCTCTTTCCTACACCAGGTGATTTATACTTTGGTTGTCTGATCAGGCCTGACTTACTGTTGAAGCAATGAAGGATAACAGCATTTTCTCTTTGTGTGGCTTTTTTTTTCCCCCCTCTGTCATCACCTTTTATTTATCAATGGATGACATGTTGACTTTTTGACTGATAAAATATTAAATGTAAATATAAACACAGCCACAAAGTGAATGCTTAACCATAGGGATGGTAGAATATTGCACAATCAAATGTTTAAAAGAACAGTTGATGTGCCGGATTTCCAAAATGTTTAAAGTGCAAAGTTCAAGATACTGCTAAATATAAAGTAATATGGTCCAGTTTTTATAAAACAGAAATGGTTCCCAAAAACCTTTATGTTTTATATGTATGTGTATACTATGGAGAATGAAATAGGAGGAATAGATGGTTCATTCTGTGCATTTCGCTAACCTATTTGGAGACAGCAGTAGCATTTAGAATCACCTTTTAAAAGTTTTTAATAAAGAATATAATTTAAAATAGAAGCAATGTAAGAGATATGAAGTAATTTTCATTCACCATCTCATAAACAAAAGTCTGCCTAAATTCTCCAAGCTAGCAAGACACTTTTTCATTATTCCAGTTCTAACATGGACTCTCCACAGTTTGCTGCTCTGTGGATGTCCTTCCTGCCACCTAGCCTAATTCCTAAACTTCTTTCTCTCCCTTCCTCCAGGACAAGAGGAGACGATACAGCATGCTGCACTCCCAGGAGTCCAGCAGCTCTGTCTTCTACCATTCACAAGATGAGGGGCCCACCTCAGACAATGCAAATTGTGCCAAGATCTTGGGGGAGCCCCTCAACCTGAGGCAAGCCACAGATGTCCGGCCATCCAGCGGCGACCCCACCCCCACTCCTGGTAAATCTGCCGCTCTTTGTGCTTCACTCACTTCTCCAGAAGCTATGATTACTACATTTTACTGAGCACTTACTATGTGCTAACCGCTTTACACAAACAATCGCATTGAATAGTTAGCAGCTGCAGAGGTGGCTACCGCCTATTCTACAGATGAGGAAACTGAGACAGGGAACTTCAGTCGCTTGGCTGCACCCGTGGAACTGGAAAGAGGTTGAGTACAGATAGAGTAGACCTGTCTGCCTCCAAAGCCACTTGATGGTTTTAGTTTCCACTCAGAGGGTATTTATTGATCACCTACCCCAGCTAAGTACTGAGCACAGTGTGAAGCAGCAAAGGTGACTCAAACATGGCACCTGTTCTTCAGAAGCTCTCCATCTGGTGAGAGGGACACCATTGGACTGAGTTCTGAGAGGAAGCAGAGTGACATGGGCCACAGGAGGTTCTGGGCAGCAGACATTGCCTGAGCAAAGGTGTGGAGGTGTGCCACCTAGAAAATACATCCACAGTTGGTTACTCAGCTACTATGCTTGGGGCACATGGAACCTTGAAAAGGGAACAGAGAGGAGAGTCGCTGGGTGATAGATTGGGGCACGGGTAGGCCAGGCTTTCAATGCCAGGTGAGGGGAGGCACCCAAAACGTATTTCAGAAGGTGAGCCGTGGAAAGCTTGAGAAGTTTCCAAGCATGAAAGGGTATGCAAGCCCCTCCCTCTTTGCCCGCTGTCCTCTTCTTGCACTCTGGTGGCTCCCCTATCACCACCCCTGTCCAGGTGTGGGCCTCTCCCAGCGACGGCGGGCATATAGCACCAACCAGATCACCATCCACAAGCCCTCCCCGAGGGCCACCACGGTCAGCGACCCCACGATGGCTGCCAGGAGGTACCCGCTGCGGAAAACCAAGCTGCAGGACCTCATCAACCAGCCCAGCCTAGATGCCCCGCCAAGGCAGATTGATTTGCAGGTACCCGGGCGGGGCAGGGTGGAGTTGGGGAGGCCATAGGTACAGGCGAGCTGCGTCTCCTGCTTCAACCGGAAGGATGGAGCCTGTCCACATCTGACTGAGAAGCGAGTCACCTCTTCCTTCATCTGCCTGACCCTCCAGGACCCCTTCCTTACAATGATACCCATGGGCCAATGACATCACCAGTTCTCTGCACACAGCACTTCCCAGTTGTCAAGGAGCCTCCCCATGTACTCTCTCATTTGATTTGATAGCACCCCTGGAAAAGGAGGGGTGTGAAAATTAAGGGTAAAGGTCACACAGCTTGTTCGGAGATTAAAACCCGGAGCCCACTTCCTGCAAAGCTCTTACTTCCCTCTCCATCACACACTGCACCTTCTGCAAATACCAAGGATGGTACATCCACCCAGGGCAGGGATGATATCATTGCTACAGCCACAGCAGGGCTAGTTGCCCCCTGTCCAGCTAGACCAGTTTCTCGGCCTCAGCACCTTGGACATGATAGTTCTTTGTTGTGGGGCGATTTTGTGTAGAAATTGTAAAAATTTGACAGCATCCCTGGCCTCTATCAAATGAATGCCAGTTACACCACCACCCCCAGTGATGACAACTAAAAATGTCTGTAGACACTGCCAAATGTCCCTGGGGGAGGGCGGCAAAATCACCAGTTTGAGAAACACTGTCCTAAACCAAATTGGTGTCTGGTATTATCTGCATGCCTTACCCCATTTTCTCAAGGATGGGCTTTATGTAGCTTCATCAGGGTGAGTCTGTGATTCCATAGAAACAGCCTTTTGTTCCCCATGCCCACCCACAACCTCCATCCATCCCCGCCTCCACAGACACATAAGCCCCATTGCTCCCCAGGGGCAGAGACACTGCCACCTTGTCTCTAAGGTCCTTCTCTGTCCTTAGCCAGGGATGCAGTTGGAAAACACTGACCTTGGAGTCAGGTAGACTCTGCTCCTCATACATGTTACTTAACCTCTCTGAGCCCCAATTTCTTCATCTATGAAATGGGGAGAATATCTTGTGCAGGTGGTTGAGCTAACAGCCATCAACAGATATGTATTGAGAGCCAACTATAAGTGGAGGACTCTTGCAGGCATCGGGTGATAAGAGATCAAATGCTTGGTGCAGCGTCTGGCACACAGTAGATGTCTTTTAAATGCAGGTCTGATTAATGAGAGCTCTAAGCAGTGTGGCTTCTCTTCTCTCCTACTTGCTTCTGGCCATCTTTGCTCATCTCTGCCCCATCCCCTGCTTGGCTTCTTCCCCAATCTGATTCTCCCCAACACAACATGTGCATACATGTATACATTCCCTACAGCCTCTGACTGGATGAAGGGCTGAACCTGAGACTAGTCTACTGCCATGGAAACTGTAGCAGCTTGGTGATGGTGGGGCAAAGGTGAGAGGAATCCTAGTCTCTGATGAGGGAGGTGAGGTTAGGGACCCCCGGGGACTCAGCAGCCCTGGCTGGGTACCAGCTTCCACTGAGGCCATCCCCAAAGTGACCAGTCCCAGTCTTCTCCCACACCCTTGTACCATCCCAGGACCTCAGGTCCAGAGGAGACAAGAAGGAGCACCTCAGCCCCTGCCCCAAAGAGCCCCCATCTAATGGGGAGCACAGTCCCTTCCCAATAAATACTTGATTGCAATGAAAAAGACCACCCAGGGGAAAACCAAGATGGCGGCATAGGTAAACACCTAAACTGCTGCCTCACACAACAATTTCAAAACTACAACTGAAAGACAAAATGGACATCATCCAGAACCACAGGAAGGCTGGCTGAGTGGAAATTCTACAACTAGAAGGAAAGAGAAAAGGACACTGAGACTCAGAGGAGCTGCAGGAGGCAGAGGTACTGAGAAGCGTGTGCAGAGAGGACTGGCAACCGAGTGCACAGCTGACTTTCTCAAGTGGGAGGGAGACAAAAGCTCCTGACTGCGCTGAACTCCAGTTCCGGGTGAGACTCTGGGGACCCAGACTCATATGGGGTGAAACTGGACTGTCAGGAAAGAGAAAAGCACACGGAGACTCAGAGGAACTGTGGAAGGCAGAGGTACCGAGGTGTACGCACAGAGAGGGCGGGCAGCTGAGTACATAGCTGGCTTTCTCAAGCAGGAGAGAGTCAAAAGCTCCTGACTGCACTAATTCAGGGAGAAAATGGACTGTATGGCAGCAGGCGGAACTCGAGGGCGGCTTTTTCTCAGAGGTGCTTGCAACAATTACCGCGAGACACTGAGACGCAGGGGCCTATTAGGGAGGGCTGACGGGAAACCAATGCTGTCTGCTCCACCCTGAGACTCTGCCCCATCCAAGCTGAGCACAGAGGCTTTTGCAGGTCTTGTCTCATAAGGATGTCTCCAGCACAGAAGTTCTCCCAGCATAGACACAGCTGATCCTCACAGCCAATTGGCCTGGAGGTCAATTCCTCCCAGTGATACCAACAAGTCTGTACACACAGCCCACAAAGGGGTGCACCAAGAGTGTCCACCTCAGGTAACTGGGGAGGCTGAGCCACTGGGCCCTAGAGGACACCTACCACACAAAGCCACTCTATCAACTCAGGACAGCAGCCAAAATGTGGAGACAAAGAAACAGATCACAAATGAAAGAAATGGAGGAAAGCAAACAACTGGATATAGAGTTCAAAACCACGGTTATAAGGTTTTGCAAGAATTTCCTAGAAAAGGCCGATAAACTTAGTGAGACCCTCGAGGATATGAAAAAGGACCAACTAGAAATTAAGCACACACCTGACTGAAATAAAAAATATTATACAGAGATCTAACAGCAGACTAGAGGATCACAAGAATCAAGTCAAAGATTTGAAATACAAAGAAGCAAAAAACACTCAACCGGAAAAGCAAAAAGAAAAAAGAATCCAAAAATATGAATAGTGTAAGGAGCCTCTGGGACAACTTCAAGCGTACCAACATCAGAATTATGGGGGTGCCAGAAGAAGAGAGAGAGCAAGATACTGAAAACCTACTTGAAGAAATAATGACAGAAAACTTCCCCCACCTGGCGAAAGAAATAGACTTACAAGTCCAGGAAACGCACAGAACCCCAAACAAAAGGAATCCAAAGAGGAACACACCAAGACACATCATGATTAAAATGCCAAGAGCAAAACATAAAGAGAGAATATTAAAAGTAGCAAGAGAAAATTAGTTACCTACAAGGGAACACCCATACAATTGTCAGCTGATTTCTCAACAGAAACTATGCAGGCCAGACAGGAGTGGCAAGAAATATTCAAAGTGATGAATAACAAGAACCTACAATCAAGATTACTCTACCCAGCAAAGCTATCATTCAGAATTGAAGAGCAGATAAAGAGCTTCACAGATAAGAAAAAGCTAAAGGAGTTCATCACCACCAAACCAGTATTATATGAAATGCTAAAAGGTATTCTTTAAGAAGAGGAAGAAGAAGAAAAAGGTAAAGATAAAAATTATGAACAACAAATATCTATCATCAAGTGAATCTAAAAATCAAGTGAATAAAAAAATCTGATGAACAGAATAAACTGATGAATATTATAGAATCAGGGGCATAGAAAGGGAGTGGACTGACAATTCTCGAGGGCAAAGGGGTGTGGGGGTGTGGGAACAGACTGGACAAAAATCGTACACCTATGGATGAGGACAGTGAGGGGGGTGGATGAGGGCAGAGGGTGGGGTGGGAACCAGGTGGAGGGGAGCTATGGGGGAAAAAAGAGGAACAATTGTAATAATCTGAACAATAAAGATTTATTAAATTAAAAATAATAATAAAATTAGTTAGCTGTTGGCCTAAGAGACTAAGAAACACTTTTTCTCTCTGTTACACCTAGTAAGTGCCCTTGCGCCCTCATCTCCTATTAGGCGATACAAATGTTGCCAGAGATACAAAATTCATTTTTCATTAATTTAATATTCTTTAGTTACAAACATACTCAGAGTGTGTAAATCACACCCTCAAACAGTTCAGCTAAGTATAAAGTAAAAAGAAAAGTACCCCAACCCACTTGGTTTTAAGGGTTTCCTTCCAGAAATACTACACACACACACACACACACACACACACACACACACACGTACACAACAAACGTAGATGTTTTAAATAATCACATATACAAACTTCCCTCCAAATCACTTTTCTAATATCTTTTTTTTATTATCTAAAGTTTTACATGTTTCCTTTTTCCCCGATTGACCCCCCACCAGCCATTCCCCACCCCAGGCAAGCCCCCACCACCCCAGTGTCTGGGTCCATTGGTTATGCTAATCTGCATGCATGTAAGTCCTTTGGTGGCTCTCTAACTCCCCCTCCCCTGCTATTTGTCTCTGGATCTATTCTTGTTCATCATATTATGTTGATCATTATATCCCACATATGAGTGAGATCATGTGATATCTTTCTCTGACTGGCTTATTTTGATTAGCATAATGCTCTCCAGTTCCATCCATACTGTTGCAAATGGTAAAAGTTCCTTCTTTTTTATTGCAGCATAGTATTCCATTGTGTAGATGTACCACAGTTTTTAATCCACTCATCTGCTGATGGGCACTTAGGTTGTTTCCAAATCTTAGCTACTGTAAATTGTGCTGCTGTGAACATAGGGGTACATATATCCTTTCTGATTGGTGATTCTGGTTTCTTGGGATATAGTCCTAGAAGTGGGATTACTGGGTCAAATGGGAGCTCCATTTTTAACTTCTTGAGGAAACTCCATACTGTTCTCCACAGTGGCTGCACCAGTCTGCATTCCCACCAGCAGTGCACGAGGGTTCCTTTTTCTGCACATACTCGCCAGCACTTGTCGTTTGTTGATTTGTTGATGATAGCCATTCTGACAGGTGTGAGATGGTATCTCGTTGTTTTGACTTGCATCTCTTGGATGATTAGTGACTTTGAGCATGTTTTCATATGTCTTTCAGCCTTCTGTATGTCCTCTTTCGAAAAGTGTCTATTTAGGTCCTTTGCCCATTTTTTGATTGGATCGTTTATCTTCCCTTTGTTAAGTTGTATGAGTTCTCTGTAAATTTTGCAGATTAAACCCTTATCTGAAATATCATTGGCAAATATGTTCTCCCATGCAGTGGGCCTTCTTCTTGTTTTGTTGATGGTTTCTTTTGCTGTGCAGAAGCTTTTTATTTTGATGTAGTCCTATTTGTTTATTTTCTCCTTAGTCTCCATTGCCCTAGGAGCTGTGTCAGTAAAGATATTGCTAAGACATATGTCTGCTATTTTGCTGCCTATGGAGTCTTGTAGGGTTTTTATGGTTTCTCGTCTTACATTTAAGTCCTTTAGCCATTTTGAGTTTGTTTTTGTGTATGGTGTAAGTTGGTGATCTGGTTTCATTTTTTTCTAATATCTTCTTAATTCACTTTTATATATACAGTAAAATTACTCTTTTTGGTGTATGAGTTCTGACAAATGAATAGTCATGTAACCATTTCCATGATCAGAATACAGAAGAGTTGCAAAGTTTTTCATGTTTCCTCTAAGACAGCTTCCCAAATTGGTTTTTAAGAAATTGCCTGTTTTATTGCAGTGCTGTGTGGCATTCCAACACATGGACGTACCTTAACTTATTTGCCAATCTTAGTGAAGTACATTCAGATAGTTTCCAGATATCACAAAATCTTTTTTTTAACAAACAATACTGCAACAAAGATACAGTACATGTACATAGATATTTGCAACCTTGTGTATTTCCACAGGATTCAATTCCTAAAGGTGGAATCGCTGGGTCCAGGGAGCGTGGGCCTTGTTAATGTTGACAGCTAGCACGGGGCTGCATCGTTCTCCACAAGTACATGTCATGCGCACTCCCACCAACAGTCCATCGGGGACTCCCATCTCCCCATTGACCACGTTGTGTGTCACCAGACTTTACATCTAGTCTGGAAAATGGGGGAAATCATAATGCATTTCATTTCATTTTTTTATCCTCACCCAAGGATATATTGTTATTGGTTTAAGAAAGGGAGAGAAACGTCGATGTGAGAGAGAAACATTGATCCGTTACCCCCCATATGCACCCCAACTGGAGTTCGAACCCATAACCTAGGTATGTGCCCTGACCGGGAATCGAACCCTTGAATGATGCTCCAACCAGATGAGCCACCTGGCCAGGACTGTAATTCATTTTCATTTAGAGCAACACTCAAGAAGCTGGGCATGTTTCCATGGGTTTATTGGATACTTTTTCTGTAAACTGGCTGTAAATGCCCTTAATCCATTATTTATCGAGTGTCTCTCCACCCCCACCAGTGATTTATAAGAGCATTTTCTTGAAAATGAGCTTTGTCATGCATGTTGCAAATATATTTCCCAGTTTACCCCTTGCCTTTTGATGTTTTCTTTTTGTAGCAGCACAAGAATAGACAGATTAAGTCCACAAAACAGAACAGAAAGCCCAGAAAGAACACCGAATGTGCATGAGAGCTTTGTCAGCATAGAAGTGGTGAACGGATAAGCCCTAGAGACTCCATAAATGAACCGTATTCAATAAGTGGTGCTAGGATTCAAAACACCAACAAAAAGGCTGGTTCCCACTTCCTTACACGAAAATAAATTTCATGTGACTCAAAGATTTAAGCAAACAAATACCACAAAAATTCTACAGGAATTTTTTTTTTTTTTTAGTGGGAAAGACCTTTTAAACATGACCTATGAAAAGACATAAGGAAAGGGTTAATTTTAAACACACACAAACGTTTTAAACTTTATGGCAAAAATAAGTGAGTGTAGATTATCCATGGTATGTGATTTTCCATGGTCTTCTGGGGTTTGGACTTCATCCATGGTTTGGGATTATTCATGTTGACATTTCTCATGGGTAGTGGAGAGTAAGTCGTTTGTCCTTGGGTGCTACAGGGGGAGCTGGGATGCCTCTGGAAAGAGCTGTGGCTGGGGTGGAGGGGAGGGGCCCAGCCTCCTCATCTTCCTCTTGCCTTCCTAGTCCTTCCTGAACAGTGGCTGGGACCTGTGCCAGGGCCCCAAACTCCGGGGCCCAGGGGCCCGCAGGCCCTCTCTGCTGCCCCAAGGCTGCCAGCCCTTCGTGCCCTCTGACCAGGAGACCCAGGCCTGGAGCCCCATGAGGGAGCTGGATCTTGGGTACAGCCTGAAGCCTGTCTCAGACAGCCTCAGCCCCGGGGACCTGGGTAAGTGTCCTCAGGGTCCCGGGCCTGACTGGGAACAGGGAGGACTCCTTGGCTAGGCCTGACTTCCGATGACAGGCCCACAGGACAGATGCCTGTGCCCTTTGGGGGCTGGGGGAAGTCTGCTGTGGCCCCTTCTCTCCCTGAGGACCTCACCAACCCCACTATTTCCCAGTCAACCTGGCCCTGGGGCTGCCTGTCCCCCACCATGCATCCTCCCTGTGTTACATTCCCCCTGAGGAGTGCCTCGCCCCATCCTACCTGACCCCCAGGTCCTGGCTTCCTGGGAGGTGGGTCTGCCCCACTCTTGGGGACAAGCCCATGCCACCCCACCTGTTCTAAGAAAGGAGTTTCAAGATCCCTGGGAGTGGGGGTGGGGTACTGTACTGTATTTGCTTAGGGGTGTTTGTGCCCTGCAAATGGATGATATCCCCTGGGGGTCTGGCTCTCTGTCCCCCAGTTCAGAGCACTGTCTTGTCCCTCTGCCCACAGAGCCGTTCCATCAACCCTCTTCCTTTGAGACCCAGACCTCCCCGGCCTGGGAGCCTCAGGCCAGTACCAGCAGGCTAGCCACCCCAGACCCTGTGCTGGGCAAGGCCGTGGTCAAGGGCCTGCGCGACAGCCAGCGTTTACAATGGGAGGTGAGCTTCGAGCTGGAGCTCCCGGGCCACGAGCGGAGCAGTGCGCGCGACGCCGACCTTTGGAGGGAGACCTTCCACCACCTGGCGGCCCGCGCCATCATCCGCGACTTCGAGCAGCTGGCGGAGCGTGAGAGCGAGATAGAGCAAGGTGAGTTCCCTCCTCCTAGCCTCCGAGCCCGCCCCCTCCGCAAGCCCCGCCCAATGCCCCGCCCACTAACCCCACCCCCATGATCCGCTCACCTCCCGCGGCTCCAGCGTGTCCCTTCTCCCCACAGACCTGCCACCGCCCAATGCTCCAACTCCCCAAAGCATCGCTGCTTCCAGGTGCTTCCTCAGCCCCAGCACTTATGTGCACACACACACACACACACACACACACACACACACACACACACACACACACCAGGGCTCCATCCCCCTGCCTCCAGGAGCCTGTCTCCTCCCACCAGCCCTGGCTTCCTCCAGCCCTCCCACCCTCGCCCTATGATCTGTCCTCTCCTCTCCTCCCTCCGTGCCCTCTGCTACTGGTCCCCCACCCGTCCTCACTCCCAAACTTCTCCCCACAGCGCCCTCTAAGACAGAACAACGGGGACAGCCCTATTCCACCTGCTCGCTCCTCTGGGACCACACCTACCTTCCCACAGAACCCACTAGACCAGCGGTTCCCAACCTTTTTTTGGCCATGCCCCGCCTAAGCATCTCTAAAATCCTGATGCCCTCCCCCCCATGACATATAATTCTTATTATTCAAAAAGTGAACTCCTATTCATGTGGAGGAAGCCTAAAAGGCCATTAACTTGGTCTAAACAAGCTTCTGAAGAACATGGCGTCCATGAAAGAGAAAAATAAAAGACTGAAAGGACGGTTGAAGTACTGAGGAAGAAACCACTAAGAAATTGTTTAAAATAATAATAATATGAAGTGGTATGAAAAAACAGAAAAGTTTCAAAACATAATAGAGAACTGAAATGCATGAACATGTCACAATATATACTTATATATGAGGCCCCTGGAACCATAATGCAAAAAATTCACTGTTAAGAACTCATTCTCGAATTGCCCCCTTCCAAAACCAATCGCCCCCTGTGGAGTGTGTGCCCCACGTTGGGAACCACTGCCCTAGACCTACTCAGCCCACTCACTCACTCATCAAGGCCCCTTACTGAACTCGGATCCGGGGGGCGGGGGAGGCAGCCTTGGGGCTGAGCAGTGACCAGGGCATCCCTGCCTTACCAACGTTGACACAGACTAGCAGGAGAGGCAGCATTAATCAAACAAGTATAGACACAATTAATTGACCCCATTTGTCCTAAGTGCTATTAAGAAGAAATACAGGGATACAAGAGATTGTATAACAAGGGTGGTGGGGAGCTCATTTAGCTCAGGAATGGGGCAAACTTTTATTAAAAAGTAAGTCCTGGAATACTGATGGAGTCCACTTGAAGACTAGACAGATAGAGATATAAATAGAAAATATTTCTATTATTCGTTACTAGAGGCCCGGTGCACAAAATTCATGCACGGGGGCAGGGGAGGGTCCCTCAGCCCAGCCTGCACCCTCTCCAATCTGGGACCCCTCAAGGGATGTCTGACTGCCCGGTTAGGCCCAATTCTACCGGGATCGGGCCTAAATGGGCAGTCGGACATCCCTCTCACAATCCAGGACTGCTGACTCCCAACTGCTCACCTGCCTGCCTTCTTGATTGCTCCTAACCACTTCTGCCTGCCAGCCTGATCACCCCCTAATCAACTCCCCTGCCAGCCTGATTGATGCCTAACTGCTCCCCTGCCAGCCTATTTGCCCCTAACTGCCCTCTCCTGCCATCCTGGTCACCCCTAACTGCCCTCCCCTGCAGGCTTGAATGCCCCCAACTGCCCTCCCTTGCAGGCCTGGTCCATCCCAACTGCCCTCCCCTGCTGGCCTGATTGCCCACAACTGCCCTCCCTTGCAGACCTGGTCCCTCCCAACTGCCCTCCCCTGCTGGCCATCTTGTGGCGGCCATCTTGTGTCCACATGGAGTCAGTCATCTTTGACCACATGGGGGCAGCCATCTTGTGTGTTGGAGTGCCTGTCAATTTGCATATTACTCTTTCATTAGATAGGATGATTTATGCTTTAGTTACATAATATGATTTATATTTTATATTATTTGTAAGTATTTCAGAAATAACAGGAGTAAAACCATTGAATCACTGAAGTAGTCATTAGTAAAAACTTATTGCACACACACGGAAAAGACAGTTCGCAAATCAAGAGCACCCAAACCAACACATGGAATGAAGCTCAGGGGAATCTATACTAATAAAAGGTTAATATGCTAATTAGACTGGGAGACCTCCCAGACGTCCTTCCAGACAAAGCCATGGTGGCAGGGCCGAGCCAGAGGCAGTTAGGGGGTGATCAGGCCAGGAGGGGAGGGCAGTTGGGGGTGATCAGGCCGGCAGGGGGGGTGGGCAGTTGGGGGTGAGCAGGCCAGCAAGGGGCCAGTTGGGGGTGAGCAGGCCGGCAGGCAGAGTGGTTAGGGGCAATCAGGCAGACAGGCAGGTGAGCAGTTAAGGAGCCAGTGGTCCCGGATGGCGAGAGGGATGTCCGACTGCCGGTTTAGGCCCGATTGCAGTCGGACATCCCCTGAGGGGTCCCAGATTGGAGAGGGTGCAGGCCAGGCTGAGGGACACCCCCTCCCCCCATGCACGAATTTCATGCACGGGGCCACTAGTATTATCATAAAGCAGCTTATAGAGTGAGGAAGCAGTGACAGTTAATTCTTCATGGTGATTGGTTATAAAGTTAGAATTTTCACCAGTTACCTTACATTAACCTTGGGAAACAGTTCAAGTTTCAGACGCACAAGCAAGAAATGACCCAGGTCACGTTAGTCTTGCAAAATGAGCTAAATTAAACTTTGTTTGTATAATGAAACTGGTTTTGTCTGCTCAGGGAATTTTCAAGGCTGATCTCTGTTTGGTTTTTATTTTAATATTATATAATGTGTTATATTTTCCCCATGAGCACTTCACCTTACAGTTTACAAAACGTGTCCCTTCTGCATGTCCTTGGCTCCTCACACAGCCTTTTGGAGGTGGCAAGCCACAGAGACTGCTAACTTGCTGAGTGGAAAGAGCTTGGGCTTCAGGAACAGACCACCACTAAGTCCCGATCTCAATCCATCACTACCTCACTGTGTGACCCCGTGCTTGCCGCTCTCCCTCTCTGGTTTCCAACCTTCTCTGCAAAATTGTCCAAAGGGCCAGACCAGTGGCCCCCACTCAGCCAGGATGCTATGAAGTCCTGCAGCAAGAGTCTCATCAGACAGCTACGAATTGAACATAGGAAATGCAGACAACACAGATAGCTTTGATTGTTTTTAATAACACTAGTTATTTAAGGGCAGTAACTGTCTTTTTTATTCTTAGATGTCTTACCTCTTGTACATTAAAGCACCCTTATTTTATGAAGTGATAATGGAGGAGAACAATCTTGGGGGTTTTTATGTTCTTCATCAGCAAGTTGGAAACCCCTCGATTTGAAGGGCTTATTTCCTCCTAAAGATGGGACCACTGGTCTCGCCTTCCCTCTGGCTTCTGGAGAGAACATTCTGAGTCCACAGAGTGACCCCAGCTTCTCTCTCCGCAGGATCTGGCCGCCGCTACCAGGTGAATGCCGTGCACACCAGCAAGGCCTGCAACATCATCAGCAAGTACACCGCCTACGTGCCTGTGGACGTGAGCCAGAGGCTGTACCTGCCCACCGTGGTGGCCTACCCCAGCTCCGGTAAGGCAGGGGGGTGGCCAGGCAGCCCCCAGGGGCTGGAGGAGGTGGCTGGGATCTAAAGGGGCAGAGCTGCAGGGTGGGGTGCACAGAAGAGCCTAAAAGTATAAAGACCCCAAAAGCAGATGGTGTAGCCACCACGGGGCACAGAGCCTGTGAAACCATCCCACTCCCTTATTCCCACCAAAGAAGCATGGCTTCACTGAATTTTCCCAGTTAGGACAATGATATGTGCTCACTGTAGAAAACTCCAAAATGTAGAAAGTCAGAAAATAAATAAAAGTGATTACCTCCTTGGTGACCACACTTCCAGACTTCTCTCTATGGAGATATCCATAGAGAAGTAAAAAGAAACATAATTTTGCATGAATTGGATCATATCAATGTGTGCTGTACCTTATGAAATATGGGTGTGAAGGTGAATCAGTGTTTCCTGCTGCAGAAAGATAGTAATCGTAATAGTCAATTTGACAGGGATGGATGGATATACAGATATGGGATGGATGGATATATGGATATGGATATACTAGTGGCCTGGTGCACGAAATTCGTGCACGGTGGAGGGGTGTCCCTTAGCCTGGCCTGCACCCTCTCCAATCTGGGACCTCTCAGGGGATGTCCGACTGCCGGTTTAGGCCTGATCCCACAGTCGGACATCCCTCTCGCAATCCGGGACCGCTGGCTCCTAACTACTCACCTGCCGGCCAGCCTGCTTGCTCCCAACTGCCCTCCTTACCAGCCTGATCACCACCAACTGCCAGTCTAATAGTGAGGAAAGACTCTCTGTGGGGAATTTCTTTAGTTTTTAGTTTTTGTGTGAGATGCTTTTCCCATGTCTGTGAACTATTTGTTCTTTTCATTTCCTGGATTACTTTTTCCTGTCCTTTGTGGTTTCTTTCTTTTTTTTTTTTTTAGCATACCTCCTGAAAGAATTGTGTTTGGAAACAAAATGTGCCTTTCCACATTCCTCCTGTGCCCCGCCCCCTTTCATTTATAGTCATTGTTCTCAGTTCAGGCTCTGACCATCCTCCTGGCATCTGTAGCCACAGTCTGGGAGGTATGGAGACCATCCCGCCATCCCCAAAGGTCTCATCAGCACTTCCCAAAGTGTGATCCAGGAAACTAGAACCCTAGTTCGCCATCCCATCAGTGGCCATTCAGCACAAAAATAGGAAATACCAGCCCTGGCCAGTGTGGCCCAGTTGGTTGGACATTATCCCATGCACCGAAAGGTTGCCAGTTTGAGTCCCAGTCAGGGCACATGCCCAGGTTGTGGGCTCAAACCCCAATAGGGTTTTGCTCTCACATTGATGTTTCACTCTCTTTCTCCTTCTGCCTTCCTCTCTCTCTATAAATCAATTTTTTAAAAAATTTTTAAATAAAAATACCAGATCAGGAAGAAACTGAACTAAATACCAGTTCAGGAAACACTGAACTAAATAAAGCTCAAAAGCTTTCTTCACAGCAGAGCCTCTTGGAGCCTTTGGGATGTTAATATACATCAGGAGGCTCAGAGAATGGACCATAGTATGCAGCTTCTTCAAAATGTATTGCCCAATAGAACTCTTAGTTTTCTTAAAGAATAACTTACAGACTAGTGTTCTCATAGAGTGGGTTCCCCAAAACACACTTGGGTGGTATAGCTTCATCTCTCTTCCATACATCCCCCATTGGTGATGCCCTGGGACTGCAGGGACCTGCCTGTGGTAGGGGGCATGGGACCTGGGTCTCTGAGACAGCAAACTGGGAATGAAAGGAAATGGGGTGTTCATGAGAAAACCAGCCTTTAGATTAACTAGAAAACATTGCTGCTTTTGGAACATTATCTCTCAGCAGTAGTATTTACCTAGCAAGGTCGGTATTATTATCCCCATTTTCCAGATCTGGAAATTGAGGCTCAGAGTGGTTAGCACCTTATCTAGCTACTAAAAGATGGGGCTGGGGTTCAAACCCAGGTCATTCTGGCTCCAATGCTCATGGTCTCACCTCATACAATGCCTCCCTGTCTTTGGATAATTGACAGACTAAAGCCAGAATCCTTCCTGCCAGCTTGGGAAGGAGGCAAAGGACTGGCACAATTGTACCCACCTGACCCCTTCTCCTGTCCTCACGAAGGTGCTGCACTGCGGATGGCCAGCTCTCGGGCCCTGAACCAACAGTGGAGGGTCGGCTCTGCTGGCTTCAGTCGGTCCCAGACCATGCTCAGGGAAGACTCGGCAGCAGGACCTGGCAAATTTCAGAACCTAAGTAAGAGCCACCTGGGGCGGGTTCTGGATCCTGAGCTCCTGAGTCATGGCATCCTCATGCCCAAGACCCTGGAGGCCTCACTCTGAGTCTGCACTTTGGGCCCTTGCAGGACCAGGGTGCGGCCAGGCCTCCCAGGCTCTCAGAGGCCTGAGATGGGCAGAGGGGTGCAGCATGGCCCAAGCATGCTGCCTTAACACAGCATTGCTGAGAGAGCTTCTCGGAGCCAGAGAGCAGCATGGACTCCCTGCCCGCGTGCCCACACCATCCCTTCACCTCTCCCCTCTGAAGGCCCGCCAACCCCGGTGACTATTCCCTGCCTTCAACCTCTGAGTCCTCCCAGGCATCAAATGCCAGAAAACCTGATAAATAGGAGGACGTGGGGAGCAAAGAGGCAGGTCCATCTGTTTGAGTCCTACCATCTGCCTCGTTCCGGATTCCCAAAAGCTTCCTTCCCGCCTTCACCTGATTGCATTGTGCCTGCAGCTTGGTCTTTGAAGATCCATGATTTGGCCTTTTTGAGACTTGACTCACTCGCAGGAGGCTTCAACTCTCTGTGTCCTGAATGTCTGCATGTCTTCCTGTCCCTCTAAAGACAGCCTAACGGCTGCACTAGTCCTAACTCCTTTCTTCACGCCCTCAGGTGTGCAGAGAAGACCTCCTGCCCTGTGCACAGGGAGGACAGCGGAGGGCCCGCCTGGCCATAAGCCTGGACGCCCAGATCATAATTTATTTTTAAGCTGAGGGTTAGAAAGTTCTCACAGACATTGGTGGGTCAAAAAGGGAACAGTGGGTGAGGGGGTAGAGGAGCTCTTTAGAATTAAAGAGTTTCTGCCAACTCTCTGGTTCCTTCAGAGCCTCCAAAAACTGGGAACTTGCTCTCCCTGAGCCATGCTGAGCCTCCAGTCTAGAGGAAATGTCTTTCTTTCTCCATAGTGGTGGCCCATCACTGCCATCAAAATCACAACTCCCTTCTCTTCTTTTCTTTTTTTTAAACATTTTTTATTATTATTTCAGAGAGGAAGGGAGAGGCAGAGAGAGATAGAAACATCAGCAATGACTTGAGAGAATCATCAATCGACTGCCTCCTGCACACCCCACACTGGGGATCGAGCCCACAACCCAGGCATGTGCCCTGACCTGGAATCAAACTGTGACCTCCTGGTTCACAGGTCAATGCTCAAACCCTGGGCCATGCCAGCTGAGTGAAAATCCCCTCTTTTCAATTGTCCTCTAATTCAGATCCAAGTGTCTACGATTTCTAGGCTGTTCCTCTATCCCAAGCACTTTCTGTCCCCAAGGGTAACAATCGCTAACACATACTGCGAGTTTCCTGTGTGCTGGGCACTATCCCAATTATCCATGGCTCCTCATAATCATCTGAGTTGGTTTCTTTTATTGTCCCCATTAAGAGATGAGAAAACTGAGGCTCAGGGAGATTAAGTGACTTACTCAAGATCACACAGCTGATATAAGGTAGAGCCAAGACTTGAACTCCGGCATTGTCTGGCCCCAGAACCCAGGAATTTAACCACCAGGCTAATTGCCTCCTGGTTGCCTCAGTCACTAGTTCACTCCCATTCTGCCCCACTCCACCTGAGCACCCAGTGATAAACAGCTCCTTGGCCTTCATGGAGTCCTCACAGTCTCACAGGGGACCAGAGGCTCTGATGAACATATTTGTGCATGAAGCTTTTTTCCATAATTTGGTTTATTCTTTTATAGTATACAAGAGGCCCAAATTCGTGCAGGGGCTCATCCCTCACAGCCCCAGCTGCCTCGGCTGGCTCTCGCAGCCCCGGCTTCATCCGGAAGGTCGTCCAGATGATCATTCTGCTGTTTGGTCTAATTAGCACATTAGCTCTTTATTATATAGGATTGCCCATCACTCTCCATCTCTTGAAATAATGATCCTAAGAATAACCACCCTGATTATACATTTTGAACAAACTATTTATAATTATCACCCCCATTTTACAGATGGGGAAACTGAGGCTCAGGGCCATGTTCTGGTGCCTCCTAGAGAGCTGGCATGAGATCCTCCTCAATGAGACATAGGCCTGGTACTTCATGCCTTCTTCTCCCCAAACCCCCAACTCCCACCCTCAGCCCCTGACCTGCTCCTGCTTCCCTGAATGGGTCTGTAGCTCAGGGTTTTATTGAGCACTTACTACGAGCAAGCACTAAGCACTATCTGTGTATTATCTCACGGAATCCTTATAATACTGTGGGACAGATACTATTACCCCTAATTTGCAATCAAAACTTATGAAGGAAGTCCCTTTGCCAGGGTCACACAGCTAGTCAATGGGGGAGTTGGGATTAGAACCCAGGCATTCTGACTCTTATGGCAGAGCAATGGTGGTACCTTGAAGACAAAGGCCCATCCAACTAGGGATGGAACACTTAACCTTGCTCTCCAGCCCACCCCCAGGTTCTGTGAATTCAGCCATCACTCTGCTGGCAGAGTCGGGGGGCGGGGGGAGCGGAGAGGAGAAAGGGAGAGCCAGGGGGCTCTGGCCTCACGGGCTTCCCTCTGTTGCAGATAGGGAGGAAAGCCCCGCTGTGCCCTCCAGCAATGCCACATCCCCCGGCGGTGAGAAGTACGCTGCTTCTGAGGGTATGTGGACCATCACCCGGCTCTCCCCCTAATGAAGATAGTGATCGTGGTTGAACCTCGGGCCAAGAGAGTGTCTTTAGCCCAACAAAGTGCTCAGTGGCTCATTTATTCCTCAGCGCAACCCTGTGTGAGATAAATAGGAATATCCCCAATTTAAAGGCTAGGAAACTGAGACTCAGAGAAGTAAAGCGACTTGCCCAAGGTCACATAGCAAGTCAGTGATGAAACCAGGCCTAGCTGACCATTCCACCACCTCACTCTGCCTAGAATCCTCTAGCAATGTGCCGGGGAAGGAAAATCAATGTCCCCATCTGGGGACAAGAGGGTTTACCATGAGGCTGTCATTGTCCCAACAGGGAACCTTCCAGAAGATGCCAGGGGCCACCAGCCAAGGGCACTTGGAGGCCTGTTTCTTACACATGGACCCAAATATTTCATCCCTCCCCATACCAACTGGGTCATAAATAGAAAGCAGCCTGATGTTCACCTAGATCCCTAGGGACGCAGGCAAGCCCCTGCCCCTCGCTGGGCCTCAGTTTCCCCTGCTGGGCAGTGAGCGGTTGGACAGGGTCCTCTGTCAGGCAACAACTATCACTGTGTGGCTCTCCAGGTCCCCTGCATGGTCTGGCCACCAATACCCTTTCTTCCTTGAAGACTTCTGAAACCCTGTTTGGAACCAGGTACGTGGGATTTCCATGGGGATACACTCTCCCACCACCCGTCTTCCAGGGGCTCTCCCTGGCTTGGAAGGCCAAAGGCAGGCCCAGTCTAACAAAAATGAACAATCCAAACCGTGCCAAGAAGGCCCCATCCAGGGATGTCACTGTCCTCCAGGTACCCCACTGCAGAAAACCCCACCTTTGTGGTTCAGCTCCCACAATGTGGTCTCTTTGCAAGGGCAACCCCCTGGGAGGGCCAGCCTGAGACGCACTGACCGCTGGGCTAAAAGACGGTCCTAAAAACGAATAACCTAGTCCTCGTCCAGGTTGTTACCCACTCACTGAGGGCCTCAGGGAACATGCACGCCCCAGGCCTCAGTTTCCCCAGCTGTCAAATGAGGCGATTAGAGGAAGCCACCTATCGGATCCCTTCTGGCCTGACTTTCAGAGGCTGCTGAGTGAGCACTGGGGGGGGGGGGGGGGATGACCAGGGACACCAGCCGGGTGGCTGTAGCCGCTCTTCCCTGGCTCCACCCACACAGGCTGACTCTCAAAAAGTCCAGGCTGCTGACGAAAGCAGCCAGGGGCTTCCTGGGCAAGCCGCTGACCAAGACTCCAGAGTCAACGCCGGGGAGCCAGAGCTTCGACTACGTCCCACTGGTGAGTGCCCCCCCAGACACTGGCTGCTCCACAGAGGGGCCTTCCCAGGAACCCCCTTGCAGCCCTCCCCCTCACAAGGGAAGAAAACCCAGACCTCGCACCCATGTAGTCAGCAGGGCAGAGGGGTCTGCATGAGACCCCCACCCAGGGTCTAGGAGTGTTGCTAAAAGCTAGCGGCAGCAGCATCTTTGCAATCTGCTGCCTTTTGAAAAATTCCCAGGAATTGTACATTCTGCCCCACCATCTACATGTGTCTGTTTTTCAATGCATAAATATAAGCCTTGAAAGCGACGCTCAGGGGAGTAAACTTCACACCCCACGGACATGCACTGTTGTTTGGCAAGTGGCTTTGCAGACGCCCCAGCACGCTGTGGCAGGGTGGGAAGCCCAGGTGTGGCGCCGACAGCTCTGAATTGAAGAGCAAGGGAGCGTGGCCTGCCACCTCTGGCCAGGGTGGTGGGGAGCAGAGGTGCTGGAAGGAGGGAATGCTGGAGTTTCACTGTGCAGCCCCAGTCCCTGCACGCCTGAGCGCACGGAGCCTTTCCAATCATCCAGGGCAGCAGAGCACTGTGCATGGGTTCACTCAACAAGGACTCGTGGAGCCAGGCGCAGTGCTAGGCCCTGGGAGACAGCCTGGAACTAGATGAGCAGAGTCCCTGAGCTCGTGGCACTGTAGTGGGGACACAGACAAGGAGCCAGGCAGTTCTGCTCCTTGGGCGCTGCCATAGGAGAGCGCGGGTTGGTGGGGCAGAGCAAGGCGGGTGGGGCGCCTTCTCCAGGCTTGGGGTTGGGGGAGGAATGACGCATGGCTTACTGAGGACCTGAAGGCCCAGAGTGATAACTGGCAGCCTAGAGAGGAGAGAGAGAGCGGTGGCTGGAGAGTGGGGCTTGAGGAGGAAAAGTCAAGGACGAACCGTGATTTGGAAATCATGGCTGGGACTTATTCTAAGAGAAAACTGACGCCACTGAACTGACCGTCTCCAGAGAGTGACATGATCTGTGCTTTACAAAGACCCCTTGGGGCGCTGGAAAGATGAGGGGTGGGCACAGAGGAAGAAAGTAGAGGCAGAGACCACATGGGGAGGCGTATGGTGGACTCCAGAGATGTTTAGAGAGCAGACCTGCTGGCACTTGGAAACTGATTGGCTTGGAGGGTGGAAGAGGGAAGTGACCTGCCCAGAGCCACCTTGACGGCCGAGGACGGTGATAGGCCCAAGGCAGCGTGAAGGTGTTGTGTTGGGCTTAGAGAGGGATCTGTTTGGAATGCCTGTGGGATAAAGGAGGGAGCTGCTCAGTGGGCCTGGGTGCCCCGCAGATCCCCCAGGAAGGGGGGTCAAGCTGGAGAAGATGAATGGTGGGCTGTGTGGACCCAGACTTTTGCAAGGCCTGGGCTCCACCGGCTAAAAACTTTGAGGCCCACTGAGGGGCTCCCCCACCCACAGGTGTCCCTGCAGCTGGCCTCCGGAGCCTTCCTGCTGAACCAAGCCTTCTGCGAGGCCATCCACATCCCTATGGACAAGCTCAAGTGGACCTCGCCCTTCACCTGCCACCGAGTGTCCCTCACAGCCCGTCAGCCCGAGTCTAAGAGCAGCCCCTCGTCTCGGCACCCTTCTTGTGACACCTTCTCCGAGGAGCCTCTGGCAGGGGACGAGGCAGGCTGGGAGCTCAGAGAAGTGACGGAACACACAGGGAAGCTGTGGGCCACGGTGGTGGCCCTGGCGTGGCTGGAGCACAGCTCGGCATCCTACTTCGTTGAGTGGGAGCTGGTGGCTGCCAAGGCCAGCGCGTGGCTGGAGCAGCAGGAGGTGCCCGAGGGCCGCACGCGGAGCATGCTCAAGGCCGCCGCCCTGCAGCTGTTCGTGCTCCTGCGGCACTGGGACGACAGCCTGGAGTTCAATATGCTCTGCTATAACCCGAATTATGTGTAGGGGGGCTGGGGCAGGGAAGGGCGGGGAGGGCACCGTGTGGGCCTGGTGGGGGAGCTTTGGAAGCTGTAATATATTGGTTGCTAGAAAGAACCCTGGACTAGCAATCAGGAGGCCTGAATTCAATCCCAACTTTGCTACCGCCTAGCTGTGCAACTGAAGGCCAGACCATGCCCCCTGTCTGGGCCTCAGTTCCCACCCCCCTGTAAGATCAGTGGGTGAGGTGAGGTTGGACTAGATATCTAAAAGGGTTCCTTTCTGCCTGGACTATGGGCTGCTGTGGGGTTACAGCCACTGGGGGTGGAGAGGGAGCACAACTTAAACCTGGATTTCCCCAAAGAGGAGGAGCACGTGGCCAGTGTCCCCTCAGATAAAAGGGTGAATGAGCAAACCCCAAAACTGCAAGTAACCAGATTTACAAGCTTATAGCTAGGCAGGAGAGACCACCTCTGCCTGCTGCATTGTGGGAGAGGCACTCGTCTCCATGGTGACAGCCCAGGACCCCTAAATCACGCTTACAAACCCCCTAGAGGACCATCCTCCCCAACACTGGATAGAAGAGTCACCGGGGCCTTTTCCTCTGGCCTGGAAGCCTTTCATGTATTTTAGTATTGATGTGTGACTTCCTAGCTAAGAAGAGCAGGAGAGCAGGACAAGGGGAGACACCCTGCAAGCTGGGGTGTTAGAATGAAGTGGCTGTCTGTGCAAAAACAGTCCCAAAAGAATAGATGTAGTCCCAGAAGTCCGTGGAGAGCCCAGACAGCACTTGAAGTAATTTACGCACTTTCAGGAAGCACATAATGCACTCTTACCCATTCGTGCTGAGGGGCTAGAGAGACACCCTGTGTCAGCTGCATTCTGGGACAGGGGGCGCTGTCCAGGCGTGTCACACTGTGGGGGACAGGGGCCTTCTTTGCAACAGGGAACCATGCTTGGCTGTAGTGCATTTGGGGCACCAGTTCCAGCCAGGAGATGTAATGTGTTCAATGAAATGAAAGCCTCTTGAAGCTTCCAGGCAGAGAGGCCCTGAGGACGTCTTCTCAGGCCCACCTGGTGATGCCATGTGGTGACATCCGCCATGCAGCTTCACATTCCCTCCTGGCTGCTGCCCAGCAATCTCTGCCCCACAGACTCCCCTGGAGGCAGGTCTGGACCTCACCAAGGAAGCACACCAGCTTGGGGCCCCGGGCTGAATCTGCACACCCCTCTCCAAGGCCTTAATCTCGCCTCATCGAGTGGCCCCATCAGGCCCCACGGCCCTGGCACAAGCTTCCCGATTCCTGGAGACCCGGAGGGCCCCACACAGACCTGTGAAGCACGTGGACTCTGGCACCATCTCAGCCTTGGGAAGACTCAGAAATGCCCCGTCTTCAGCAGGAGCTGAGGGAGCCCAGGGGTCCAGCCCAACACCCACCAGGCAGCCCCAACAGGAAGTGGTACCCCACACAGCCCCCCCCTCGCCCAGGAAGAGCCCTCCCTGACCTCCTGCTGAGCTGCAGCGTCTCCCAGGCGCCTCTCTGCACCAGCCCCTTGAGGCCCTCGCATAAAGCTGGGATCCATCCCCAAGGGAGGGGGCGGGGCTGGAGGCTTAACATAAATCCCGCCAGATGCTTGGCTCACTGTTCCGTTCTCACCCTCTGGGCAGTAACTAACCCAGTGGCTACCACCACCCCAGGAGGGACATAATGCCAGAAGGGGATGTTGGCTCAATGTCAGCACCACCCAGAGGGATAAGGGCTGTAGGCTGTCTTGCTCAAGGCCTTGAGAAGGTGTGAGGACAGCACTGTCATCTCCCGCCCCACCTCCCCCCCCCCATCATCAAAATAACACTCTGCAGCTGTGCAGCAGCAGTCCCAGCCCCAAAGTAAGGAGGGAGGGGCGTGGCATTCATTAATGGAAAGATTGTCAGGAGATGGTTAACGAACCTGGCACTAGTTTGGGCAAGTGCCATCTCTGGGTGCCCTGGAGCTGGGGCTTCCCCCTACTCTGACTTTCCCAGATTCCCGGCCTCTGAGTTCTTTTCCTCTTAGTGACCTTGGACTTGCTCCAATTGTCTGGGTGACCTTGAACAAGTCACATCTGCTTTCTGGGTCTCTCCTCCTCTAACGCGACCAGGTTGGACTGGGCTGTCCAGCCTCCCGATTAACCTGATTCTGGTGTCAGGGCTCAGTGTGGACAATGGTTGGGGGCTCAGGATGGCCTGGCACCTGCCCAGTGTGGAATGAGACACCTGGAAGGAGTAACCGAGAAACCCAGCAAGGCCGAGGGCACACCATCCCCTTCACAGGAAGCATCCTCAGACCCTGCCCCGGTGGCAGCAGCTGGAGGGCTGGACACCTTTGATGCACAAGCAAGTTGCTGACCTCCACACTCCCTGGCTCTCCTGCCCAGCACCCAAAGGTGCAGAGGAGCACCTCTGGCGACGGGCCGCCCTGTGCCCCTGCCTGGAACCTGTGGGTCACTCCAGCACCCACCATTGCCGAGCCCAAATGCTGCCTCTCACTACAGCATATTGGACCATCTCCAAGTGGCCCCCAGACCCAAATGCATTCCACAACCTGAGAGCCCTGGGAAGGGGAAGAGAAGAGCAGTGCTACCCGGGGAATGGGCAGTGTGTTCATTGCCATGGCATCTGGGAGATCGTTTTCCCCACTTCTCTAGCAGGGTCTAGAGAAATCAACAAAAAAAGAATGGGCGCCTTCCGGGGCTGTAGCACAGCAGCGCCAGTGTACAAATCAGCGGGGCAGGGGTGTGGGCAGCCCTTTGCACTGGGTAATCTGCTCGCTCGGCAGAGGTCTCTCCTGAGGTGAGGAGCTCAGCAGCATCTCCTGGCCAGGCCCCGGCTCCTACTATGGGGCTCCCTGAACCCCGTACTCGGCCAGCCCCAGCCTGGTGACCTAAGCCTCGGAGCAGCGCTATGTCCCAGGTTACCTGACGAAGCAGGCTTTCTCCTGTTCATGCTGCAAACCTCCTCGGCTGGAACCGGCCGTCTTGAGCTTCTCGCCGCGTCTCCATGTGGTCGCCTGTGGGGACACACGCAGTGCAGTTTCTCTATTTGCCCAGGTGGCTTTGGCTCAAGTGGCATGGCTGGTGCTTGTCCCCTCAGAGCCTCAAGTGCCTACAATGTGCTGCCCCGTCCCCTTGCCTGCTCACCCGTAATGTCCCCCTGGTGCCTGTGACACTTGTTCTTAGAATACACCTCGCCTTTCCGCCCGGTAGCCAGTTAGGTGGACATCGTGGAAGTCCTGCCCATCAGCCAACTAACGGCCACCGATAACTGGCAAATCACATCGCGGGCCGTGTGAGTGTGTCTGTTCTCAGAGGAATGGCTTATTTGCAAGTGGTGGCTACTGTTCTCGTATAGGCTTTTAGCTCATAAAAACTGCTGAACGTGATGATGTGACAAAATTACACGTGTGTCTGCTCTTCTGTTCTCAGAGCTCAGGCTTGACTTTAGACGTGTGGCCCAGCCATCGGCTTGCCCAGGTGGTCACACCTGACTTGGTTTGGATTTCCCCAGGGCAACCAATGGTCCCACTCTGTCTGGGACTGAGGTAGGGAGTTCCCAGGGTGTGGGACTTTCCAGTTTGAAAACTGGGGCAATCCGGGGGAAATCGGGACAAGCTGGTCACAGTGGTTCCCCCAGAAGCAGAGCCTGAGATAAGGAGACGGTGCAGATGGTGGGTTGTGTGACCCAGGAAACACTCCAAGGCAAGTGAGGCAATGAAACAGCGACAGGAGCGACACTGATAAAGGGCGTGTCACTAGCAAGTCGCTACAGGGGTGTGCACTTCCATCCCTGGGGAGCTCCCTGGGAAGGAATGGGGGTGGGAAGTGTCCATGCCACTCAGTCACTGGGTGAGGGTCACCCAGGCTGTTCATTCCAGGGCGCTCCAGCCTGCCCCCGGCTGGCCCCTGAGCTAGAGAAAGCCCCGGGCAGAGACGCACAGGGGCTGGCAGGTGGCCAGCCCACGTGCAGAGGGGAAATGAGCTGCGGGGACGGCAAGGCCCTGGCGGAGCTGCTTCCCGTGGTTCGGATTTTTCTCAGAAGCAATTAGTGATCACACAGCACGCTTATGTGCAAATCATCACCAGTCACCAGTTTGCCTCGGAACCCACACACGCTGATCCCAAAATCAAACACGGGGCTCATCTGGAAATCCTTCAGCAGCTTACCTTGTTTCCTCAAAATCAATCACCACTTTGCAGCCTTCAGGGAGAACAGCTGGTGGAGATAGGAATTCCCCACAGGCCGAAAGCATTGCCTCGGTGTGCTACCAGCCCCGATAGGAATCATTTGGGGAGCCAGGAGACTGACCAAAAGGTCACAGTGCGATGCTGTTCGCAGGCATGGCCTTCGTGGGTGATCTTCGCTGTGATGGCTTTCACTGAGTGGACAAGTCCTTTCTCTGACCCCCCTTCCCCCCAGGCTGTGGGCTGCTGGAGGACCTGAAGTCCTTTCAACACCTCACTGACGTACATGGGCTGGTACTACCTCCACTTTTTAAGAAACTCGCTTCCTTGTTCTCTTCTCCCATTGTGCATCGTGTAAAAGCCGTGTGTGTGTGTGTGTGTGTGTCCTGCTGAGATGGCAATAAGGGTCTCCTAGACCTTCACACTATGCCAAACATACTCAGAAAAGCAGGGACTCCACACTGGAAACTCTCTAGAAGGAGCCAATGAAGTGATCCCAGTGGTTTGGGTCTCTGGGTCTCCTGCACCTCTGTCCTATGGTGGTCAGTCCCCTCCAAGTCACGGCTGGCCCCCTAGGAAACCGGGGCTCCCTTGGCTCAATTAATCTTTACCCTGGTCTGAAATGGGGAGCTGAGTCCAGCCTCGCTCTGCGGCTCTCTGGATCTTCCACCCAGCAGCAGTTGTCCTTGTCCCCCCCTGAGCATCACCTAGAATCTGCCAACCATGAATCCTTCCTGGGAGCATCCAGACCACCCACCCAAAGTCCAGCCACCCCAGGTCCAGGGTTGGAGGAAGAAAGGAAAATGTGTCTTCCATGATATAATGAGACACGGGTAATCTGCTGGGAGGCATCCTCTCCTAACCTGGGGTTGGGGGGTCTGGGAACTCTGTTGTTATCCCAGCTCCTAAGACCCCGATCATATCTGAAGGGAGGGAAGTTGTCTATGATGGATGGCTCCCTCAGCTACCCCAAGCAGAACTAACTATCCCTTACACTACCCGTAAGCTCCAAGATCCTCCAGGTTGCAGCTATGGACCCTGCAGGCACTGACCTGTCTGGCTGCAGCATCTGGGGCTTCCCCAAAGCAGGAAACCAGGGGCTGTTTGCACAAATGCCTTGACACTCAGACCCTCCAGTGCTGTTCTGATATCGTCCAGCAGAGAGCGCTGTGGGCATGCATTGCCTTCCAGGCCCAGGGCTGGCTGAGACATTTGGGGAAAGAGGGGCAGCAGGAATGAAGGGAGACTTGAGAAGCTATTCCTGTTCCCTGGCAACAGTCTTTTTCCTCGGCTAAAAGTGGGTTATTCGTGATGGCTAGTTAGCCCACTGAAAGGCTGTGCTGGTCACGTATTCACCTGTGTATCTGGACACCGAGCTAGCTCACCTGGGACTGGAAAGGAGAGGGTGACTCCTTAGTCCTTTTCCTGCTCTGCCCTCTCCTCCTCTCCTCCACCATATTAGTACCCGCTCCTTCTCCAAACTCCGGCAAGACCACTTCTTAAGGAAGCCCTCCCAGGCCTCTTATTAGCGGCAGCTTCTTATAGGAGCTCCCAATCATACACGGGGTCTCTCCCAAGCCACAGATCTTCTCTCCTCCATCAGACAGGGCTGTGTCTCCTCCACTAGACTGTGTGCTCTGCGGCAACTGTTGGGCCGCTCCATTAGCACCTGTTTTAGGACTCTGTCCACAGACAGTGAGCAGTTTGGAGACAGCCCTCTTTTCCACACCCCCAAGGGGGAGATCTGAGAGGCCCCCCAAAGTCCCATGAGCTTTGCACATTGGGCAAGAGAAAGACGGGATTTGACCAGGTAAATGATCAAAGGATCAGGCAAAAGGTCCTTGGGAAAGAAGACCAGAGAGGCAGCAGGTGAGACTTGGAGATTGAAAACACCAGACCCCCTCGTCTGCACCATACCTTCGCCTTCCCTGCAGGTCCCCCCCTCCACCTGCATGGTCACCCAAGAGGTGGCCCTCATCACTGCCCACGTGTACAGCAGTTCAATGCCGCCCTCTTCTCCCTGCCTCCAAGTTGGCCTCTTTGCGTCCAGCCTGGGCAATGAGGCCAGAGGGAGCCTTCTAGATCACCTTCAGGGAGTGGCTCCCCATCGCCGATGCAGGGCAAGTCTAAACTCACCCTGACACTCAAGACCCTTCACCGTCTCGCTCATTTCCCCCTCACTGCCTTCACTTCCTGCACATCACAGGCAACGTTCCTTCACTCAAAAACTATGAACCGTGCTACCTACTAAATGCTGGGCCCTAGACTGGAAATACAAAAAAGAAAAAGAAAAAGGCTGTGTCTTTTCAGCTTGCTCAGGCTGCCATAACCAAGTACCACAGACCAGGAGCTTAAACAACAGAAATTTATTGTCTCACAGTTGTGGAGGCTAGAAGTTCAAGATGAGGGTGTCAGCAGGGCTGGTTCCTCCGAGGGCTGTGAGGGAGGATCTGTGCCAAGCCTCTCCCCAGCTTCTGGTGGTTCCTCGGCTCACAGCAGCATAACCGCAGTCTGCACATGGCATTCTCCCAGTGCCCGTGTCTGTCTTCAAATTTCCCCTGGTCATAAGGACACCAGTCATACTGGATCAGGTTAAAATGGCCTCACTTTAACGTGCTTACCTCTGTAAAGATCCTTTCTCCAAAAATGGTCACATCCTGGGGTGTTGGGGGTTAGGACTTCAACATGTGAATTTGGCAGGAGACACAAAGCTATGACACTGCACTCGCGGGGCTGATGTCCTGGTAGAGAGCTAGACAAGAAACACAAAATCAAGTAATTATGTATTAGGACAAGAGGTGACAGGGCAGCAAAATGGAGCAATGTTGCGGGGGAGGGAGTAACAGGATGAAGAGGATACTGTCTGTGCCTGGGCAGCTAGAGAAGACTGCTTGACTGGACGCCCAGTGTCCCCCAAGCAAGCCATTCATGTCCTTGCCATGTTTTCTCTGCCCATGATGGATGTTTACGCAGGGAAACTCCTCCTCCAGGAAGCCTTCCCTGACCTGCAGCCCAGGCAGAGAGGACCTTTCCCACAGCCCTTTGTGCTCTCAGTAACGGCTGTTATGAGCTCTCCCGGTGATATTTCAAGGCTGTGTGTCCATCAAACTATAAGCAACCTGAGAGAAGAGACTGGGCCTCAGCAGTGCTTGGCACATCCCAGCTGCTCAGTAAATATGTGCTGAAGTGCAAGGTTAGAGGGTGACCCAATCATTCTATGTTTAGTGCAAAGAATCAGAAGTTATAATTTAGGGAGTCCTAAATGTCAGACATGATTCTAGGTCTTTCCATTGATTCACCTCGTTTGCCCCTCACAACTCTATGACGTACCATTTTAGTGTTACAGATGAGGAAACTGAAGTTCAGAGGCATTAAGTAATCTGCTCAAGGTCACCCAGCCAAACACTGGTGGGGGCAGGATCCAAACCTAGGTTTGCCCAACTCTTAGGCCAGGTCTCTTAATTTCAAGACATTCATTCATTCATTCATTCATTCATTCACTCTGACTTCCAAACCTAGGTTTGCCCAACTCTTAGGCCAGGTCTCTTAATTTCAAGACATTCATTCATTCATTCATTCATTCGTTCACTCTGGTAGGTACCCAGGCCAAGTTAACTGGGCAAAGTACAGAAAGGGGAGGAGAAGGAAAGAGAGGGAAAGGGAAGGGAGAGGAAGTAGGGAAGGGAGGGGAGGGAGCATTTATTCCTGAGCTTTCCATGCTCAGCCGTGGCACAGCTGGCCCACTAAGTTCCCTCCTCACCACATCACCCCCCGAAGGTAAATGTAGCCCAACTCTTCCTGTCCCTCCCCAGGAAGACAGCTAGGGTCTACAGACGCAGGAGAAGAATCTGTGACAAATCCTCCTGCAGGCCCCTGCACATCACATGGCACACAATGGAGCCCACAGCTGTTTGCCTTTTCGCCACTGTGCTTTCCCCATTAGCTGCTCCTACTCCTGCCCCGAGGACAGAAGCAGCAGACGGCCCTGGCCTGGGGACCCAAGTCCCAGCTTCTCCTACTGGCAGTCTCAAGATGTCAGGGCTGGATACGGTGCTGAGAAATCTCCAAATGTCCAACCCGCCCCCTTACAGTAGGGATACTGAGGCCCAGGGAGGCATGAGGCCTGGACCAATGTCACCCATTGTTTCTCATGAATCAGAGGAAAAGCCGTAGAATCATGTCTGGCATTTAGGGCCTAGACCAAGGTCACTCGGGCCCCCGAAAACCTTCCCTCGTTGTATCTAAAGGCAATGTCCTCAGAAAGGCTCCTATGAAAATACCCGTGTGGATGAAGGCTGGAGACGGGGGACTGCAGAGGGGTGATACCCATAAGCTAGACACTTAGGCCGGGGGAAGCCAGGTTCTAGGAAAGCCAGCACTAGGGAGAGGGGAGCAAGAGCCGGAGCAAGACTGGGACAACCGGAAATAAATCTTGCTGTCCTTCTCATTTTGTAGTAAAACCCAGATTCCCTGATGCTGAGGGGAGATCTCCCAACAATCAGAAGCACAGGTCAGTTCGGGTGTGTAGTCTATGCACCCCTAGGCAAGTTTCTTCCCCTCTCTGGGCCTCAGTTTCCCCAGTCGTTAAAGGGGAGAGGTGGGCTGGATCACTACCGAGGTTCCCTCCAGCTCTGAGGGGGGTAAGTTTAACATCCTCATTCCAGAACATTCCAGGATGACTACGGGTTGCCCACACTCCCGCCTCAGCCCCCAGGAGGCTGTGCTAGCTCTCCTGGAGACACGGACTCTCCCCTTGAGCCATAGCATTGACAGGGCAGATTCCAGCATGGCCACACGAGGGTCCCAGGTGGATAAATGAGCTCTGGGGCTCGGGAGCACACAGAGTAGACAGCACGCCTGGAGCCTCCAGCAGCCACCAACCAGGCAGATGGGCAGGATTCCGTTCCAGAAAGCAGAAAGCTGGGAGGCCACCACCACCGTGGCCCCTGGGGCCGGAGGCCTGATGAAATTACAGCCACCATCAATCAGAGGTTTGGCCCTGGGCAGTGGAAAAAGTGTGAGTTTCTGGGCTGGCTTCTCCCTCCTGCGTCTGCCTGTCACTAGCTGGGCCAGTCACTTCACCTCCCCGAGCTCTGGTTTGCCCAGCTGGGTGCTCACAGCTAGACGCACACTGGGCCAGGCAGCTCAGAAGAGGGACCCAAGAGGCCCCTGCAGCCCAGGAGTCAATCAATCTTTATGGGGGGGGAGGGGGGGCGGACAGGGAGGACACAGTTCCTGGGTTTTATTAAATTGCAATTCCCAGTAGAGAGAGAACTTTCAGGGTGACACCAACAAGGCCTGGGAGCGGTAGACACTGTACCCACCATACCAGCAATAAAATTAAATGACGAACTGTCCCCAGGTTGGCCCCGTCTGGAAACCAAGCCTGCAGCTGGGACGGGGCTATGCTAATAGCGGGAGGAGGGGTGGGGGGCACCTGGCAGTGGGCAGAAGCCAGACCGGCCGGATCCCTCTCCCCACGGTCTCTCCAGCCTTCCTCTCCCCCTGCTTTTGCGCAGCTGTATTTCCGGTCCCTCTTCATCCCTCTTCATCGGCTGCTCTCTGCCAGTCATCGCCCACCCCTGCCTTTGTCTCGGTCTCCAGGGGCGCCCAGCCCGGTTCTCTCCGTCTGTTTCCCTGCTTCCCTCCCCATTCAGACCAGCACCCTCCCTCAGCCCCCGCGCGCCCCGCCTCCAAGCCCAGCGAAGCCACATCTGTCCTAACCCAAATCCTGCCAATTAAGCCGCTCCCTCCGCTCCCTGCTCCTTGCGGCGGCTGCTGCTGACGTGGGGAGAGACGAGCGAGCGGCCGCCGCCTACGCGGGTGGGGTGGGGTGGGGAGAGGCGGCGGCGGCCCCTCCCGGGGCCAGGCCGTCTTCCGTCTGTCCACCCACAGCTGGCGAGACGCGCGAGGCGGTCCGAACCTTACTCCCACAGGCCTCGCGCTTGGGGTCCCCCACCTGCTCAAAGACCCCCACCTTCGTCTCCCTGCACTGACCCTCGCGCGCGGATATCCCCGCCTGGGTCCAAGATTCCAAATTGCCCTCCCGCTCTGGCACCACCCTCGCGCTCTGGTTTCCCCCAGGCATTTCCGAGACCCCCAGGAAGCTTCTCGGACCGCCCCTCTCATTGGGGGTCCGCCTCCCGGCTCAAAGACGCCCACCAGGCTTCTCAGACCGCCCCTCGCACTGGGGGATCCCCCTAGCGCTCCAAGACTCCAAATTGCGCCCCTGGCATGCCTCTCCATTCCCTAATCCCGCGACCCTCAGCCCGCGTTCCTGGCATCCCCAACTCGACAAGTACTCGCTCCCAACCCCCTCTGCGCCTCCACCGCGCCCTCCCCGCGTCCCCACGCCCCCACCCACGCGGCAATCCACGCTTCCGGCACCCTCCACGCTCTGGGTCCTCGGTCTCCCCGTCCTGAAAGGCGCGGATCCGCCTCCACGAAGGCATAACGGTGGGAACCGGGAGGGGGCACTTAAGAGCAATTAGCTTGCTCACAATTGGCAGCAATACCTTAATAAATAATAGTCTGAAAAGCGTGTAAATAAATATTAGAGCGCATTACGTGGGCAGGAAGCGCGGCCGCCCCCTTCCCCCGCTGGTTTGAAATGCGGGGAGATTGGCAAGTGCCTGCGGGCCCCTGGGAGATTCCCTGCGCCCCAGAGGCTGAGCTGGGGGAGTGGAGGGAGAGACCCAGGGGGCTGAGCTGGGGGAGTGGAGGGAGAGGCCCAGGGCGCTGAGCTGGGGGAGTGGAGGGAGAGACCCAGGGGGCTGAGCTGGGGGAGTGGAGGGAGAGGCCCAGGGGGCTGAGCTGGGGGAGTGGAGGGAGAGGCCCAGGGGGCTGAGCTGGGGGAGTGGAGGGAGAGGCCCAGGGGGCTGAGCTGGGGGAGGGGGTAAGGATGGAGGGAGAGGCCCAGGGGGCTGAGCTGGGGGAGGGGGTAAGGATGGAGGGGGTAAGGATGGAGGGAGAGGCCCAGGGGGCTGAGCTGGGGGAGGGGGTAAGGATGGAGGGGGTAAGGATGGAGGGAGAGGCCCAGGGGGCTGAGCTGGGGGAGGGGGTAAGGAGGGAGGGAGAGGCCCAGGGGGCTGAGCTGGGGGAATGGAGGGAGAGGCCCAGGGCGCTGAGCTGGGGGAGTGGAGGGAGAGGCCCAGGGGGCTGAGCTGGGGGAGTGGAGGGAGAGGCCCAGGGGGCTGAGCTGGGGGAATGGAGGGAGAGGCCCAGGGGGCTGAGCTGGGGGAGGGGGTAAGGATGGAGGGAGAGGCCCAGGGGGCTGAGCTGGGGGAGGGGGTAAGGATGGAGGGAGAGGCCCAGGGAGCTGAGCTGGGGGAGGGGGTAAGGATGGAGGGAGAGGCCCAAGGGGCTGAGCTGGGGGAGGGGGTAAGGATGGAGGGAGAGGCCCAGGGGGCTGAGCTGGGGGAGGGGGTAAGGATGGAGGGGGTAAGGATGGAGGGAGAGGCCCAGGGGGCTGAGCTGGGGGAGGGGGTAAGGATGGAGGGAGAGGCCCAGGGGGCCGAGCTGGGGAAGTGGAAGGAGAGGCCCAGAGAAGGAGCCCAGGTTGAGAGGCTCAGAGAAACACAGAAGCGGTAGGAAAGTATGAAAAAGAGGTGGAGAGGAGGACGGAGAGGGACGAGGCCCTCTGAGGGGAGCTGAACTGGGAGCAAGGACAGGGGAGAGGATCAGAAAAGGCAGGATCTGATGCTCAGGGTTACAGAGTGAGAGTGCCCTTGGTCCTCTCCTGCCTCTCTCACTGCTCCTCAGTCTTCCTTGCTGCCTTCTCCTCAGGCCCCTGGCCCCACCTCAGACCGTGAGCCTTCCCTCACCTGTCCTCACTCACTGGATGACACATCAGTCTGGATGTTTTGAATGTCATCCCTGTGTGGTGGGCCGGCACGTACACACACCAGCCAGACGGGTCTCCTCTGGACCACAGACTAACACAACTCTTGGAGGTCTAAACCCACCTTAACGTGCCCCAAACCCAACACCTGACCCCCCACACACACCAACACACACACACACACACACACACACACACACACACACACACGCCAAGTGTGCTTCATCCACAGTCTTCCCAGTTCAGCAAGTGGCAGCTTCCTCCCTAGTTACTGAAGCCAAAACACCTGGAGTCATTCCTGCTGCCTCTCACACCTCATCACTACTCGCCGGCAATCCTGTGCTCTCTCCCTTGAAAATGCTTCTGGAATCCTTCCATTCCTCCTGATTCCACGGTAGCCTACTACACCCACATCATTTCTCACCTGGATTGTTGCAACATTGGGCTCCCTCACCCCAACCCCACCTCCACAGTCTATCGGATTAGGCCACTCCTCGCTGAAATGTTTCCTTCAGAGGAAAAACCAACATCCTTAAAATGGCCCTCCAGGCCCTAGCAATCTATACTCCACCCTTCTTCCCCTCTGGCTAATGTTCTCCTCATTCCTTTCCCCTCCCTCCTTCCCTCTGCTCCAACCATCCTAGCCTCACAGTGCTCACACTCGGAGCCTGTTCCCACCTTAGGGTTTTCACTCTCACTGTTTCCTCTTTCTGGTACATTCTTTTCCCATAATCATCCTAGTTTTAGCCCATTCCCTCTTTCAAATATCTGTTCAAGTGTTCCATTCTCCAAGAGGTCAACCTTGGCCATCCTGTTAAAACTGTGAATTTCTCTCACCCCACCTAAAAGAAACCTCTTCATCTTTAATCACCCTTTTATTCCTCTGTAGCACTCAGCCCTTCTAATATGCTTTGTCACTTATCTATTTTGTTGTTTTTTTTTTGTCTCTCTCTCTCAAAGAGGAAGTAAGCTCCATGAACGCTTGGATTTTGTCCTCCCTGCCCCCACAGCACCATAGCTCCAGTACCTAGAGCGGTGCCAGGAACATAAAAGAAAATCAAAACTATTAAGGGAAGAGGGACGAGGAGTTGGTTGGAGGAAAGAGGAATAAGAGGAGAGAAGGAGAGTCCCAGGAGGAGGGACCAGCATGGGCAGAGGCTGATGGTACGGGCAAGCATCACAGGTGGGGAGTACTAGGAAGGGCGCTGACTGGTTGGAGCTTGGAGTGGCCCTGCGGCTGGCGTGGGTACTCCACCAGCCTGGTACTCAAGCTGAAGGAGCACGGGGTGGGAGATGCAGCAGTCCCATCTCAACCGAGCCCCCTAACCCCATGGCAGGGAGCCCCAGTTTCATCTCAGGCCCCAGCTGGGCATTGGACCCCAGGGCTACAGGCAGGACTGCATGGGTAGGCCCCTGCTAACAGGCACAGTAATTACTGGTTGTATGCGATTAGGGGATAATTATGCTTAATAAGTCCAAAAGTAATTACCATGCAGGCTGCTTGCTGCTTTGGAAAACAGAAGGCCCGGTGAGCAGGAGCCAGGGAATAGAGAAGGAGGAGAGTGGGCACCAAGGACCATCAGCAGCGCTGGTCCATTTCTCCAGCCGAAGCCTGAATCCTCTCAGTGCACCCCCACCCAGGCTTGCTCACCTCCAGGGACGAGGAGCTCCCTCTCACACAGGCAGCTCCTCCCATCATTGGAATTCTGCACATACAATTTTGGATACAGTGTGGGCTAGACCTGGCCATACTGGAATTCCATGTTCTCGCTCTTCACTTTCTGGCTCAACATCTTAGCATGTGTACAGACACAGAACTACAGTCTCATTTGCAAAAGGAGCAAAGCATGTCATATGTATTGCCACTGGCTCTTATCGACTCACATCACTGAGGTGGCGTTTCCCGCTAGTCCCACTACACAGGTGAAGAGACTGAGCCTCCAGGAGGCCAAGCTCATAGGTGTGGTGAATGGCGGAGTCAGAACTCATATTTCAGCCTGTCTGCTGCCAAAATCTACGCTCCTAACATCTAAGCTTTGTGGCTTCCCCCTAGGGCCACACGAAACCAATCCAATCCATCTTTCCAGAAATGAACTCATGTCCCCTTGAGTTTTTTTCTTTTTTTACTCTAGACAGAAGCAGCGGAATCAGGAAGGAATATGCATCCTCAAGATTCCAGAGTGGAGAACAATTGCTACTGCTGTAAAAAATAATAGACTGCCGAGCTGCTCCATTAATGAGACACATATAAAATAACACTTCTTTTCGGGGACAGTGTCAACGTTACAATTTTTTCAGAAAATATCACTGAGAAACAACAACTCATTGGAGAAGTGGGCTAGGGCTGGGATACACAAATGCTCCCCAAGGTAGTGGGGCCCTGAACCATCCCTCAGAAGATTTACAAAAGTATGGAGGCCGGGCACTGACATCAGGAGATCGGGTTCGGTGGGTGAGAGGCAACCCCTGGGAATCACAGTTGGATGAAGTCTCCCCAGGAGATTCTGCCCAGTCTGGACTTGGGGACCACTGCCCAGGCGCCAGGCCATGTTTCAGCACCAGGGACAGGGGCAGATGCTTTGGCTCTCTCCATGCCTGCTCACTCTGCCGGTGGGGAATGCATTTCTTTTGCCTTTTTTGGTGGAAAGAGAAGAGTGGGAACTTCTCACCTCCTCCCTCTGACTGGTTGGGAGGAAGGCTACGTTCTTTGTGGCCACTGTGTTCAAAGCTTTGCAGAGCATGAAACGCCAGTGAGGGAGGAGGGGTCTCACATAAGTCTCAAAAATGAACACCCTTCCCTCCCTGCAAAAAAAGACCTCCTGGTTTTACTTCTCGAAGAGGTTGGACAGGTAAGGGAAGTGGAAGAGTCCAGGCCTGGGAGTCCTGCATTCGTCTTGAATCTCCCTCAGCTAACTATATGGCCTTGGGCAAGCCACTTCCTGACTCTGGACCTGACTACGAGACTTGCTGGGTCCTGTGGCTGGTAGAGTGAAGCTGGGGTTTGACCCCAGATTTTGGTGATGACTCAGATAATGCTTTCTCCCTCTACCTCTGTCACCATGGTCTGGAAACGATGAATAATCCCAAACCAGCATTTCTCCAACTGTGACCCTCAAAAGTGTGACACACTCCTAAGAAACAGGTGTTTAGTGCCTACGAAGCAGGGAGGGGGAGAACTATAGTAAAAATAAGTTCAAGACTTGCAAGGTCACCAAAGTCAAACAGATATTTTAGCGGTAGGACTTCCGGGCCTTATGGTGGTTATTTCCAAGATGGTACTCAGTGTTTCTCAAACTTCCTCACATGGAACACCTATAGACATAGCTAACAGTTACATAGCACTTACTACATGCCAAGTGCTGTGCTAAGATCTTTCCATTTTAAGGCATTTAATCTTCATAACAACCTATGAGGTAGGTGGTTATGACAAGACGGTATTATTACCATTTTGCAGAAAGAGAAACTGAGGCACTGAGGAGTAAAGCACTTACCCAAGGTCACATGGCTAGAGTGTTCCAGAGAAGGGGTTGGGACCCGGCAGCCGAGCTCTAGAGTCTGTGCTTTAACCACATCCCTGACCTGCATCTCCCACTGTGAGGACTGGCGCTCCTAGGCCGCAGTAGGAAACGCCGCCCTGATGCTCATCTGTGTGGCTCTGGAGAGTTTTAGCAGGAGGTTTTCCTTGTCGATTCTGTTTGCTTTGGGCTGATGTTTCCACTCCCGGAACAGTGGCAGGCCCAGAGGATGGCTGGGGGTGGGGGTGGGGGGGCGGAGGGAGAAAGAGCCCAATGTGGTTTGGTTTTTAATCAGCATCTCTATCTTTCCATTTTTCTATTTATAAAATGAGATTGGCTTTGGGGACGGGGGGGGGGGGTGCTGAGAACCCATGTCTGGTCACCTGATAGGGACAGGAGAAAGGAGGGAGGGGAGTGGCTAGAGGAAAGAGGGAAGAAGAGAAGAGGTCAGAGAGAAAGAGAGGGGCCGAGGACAAAGGAGGGGGCGAGAGAGAAGGAAGGAAGGATATAGCGGAGGCTGGGAGGGGAGAGACCTGGAGCAGAGAAAGGGAGAGGGACACTGAGGAGAGGAAAGAGGGGAACAGAAAAGGAGCTGAGGAGAGCAGGAAGCTGAAGAACTCCTCCCCTCTCCCCCTGCACCCCTCTTTCCCTGGACCCCCACTCTTCCTCTTCCTCCTCCACAGCCCAGGCCAGCCCAGCCCAGGAGAGGCCCCTGTCTGGACAGTGCTTGGAGGACACCTATAGGATTTGAGGCTGGTCCCGCCTGTGAGCCTCAGGACTGCGTCTTGGGAGCCCTCTCTCTCCCCAGAACCCCATTCTGGGCCTCACCCTCTCCCCAGGCACTTTTCTGTGTTGCTTCCCCCAAACAAACCAATGCCTGTCACCCACCACCGCCACCGGACAAGCTTTCTCTCCAGTGGCTCCTCCTGGCTTAGGCAGCTCAATCTGCTCCAAGCCTCAGCTGTGCCGCTCATCTTTCTGTCTTAGGAAAACAACCTGAACCATGGATCCTGCTTCTGTCTTCACCGGGAGCATCAGCACCAAATTGGAGCATCGTTGGTGACAGTCCCTGCTCTGGGCCCAACCCTGGGGCTTCCTTGAGGGCATCAGGATGATGTCACCCCATTGGCTTGAGACACAGCAGACTTCAGCCCTATCCAGGTCAAGTCCCACCCCAGCCTGAGACCTTTCACAGCCCAAGCCTCACTCCCAGAACCTCTGGGAGGAAATCTGGGGCCAATGTTGCCATGGTAACCATGATACCAGCCATTGTTATTCATTGTTCTCAGGGTATGGAATTCTATGACCTGAAATCAAAATGAGAAGCAGCTCTGGTCAGTGGTGGAAAGAGCACTGGACTGGGAGTCAAGGGGCCTGCATCCGGCCCCAGCAAAGTCACTATCTAGCAGAGTGACTCCAAGTTCCCTGTCTGTCCTGGGACTCAGCTGCCCCACCTGCCAAATGCACACCTGTGTGAATGTGGGGACGGTTGGGTGAGCTGATCCTCCAGTAGCTGGGTGACTACACGAAAGTCCCCTCAATACCTACCCACCAGCTCCTGGGAGAGGCTGACGACACAATCAAAAGGGCATCATGAAAATTTCTTGTTAGGGTCTAACTCCCGTGGCTAGGAATCAGATACCTGTTAGTCCAAAGGATGCCACCTCCCTCATGAGCTGGTCTCCGTTAGAAAGAAGCCACCTTCCTCGGGGTGGACTGCCAGGAACCTTGGATCTCCTCCCATCTGCCCATCCCCAAGCACCCTTCCTTTGGTCCAGTAATTCCCATTCCAGAAATCTCTGCTCAGGAAGGCGCCTGAAAGTATAGAAAATGCTTCAACACAAAGAAATGCATCAGGGTTGCTGATAACAGGAAAAACACGGAGTCATCCAAACATCCAAATATAGGGGAATGGCTGAAAAATGGGGGAACACCTCCCCAACCAGAACGTTGTGACAGCCAGTAACAGTAATACTTGCTGCAAGTTTTTACAAGCGCAGGAAACTGCTTATGCGCGAATGTCACACAGGAAAAACAAGGTGGCAATAGGAGTGTGCTGTGTGGTTTCTTTTAATGGCACGGAGAAGAATGCTTGTGTTAGGGTAAACTCTATTTTCTTTCTTGAACTCTATTTCCAAAGTCTCAACAGCTAGCATTTATTATTATACTCTGGAAAGATGAATAAATCATTTTTTAAAAGTGGGCCTCGACAGAGACATAACAGGATTTGACAGTCCTTGACTGACATTTCCAGCCATGGGCTTGACGGCTTCCTTCACCTGTCCATGCAACCGTTTCTAAGATGGGGATGGAGGTGCTACCCATGCCAGAGGCTGCTGTGGGGCTGGAATGAGACAAGGCCCCAAGAGCACCTAGCATGGGACCTGGCACATAGTAGGCGCACAGTAAACACCAGCTATTAGCTGGATTCTGTGCGGCCATCTTCTCAGACCTGGGCTCACCGAGGTCTCAGCAGCCTTTTTGAAATGTGGCCTCTGTCTCTCAGCCTGCAGTCTTAACTCTCTCATGCCCTCCCAGCCCTGTCTCCAGCCCCATTTGGAAAGTCTGTCCCCTGCCCATGTCCATCCAGCCCATGTCCAACCCAAGCTACCAGCCACCCTAAATCCTACTCAAGGAGTTGCCCAGAGGATTCCTCCAGGATGCCCAGCTGAGTTTGCACACCCCTCTCAGCCTGGGTGCAGGTTGGACCACTTCTCAGTCCCCCCTAGCACCCCAAGCTGGGGTCTGCCCCCGGCCAAAGATTCTTTGACCCAAGTTACTTTAAAAGAAATTCTCCAGTCCCAGGGACGGACATAGTATTTTCCTAGCCTTTGCCACTTTCTCTGGCTTCCAGGGAAAGAGACAGTGGGCCTAGATGGGCCTCTGCACCTGAGCCCAGAGAGGAGCATCTTCCTATGAATCAGCCACCATGCCTGGTGACAGACATGTTTTACCTCTGATAATGCCATCATTTTGGCACCTAAGAGGCAGGGAGAGACAGAGCAGAGCAGGCAAGAGAATAATGAATATTTTGTGGGAGCCAGAGGCAACTGAGTGGCAGGCAGAGAAGAGCAGGCAGAGGAGAGGGGACAGGCTCTGGGTGTCAACCCTGTGGGTGGAGGGAAGAAGGGCCCCCTAGGGACACAGCCTGAAACCCATCCTCCCTCTCTGCCTTTCCCCTCACATTTATTTTTCCCTGCTGTTTTCTTCCCTCCTACCCTTCCTTCTCCTTTTCCTTCACTTTTTACTTTTTCCCTCTCCTTCCTCCTTTGCATCACTCCTCCTTTTGCTCATTAACTCATTCCTATTTTAAATTCTTCTTCCATCTATTTGTTTAAGCAATATTCGCTTTGCTCCTGCTCTGTACTAAGCCCTGTGCTGGGCACAGTCCAGGTCCTCGGGCACACACTTTGCCCCAAAAACCCATCACTCTTTGCATGATGGGGACCTAAGGAACCAGGATTGACCAGCCCTCTGGAGATTCTGGGAAGGCTTCCCTGAGGAGGTGCCCACCATGCAGAAGGATGAGGCCTTGTCCAAGGGATGAGGCAGCGTAAGGCATCAGGGCAGAGAATTGTGTCGTGGAGGAACCAGCCACAAGTGGCCAGTGGAAGGGTGTGGCCAGGTGGTAAGATGATGCCTCTGAGTGACTTACGGTGGGCCAGACACCTTGATCAGCACTCTCCCTTGAGGCTCAGAGAGTTCCCTGATTTGTCTAACATCACACAGCCAGTAAGTGGTTGAGCTGGGACGTGAATCCAGACCTGGGTGGTTCTAAAGACCATGATCTTGCCCCTTAACCATGATAAACCTCAGCACAGCAGGTCTCAGAGGTGCAGACACCTCGACAGGAAATTGCTGAAGCCCACTCCTGCAGCCTCAGGGCACACAGGTGCTTCTCTGCTGCCCCCCCTCCACCCTCACCGGGGCAAGGCGCCTGTCTGTAGGTAGGAGACCTCACGCTGCCCTGTGCCACTGGGTCCTTTAGGCTGCTCTGTGCTAATTATGTGGCCAGTCTCCCTCGGAGAACTGTGAAGACCCCCGTGGTCAGGAAGCGCGCTTGTTCCTGTGTCCCTGGTAATGGCAGGTGTGGTTTCCTATGTGCCGATGGACACTCATTAAATGTCTGCTGACAGGAGTTTAAAAATCTGACTTCACAACCTGCTGGCCCTGTGATGGGCAAGTTTCTTAGTCTCTCTAGCTTCAGTTTTCCCATCTGCAAGATAAGAATGAAAAATGTACCTACCTGTAGAGTCATGTTGAGGATTAAATAAAGTTATACACATGAAATGCTTAGCTCTATGTCTATAACAGATAAAGCTCTTCCGACATTTATAATTAACAGTATTTTTAATTATGGTAGTGGTGGTGGCGGCTGTGTGGATGGCACTGTGATCATGGCAAAATTGGTGATACTGGTGGTGATGGTGATGGTTATGGTGACTGTGGAGATGGTAGTGGCAGTGATGGTGATGGCGGTGATGGTGGTGGTGGTGATGATGGTGATGATGGTGATGGTGATGGTGGGGATGGTTATGATTGCAGTGGTGATGGTGTGATAATGGTGGTGCTGGTGATAATGATGGTTATTATTAAGGTGATGTTGGTTGTGATGGTGGTGATATGGTGATGGTGGTGGTGGTGATTGTGATTGTGATGGTGATGGTGGTGGTGGTGATAATGATGATTATGGTGATGATGGTGATGGTGGTGGTGATGGTGATGGTGGTGGTGGTGGTTATGATTACAGTGGTGATGGTGTGATAATGGTGGTGGTGATGATGATGGTTATTAGGATGATGTTGGTTGTGATGGTGGTGGAGATGGTGATGGTGGTAATGATTATTATGATGGTGATGGTATGATAATGGTGGTGGTGGTGATGATGATGGTTATTATTAAGCTGATGTTGGTTGTGATGGTGATGGTGATGGTGGTGGTGGTGATTGTGATGGTGATGGTGGTAGTGATTATTATAATGGTGATGGGATGACAATGGTGGTGGTGGTGATGATGATGGTTATTATTAAGTTGATGTTGGTTGTGATGGTGGTGATGGTGATGGTGGTAGTGGTGATGATGGTGGTGGTGGTGATGGTATGATAATGGTGGTGGTGGTGATAATGGTGGTGGTGGTGATGATGATGGTGGTGGTGATGATGGTGATGGTAGTGTTGATGGTGATGGTGGTGGTAGTGATGAAGACAATGGTGATGTGATGGTGATAACAGCCTGCCCAGGTCAGCTCCAGTTAACCCAGAATCAGCTTCCCCACTGGCCCTCGGAGCCCAGCTAATCCTTGGCAAAGCAGGCACTTGGAACCCTGACAAGGGATTTTGGCCTCAAATGCTGCCATTGAGTTAGAAGCAGAAAGCACACACCCACATGCAATAGGGGTTGAGTTTTCCATATGGCATGTTTTGCCAGCAAAAGGTAAAGGTGATAATTTTGAAAGGAGTGTTTGTGCACTTGAGTGGCTGAACAGCCATTTAAGACACTGCTCAGCAGGGAAGGTTAGGCACGTGGGCAGTGAGAAATATGTATCCATTACACCCAGGAGGGCGGCTGATACGTGTGCGGATCAGAGGCTGGGTTCCTCTGGCTTGAAGAAATCAACCACAAATCTTTGTTGAGTACCTACTGTTCCCAGGCCTTGCTCTGGGAAGGGCACAACTGTGCATGAAACCCAGCTGTTACCTTTAAAAGCTAGGTACAGAGAAGGGAAGCAAAATGCATGGAGTAAAGGTACTGGTCTCTGTCCTTCGTTCAGCAAAGGCCCACTAAGCACCTAGTAGGTATCAGGCCTGCGGTAGATACTGGAAACACTCAATTAAAGAAAGGCTCTGTCCTCCAGGATCTCCCAGCCTTGGGGGGCAGGCGGGAGGACAGATGGATAAGTAAATACTCGCAGAACAGTGGGCCCCAAGCCATACAGTGAGCATCACTCATTAAGGGCTCACTGTATGCCAGGCACTGGGCCGAGAGTGTTACTTCTGTCATCTCATTAAGTTAATCTGACCACAAGCCCATGACATCAGGGCTATTATGATCCACTTTACAGAGGAGCTGAGGTTAAGGAAGTTGCTCTAAGTCACAGAGCTCCTGAGTAGAGGAGTCAGGATCTGAACCTGGCCTTGGGCTCTCAGGCAATCTCCTGGCACAGGAGAGGAAGGACTTAACTCTGCCTGAAGAACCAGGGAGGGTACAGAGGAGCCCCCTGAGCTGGGTCACAAAAGTGGAGGAGGAGTGGGCCAGGAGTAGGAGGTGGAGGGCAAAACAAGGCATTCTGAAAGGAGTGGAGGTGGGAAGGCACACAGCATTGCCAGGGGACAGGGACAAGAACAATAGCACCAAGGGGCAAGTTCCTGCAGGTGAACGGAGAGTTGAGGTGGCTGAGTGAGGGGTGAAAGCCAGGTGCAGACCACTGGGTAGAGAGCAGAACTGCCGGGAACACAAAAGAGCCCACAGATGCTCTAGGCACCTGCAGGGCTGTGCACCAGCCGAGTGACTCCTTGCCCTCTAGGCACCTGGTCCTTAAGAGAGACAAATCCTTCCTGGGCTCCAGATTAAAACTCCACTTTCAGATATGGCTGACGTGTTGGAAAGAGCACGAGCCTGGATTAGAATTCCAGCTCCAACCCTAAGTACCTGTGCCACTCGGGGCAGGGGCAGGTTATCTAACCTCATCTAACCTTGCTGAGCCTCCGTTTTCTCATCTGTAAAATGGGCTGATTAAATCCTCCCTCCCTTTTGGGAGAAGTTAATGGCATGATACCATGAAAAAGGAAAAACTAGCCTCAGGTCGAGCATCCAGGTCCTCTTTTCCTTGCCCTTCCTTCCCGCTCCCTCCCCTCTGGTTCCCCGTTCCTACATAGCATGGAAATAATAGCCCGTTTTCTGAGATGGTCCTGATTTCAAGTATTCTGTCCCCTCATCCCCACACACCATAACAAAATGCAGGAATTCTAAAGTTTTTGCATCCTAAATACACCCTCCGGAATGTGCACCGCTCAGGAACCAGCCTGGAAGTCCCTTGTGGGTGCTGACTTAGGGGGCAGAAAAGGCCACCTCATATAGGGAGGATGCCAGGTTAACACACATAATGTGGGAAGATATTTATCAGAGTCCCCAACATTCCACCTGCCCTTGGATTAGAAATAAGCCAAAAATACACATATAAAGACAGATGAAGTTGCATCTGGAAGGTTAGACGCAAAGGGGCTCCTGGTGAGGCCCCCTTCCTGGGGCTGAGGGCTGGGGGATGGGAGGACACAACACCCCTGTCCACCTCTTCCCTGAGCGCCACACCCTTCTACCTAGCTGCCGCTAGGAAGCCTCACAGGCAATGCACTCAACAAGCCGTAACTCAAGTCCTGCTCTCTGGCCCCAAACCTGGGCTTCCCCCAACCCATGTTTACCACGTTAGTCAATAGCTCAAAGGCTGTTCAGAAATCTAGAGGTCATTGTCAATACACCCTCCTCCAGCCTCCTGCCCCGGCCCCTTAACTCATCTAGCACCAAGCCTCACCTATGTTACCACCTGCTGACCTCACAGCTTCTTCCCCTTCTGTCCTTCTTCACCCTCATGACCTAACCCAAGCCCCTGCTTCCGCTCACCTGGACAATCCCAAAGGCTCCTGAATTCGTGTTCCTGCTTTCGCCCACCCGTTTACACCACAGTCCAGGACACCTTTGTGAAATGCAAGCCTGCTTATGTCACTTCCTAGCTTAAAAGGCATTATTGCTTTAAAGACAACTCTCCTTAATGGATCAGAAAGGTCCTGTGGGCTTGGCCCCAACTTCCTCTCTATTCTCACTTCACAGCCTCTTATTCAGACTCAGCACATTCCCCTCCATTCTGCACATTCACTCTGCTGCTTCCCACCTTTGCACATGCTTTTTCTTCTCCTGGAAGGTTCTTCTAGCCCCTCTTGACCTAGATAACATTGCGGGTACCCCATGTTGGGCTCCAGTTGCAAATGCCCCACATTGGGCTGCCAGTTGCGAGTGTACCCCGCCCCCACGTCCTGCGTGGGGTTCAGGGTTTAGGTTCAGGATTCGGGCTCTGGAGGAGGCCGCACGCAAATGAAAGAGACTAGAAAATATTAATTTGGAATTATCGGGGGGGCCAGGCGGGAGCCCAGCTCAAGAGGAAGGACTCCACTTTGCTCTGGCCTTGTGATCCCTTTTACTCAGGTTTGGGATCCACCCATAGCCCTTAGGCAGTAAGGATTTGCATGAGACTAAAAGGTGGAAGTTGCTTCAGCTCCCTTTGTCTCAACTAGACAGTGGGTGCTTGGCTCTGACCCTTGCCAGAGCCTTCAAGGTTAACCAGCCTTCCGGGTTCCTTGTCCACCTCTCTGCTAGTGAAGACAATGGGCGGCTTCCAACGTAACATCTTATACTTAACATCTCAGCTGAAGGACACTTCCTCCAGGAAGTCTTCTGTGACTAATTCTGGGCTCCCATGAAGCACTGCATATCTCTTCATACCATTTATCACAGTTGCACTTGTACATTGGTTTGTGTGGTCATTTGATTAACACCAGTCTCCCTGAAACTCCCGGAAGGCAGGGATCATGGCTGCTTTTGTTCATTTCAGGACAGAGGGTATTGGTATATTGTAAGCCCACAATGAATAAAATTGAATGAATGAATGAATCAATCAATCAATAAAGTGATACTTTTTCAGGTACACACCCTCCAATTCCCGATCTTCTGTAAACCCTCAACTCATACAAAGGCAGGCTGAGACGAGGAAAAGTGACTTGTCAGTTCACACAGTAAGTGCGCAGCTGAGCCAGGACCAGGAGAAGCCAGGTCCTGACTGGGACACTCTTCCTGGCGGCTGACTTGGGGACCAAGCTCCACAGGTGGGGAGAGATGCAGAAAAGGGTGCCCTAGGGGAGGATGAAGGGCCAAATGAGGGAAGAGTTTTATAGGCCTCGTCTCTGCACACCGGGCTCTGATCCAGGCTGGCAAGCACCCTGGCGAGAAAAATGTGTTTTCCCCATGTTCTGCTGGGCCCTGCAACACCACATGCAAATGTATGCAAATGATGTGCAAACACAGTTTCTGGCTTGGAAAAGAGAGATGGAAAACCTGGTACCATAGGGAACCATCTAAGACTAAACCAAGCTGTCGGGCCCTGCTGGCCATAAAGCTCTGACCCAACCCCGTTGGCTACACTACTGAAGTGGGGTGGGGGTGGTATTAGCAGGTGGGAACCTCTCCCCCTCCTGCTCTCCTGTAACACAGACTGCCACCCCAGGGCACCAGGTGCTATGGACTGGGTGACCCAGCCTTGGCGTGCTGTGAGAAGGGTCTGCTCTCCAAGACCCAGTGGGAACATCAGTCAGTAATGGCTCCTGATGGCCCCACTCAAGCGAACTCAAAAACGGGTTCCATGGCCCCCTTCAGAGACAGGACCCACAGGGCCAGACACCCTCACCTTTCCCTTCGCAGACACACTCCTGTCCCTCCTTGACTCAGCTCAAGGACCCCTATGAAGCACATCACCCAGTTCCCTCATGTCCCCAATTAGCATGGACCTGCTGCCCACCTTGGGTCTCAGACCCACAGCCCCTGGATGCCTCCAGCAGAGCCCAGCCCGTGGGTTCCTGGTTAAGGCTCTGTCTCCTCCACTGCACTGGGAAGAACTCAGGTGAACATGACCAAAAGGGAGAGGTAGTTTGGTGAGTGAATAAGTGAATGAATGAATGCAAGTGAATGAATGAATCAATATTTCTTTAGGAAAATCCCAGAAGGTCAGAGAGTGCCAGTGAGGCAGCAGACAGTGGGCTGCGTGGATCTGGCCTCCTGCCCCCAGGTGCCACTGAGGCTGGGCCCTGCCTTGGCAGACAGCTTGGCCCCTGTCCCCCCTCCCTCCACCGCCCAACATCAACCTAACTGGCTGTCAACACCAATCTTTCCTCCCTAAAGTGAGCTATTCCTTGAAATCTCACAGCCCGTGATTAGATCTATGGCAGCTTTCTAAGCAGCTCAGTAGTTCCCATGGCAACCCCACTGGTACCGAACTGGCAGCGGGCCACCTGGAGGAAAGGGAGAGGAGGGAGAGACAGGTGCGGGGCTGCTGCCTGAGGCAGGAAGAGGATGGACGGAGCTTCAGAGAGGATGGAGAAATCAGGAGAGCTCTGGGGAGGGAAGAAAGCCTGGGCACACGGGACATTGTGATGAGCTGGGGAGGCCGGGAGGAGACACACGGAGAGGTCAAAGGAGAGGTTAAAGGGAGCTGGGAGATTTGAAGCAGCTGAGGGAGACTGGGAAACAGAAACTAGAGGCGTTTGGGAGATGAGAAGCTGAGAACTTGAACTGGGAGGCATGGGAAGGCTGGGAGCAGAGCAGGGAAGATGGAAGAGGGGGAAGCTGGGCATGATGGAGCGAAAGCCACAGGTGTGAGGGCAGAAGGCAGAGACAGCCTGGCCAGGCTGGGGAAAGACGCAGGAAGCCAGAGGAGCACAGCTGGGGAAGCTGAAGCAGAGAATGGCCTCTGGCCTGCCACACACCTATGCAGACCGTGAATGAAGGAGGAAGGAGATGGACACACCACTGCCCACACGGCTCCTTGGCCTCTCCAGGCTTGGGGCATGGGGCCTTGGCATCGCCAATGAGGAGGCCCGTGGTAGCAGCAGTAGGTGCCTGGCAATCGGAAGACATTTAAAGGTCAAGGAGCCTCACCAAAAAGTCCCCACGTGACTAATGTGCCCAGGTTCGTGATGAGGCTGTGGGAGGGGCCTAGTTTGTGGGAGGAAGCACTCCGCCCTCTCAGGCAAAAGGGAGGCTGCACAGGCATGCGATGCCACCTTCACCTTAGACAAGGGTCGGCCTTCAGCTGCCTTCCCAGAGCTAGCCGACCATGGCTGGGGGGTGGCCTACGGCGGCCTCCTCGTGAGAATGAGGAGAGCGACCAGACTGGGTGGGAGTCAGGTTCAAGTCTTGCCCGCAACTGGCTGTCTGACCTTGAGCTCACTTCAGGCAATTCTTTAGAAACACCTGGGTCAGATTAGGCACTTGGCAGGAGTCCTTCATGTGTGAGTAATAGGAGCCCAATTCAAAGTGCCAAAAGCCAAAACCACATGCATTTACTCATGAAACGGAAGAGTCCCGTGGCTTTAGGCATGGCCCTGGTACCCAAAAAATGTTCCCAGGAACCTCTCCCCCCTTTACTTTCTTCTTGGTTGCTTTATTCTCGTGCAAGCTCTGCCCCCGAGGTGATATGTGCTCACCAGCTGCTCCAGGCTTGCATCCCATCTCAGCAGAAAGAGACTTTTTCCTAATGGTGCCAGCCACAGGCTCACGGCCGATGCTCATTGGGCGGGACTGGGCCCCTTGCCTGTCCCTGAGCAATAGCAGTGACAGTAACCCTCCAGCAGTTAGTTGTAGGCCAGGGACAGCTCTAGGCACTTGGTATATATTAACCTATTTAGTCCTCAAAAATGTCAGGCCTACTATTATTTCCATTTCACAGATGAGGAGACTGAGGCCCAGAAAGCGGATATAGCTTGTCTATAGCTGATGAGTAGTGGGCCTGGAATTCAGCTTCCACCCAGGCAGTCTGGTTTCAAGGCCCGGATTCTCCAGTGCAGGAGGGTCCCCTGCAGGGCTGGTGAAAGCAGGTGCTGAATTCAGGAGCCACTAGGTCCAGCTGCTTGGACCAATCACACCTGGGTCTCATGGCCAACCCAAAGCCTAAGCCACATGGACCAGAAATGAGGGAGGGCAGGAAGAAGGAAGAAAACAGCTTCTGTAGTTACAGGAAGGAATGCTTGGGCACCTTGGTACCCCCTCCCCGTGCCTCAGTTTCCTCATCCATGGTTTGGGGATATCCTGCCTCGTAGGGTTCCTGTGAGGATACAACTAGTGGAGACCTGAAAAGCACTTAGAATGGTGCCTGAAACAGAGTGAGCACCCAATAAAAATTAGATAGAGCCCTGGCTGGTTTGGGTCAGTGGACTCAAAGGTCCTGGGTTCAATTCAGTCAAGGGCACATGCTCCGGTTGTGGGCTCGATCCCCAGGAGGGGGCATGCAGGAGGCAGCCGATCAATGATTCTCTGTCATTATTGATATTTCTCTCTCTCTCTCTCTCTCTCCCCCCCTCTCCCATCCTCTCTGAAATCAATAAAAATATTTCAAACAAACAAAAATTAGATGCACACTTCAGGTGCATTAGCACAAACACACGCACCTATGCTGATCATTGTGAACAAGAACACAAAAGCACCCAGCCACACCCTGGCAAACACGCATGTGAGGATCCGAACACGCAGAACACAAACAACACGATTTCCGGCACATGGCATTCATTTTACCGTGTGTGCAAAATCTCGAGGACACACACAAGGACATAGGTGTGAACACACGCATGGACATGTGCTCAAAGACCTTTGCACACACAGTAAGTTGGCCCTGGGTTTGTTCTCCTGGACCCACTGTTGCTGGCCGGTCCCCCAAGTATGCTCGCCTGATGGGTCTCAAAGGCAGGAGGCAGGTCGGGACAGGGCAGCATCCTAGCTGAGAGCCAGCTATTTACATCAGTCAGCATTGGGCTTGTGATAGTCTCCACCAATCACTAGCAGGAAGACCTTGAGTGAGTTGCTTAACCTCTCCGAGCCTGTTTCCGCCTTCATAAAGGGGATGACAAAGCTCCTCCTTCCAGGAGTGGGTGTGAGATTTAAGCTCTGAGCTAGGGAAAGCGCTCAGTGAGAGTTGGCTATGGTTATTGTTTTATCATGATAACCACCTCTAGTTTCTGGGTTGGCTTTCAGATGTGGGGAGGAGTCCATGCAGATTTAGACAAACAGCCGGGATGGGGTCAACCCTCAAAGCCGCAGTAGAACCAGGTTCTCCCTCCTGCCGCGTGGCAGTGGGGGCAGCGACAACGCTGTCACTCTACCCTCCCAGAGCCCGGAGCTGCTGACAGCCTTCCCTGGGCCTCAGGGCCTCCCGGCAGCTCTGAGTGGCAGGGCAGTATCTAGAAATTGCAGCAATAGGTTACGTTTATTCAGCGATTTGTATAAATGGATGGGATCTATATTGGGTGTAGGCAGACAGGGTTTGCATTGCCGAAAGGCCTCCTCAGCGAGCCGGCCGCAGGGAGCCTGGCGTGGTGGGTCAGCCTGGATCACCCATGACAGCTTCACAGTCAAGGGCAAGAGGGTGTTAGGGCCAAGACAGCACCTGGGACAGCTGTCCATGGCCTGGCCCCAGCTCCTGCAGACCCCTCTGTCCACCCTTTCACCCTTCCTGGCAGCCAAGCCAAGTGCTTCAGAAATTGGGATCTGGCCCAGCCAGCGTGGCTCAGCGGTTGAGCAACGACCTATGAACCAGAAGGTCATGGTTTGATTCCCGGTCAGGGCACATGCCTGGGTTGCAGGCTAGATCCCCAGTGGGGGGCATGCAGGAGGCAGCTGATCAATGATTATCTCTCATCATTGATGTTTCTATCTCCCTCTCCTTGTCCCTTCCTCTCTGAAATCAATTTTTTAAAAAAACAAATTTTTTTAAAGAACTTGAGATTTGGAGCCAAACAGACCTGGATTCAAATGCCAACTCCACTACCTTCTCCTCGCTGGCCTTCGGTAAGTCCCAGCAGCGGCCTCCTCTGTAAATCAGAGCAGATGAAAGAGCCTGGCTGCCAGGGTGGAGACTCTGAGATAACCTCTACACATTGGCATGGAACAAGAGCTCAATAGACCCAAACCAGCTGAGGATTTTCTACCAATTTTGACACCGCAACTGGTGTTTCCCTTTCTTCTTTTTCCCCCAGAACAACCACCAGGCCTTAGCTCCAAGACATCTTACCCACTGGCACCTGCAAGCACCATTTGGCACAGACCCTCAGGGATCAACGGCAGCAGCTAAGCCCTAGTAAGATGTATGACTCACTTTTGTTTTTTTAAATACATTGAGCACCAAACTGAGATCCATGGTGAGGGGGCATTTGTCGTGCCCACTGTTGCACCCTCAGCTCCCAGGTCAATGTCCTCTCGCTCATTCTATAAACATTACTGGCCTCTATGATGTTTCAGACCCTGAGCACGGAGAGAAATCAAGCACAGCCTGTGGGGAGAGAAGAATGCAGAGGCAATGTGCCGTCCCTACTCAAGATGGGAGCATTCGAAAGCCACCCCCTCTCAGATAACTTTTCATTCAAAAAGTATTTGTTACTCAATCCTGAACCCAGCAAAGATGCCAGGAAGCCTAATTCTCCCTTTCAAGGGCTTTTGAGAAGAGCCAATCCAGACCATTCCATCTGCTGCCCTAATCTCTGGAGTCAGCACAAACTGGTTATAAGTACATCACCCAGGTGTTTTGCTCATGAGAGCAGCTGTGTCCTACCTGGTCTCCACCTCTTTAAAACTGGCATAAGAGAGTAGAGAGACCTCTTCCTGAAATGCTCAGACTCCACCTACCCCAGGATCTACAGACCAGCCTAACTTAAGCCCTAATTAGACCCCAGTAGGCACTTGGGCTGTTCATGCAAATTAACACCTCTTCCTTGACGGCTGTCACAAAACATCGCTTTCAATCTAAAGTCCTGAGGCAGGCATTCAATGACCATGAACAATCTGGCCCCAACTCTGGATAGATGGATAGATGGACGGACAGACGGATGGACGGGTGGATACATGGATGGATGGATAGATGGATGGGTGGGTAAGTGGGTAGATGGATGGATGGGTGGGTAGGTGAAATGTTAACCTTCTCTCCACCTCTCTTTCTCATGAGATCTACCCCTCTAGGCAAGAAAACCACAACATCTGGCCCCAACTCTAGATGGAGAAGTGAATGGATGGGTCAATGGTTATATGGCCTGTCGACTCCCTAATCTTGTCTTCCCCCTCAGTTGACCTACTCGCTGAGCCTGAAAACCAATGCACTGCTGTCCCAAGGGTTCACCACAGGCCACTTACCCAGAGCCCAGGAGAGGAAGCCTCCAAATTTTCCCCATCAATGGGGAACCTCCAGTCTGCAACAACAATTAGTGAAATATGTGAGCAGATACAGATAAACACTCATTCACTCGTCCATTCAGTCAACAAGTATTTATTGATCACTTACTATGTGCCAGGTATTCTGTTGGGCACAGAGCGTTAAGCCCAACCACCTATTGCCTTCAGGAACCTGACCAGGGTCAGCAGAAGAAACAAAAGGCCTGCATCCCTCCACAGTTTCACACACCTTTGTATTTACACAAAAGGCCGAACCCCTCGCCCCCTCCCCCGTTCCACTTAGACCTCCCCCAACCCAACCCCAGTGAGGTGCCTTCCTCAGGGTTCTCTGTATTCGGTAGCAAGGGCTCTCCTCTTCTAGGTCCAAACTAGCTTGTCCACTCACCACCCTCTTCCTACATCGTTCTCACAGGCAGCGGTGGGTGTGCTGGGCTGCTTTGCTCTCCTGATCATATCCCTAAAGCCGACCACATTGTACTTCTCTGATCAAAACCCTGTCACTTTCTGTTTTCTCTTCCAGAAGCCCAATTATATTCAAATGATTTATCTCTTTTTACTTTCTAACCAAGGCTTGTTTCTCTTTCTAACCAAGTAGATAAAAATAGACCTACTTATTTTTTAAAAACACTGTGGAGAGCCGAGCTGACCTCTGGGTCGGAATCAAAGTGGAGAAGATGCACTTTTCCCAGTCCCCCTGCTGCGTACAGCCGGGCACCTCGGACCTCATGGCCGAAACAAGCGCAAGCAGCCCCTCAACGATGGAGAGAAGGCAGGCTGGCTAGGGCCCCACGGGATGGCGTGACGGTGAGCTCCCTGGGGTTTTCGTTTTAGTTTGTTTGCCTTCTACGTCTCAGACTGGGTGCTGAAGAAGCCAGCAGCCTGAAAATAGAATCGGGATATTTTAAAGCGGGAGAGAGAGAGGGAGAAAGAAAGAACTTGCTCTCCCTCGCCGAAAGGCCGGGAGAGATCAAAGAACCTAGCCCACAGAAACTTCCTAAACAATAACCACCCAACTCCAGCCAAACACCGCAAGAAAAATCACAATCTTATCCCCATCTCAGGAGATGGGTCCTATCGCCCTCTCTCAGCGCACCTCCTGAGGCCAATGTTGCCCCAGCCCTCCCACCAGGTCAGCAGTGCCCAGAGACAACTCCTTAGCCCTGTCTGAGCTGACTTCAGGGGTTGGCCAGAGCCAGATTTAAAAATATAAGTGCCCATGCACCCTCGGTGCCAACTGCCCACACAGCCTGCAGGCTGTGCTAC